>CM032333.1:15817315-16173072 GCA_019022515.1 Quercus aquifolioides
ATTTAATAAATTTTTTTTTTTTTTTTGAGAGAGTTTCAATCAATGACGTTCGCTCCTGATAATAGTTTTTTATCATCAGACTAAGACACCAATCAGTTTTTGATGTAGGCAGAGATTTTTTAATACTTAAGGATAATATCTTAAAGTATGAAGCATTTACAATGGGCTAGTGTACATAAGTACATTGTAGCATTTATTTTTTATTTTTTTATTTTAAAGTGTACATTGTATCATACAAACAAATGCAACTAGTGTAATTGGAAAACTTAAGTTCCTCATTCTCAAGTGGGTTCCAGTTAGCTCAATTGATAAAGTTTTTGATGGTTGAATAAGAGATCTAAGGTTCAATCCCTACTTACACCAAAAATCGATTGGTGTCTTGGTCTGATGATAAAGAGTTATCATCAAGAGCAGACACCATATGTCTAAAGTAGTAAATATAAGCATATATAAACGTTACCCTTCTTTTTCCTATTTAATAAATTTATTCATTTTCTTTGTTGAGAGAGTTTCAACCAATAGCGTCTGCTCCTAATAATAGCTATTTATTATCAAACCAAGACATCAATAAGTTTTTGGTGTAGGTGGAGATTTTTTAATACCTAAGGACAATATCTTAAAGCATGAAGCATTTACAATGGGCTAGTGTACATAAGTACATTGTAGCATTTATTTTTTATTTTTTATTTTAAAATGTACATTGTATCATACAAACAAATGCAACTAGTGTAATTGGAAAACCTAAGTTTCCCATTCTCAAGTGGGTTCCAGTTAGCTCAATTGGTAAAATCTTTAATGGTTGAATAAAAAAATTAGGGTTCAATCCCTACCTACACCAAAAATCAATTGATGTATTGGTCTGATGATAAAGAGTTATCATTAGGAGCAAACGCCATATGTCTAAAGTAGTAAATATAAGCATATATAAACGTTACCCTTCTTTTTCCTATTTAATAAATTTATTCATTTTTTTTAAAGAGTTTCAACCTATGGCGTTCGCTCCTGATAATAGCTCTTTATCATCAGACCAAAACACCAATTAGTTTTTGGTGTAGGCGAGGATTGAACCCCAGATCTCTTATACAACCATCAGAGACTTTACCAGTTGAGCTAACTAGAACCAACAATAAATTTATTCATTGTTTTCAAAACAAAAGTAAATTAGACGGTAGCCCATGCAATGCACAAACAATTTTAACATGATAATTTTTTTTTCTCTAAATATAAGAATTGTTAATTATGGTAGTAATTAATAAACATTTATTATAGTTATAATTGTATATGGAAATATATTCTAATATTAGGTATTTATTATGATTGTAATTGCATATGGAATCATATATTCTATTATTTAAAGAAAATATGATGCAATAAGATTCTTATGAAGGGTTTAAAGGAAAAATGTGTAAAATTGTGAAATTTCAAAAACTTGTGTTGATGACTGCACACCTTTTGTGCGATGCCCACTCCACTAAGTGCTTGTGAGGTGTGAGGGGCAAGGATTGGGGTTCAAGTTTTTAGGAGGGAGTTTCACACATATACATTTAGTGCTCGTTTGGCTTGGGTTGAAAACCCAGCGCGTCTGCGTTTGGCCTTTTTTTTTTTTTTTTTTTTTTCACGTGTTTGAGAGACAAATACGGCTACTGTTCATGAACAGTAGCCGCAAAGTTTGACTTTTTTCACATTTTCAGCACAAATTTTATTGTTCATGGACCCACAAATTTTATTGTTCAACAACTTTTTCATTAAAAATTGGTCTCACGGTACTATTCATACATTTAAAAATTATTTTGATACAGTTTTTTTCAGTTTTCATTTTTTAGCTGTATCCAAACGGACCCTTAGATTAAGCTAGCGTAGAATTTCTATCTTGTATATATATATATATATATATATATATAAACTTGTGTTGCATAATATTATGAACTCCACCACTTTTTTTTTAATATGAAAACAAAAAAGAAGCTTCAGTTTTAAATGTATTGTTATAGATTATAAATTTTCAAATTAAATTTTAAAAAATCGCTATGATAAAGGCAACAACTGTTTCTTTTTCCTTTTTGGGTTACTTTGAAGTACAGTGAGCTGAAGGGGCATAGTGGCTATGGCATCCACTAGCATCTACTTTAATTAAGCTTCTTTTCTCAAGTGAACACTACCTTTCTCTTCCTTTGGACAAGAAAGGTACCCCCACCTTTGCTTTGCAATTATATCTCGGACTTAGAAATTGAATCTGGGGAAAAAGACAATAACTCCTCTTTTGTAACACACTGAGAATTGGTTAAGGCTAACCGAAAGCTTCAAATTCTAAGTTGAATCCACTGATAAGATAATGTGTTTTATCTCTACTTTTGTTAATATTTTTGACAGATTGAAAATATTGAAACTAAAAAGGGTTATAGACAAGTTAGAATCTATTAGAGCATTCACAATGGCGAACGCTATCCTATTCTATTTTATCATCTCAAAAAATTATTTTATCAATTATACTATACCATTTTACAATACTCCTAACATCCCAGTTTTTATTTTACAATACAACACATTAAAATAATATATTTACACAAATAAAATAATATATTTCAAAACATAAATAAAAGTCAGCACGGAGAGAGAGACAGAGATTGAGTCGTGAGAGAGAGTGGGAGGAGAGAGGATTGAATAAAAAAATATTACTTCTTTTTACAATTGTGCTACAGTACCATCACAAATTTGTGATGGTACTGTAGCACAATTCAACTTTTTTTTAGGATACAAGACATATACAAGGCTTGATGTTGGCTTGTTTTTTGCTTTGAATTGTAAATTTCTCAACATATACCATTTACCTTGGCCCACTGCAGATGCTCTTACAAAACAAAAGGATTTCCTCCATCTAGAAAAAGTTGCCGATGGAGTACCATCATGACCATTGACAATTTCTTATCCCGAAAAATATATTGTGTTGGGTAGAGTATATGATAAAGAAGCGACATTTAAGAAATTCCAGTTAAATGATACAAGTGTTAATGTGATATATATGTGTTGTTCCCTTAATGGGTATGGGTGGGGTTGGCAAAACAATCAGGTTTTTACGCTATGTTTTGTGCATTTTGTTATTAGTTTTTTCTAATATTACAATAATTTTCTTTGTTAAAAATTATATTATTTAGTGTTATATTTTATATAAAAAAAATAGAATGACAATAAGGGTGGTGTAGTGATTTGATCATACTATATGTGTTTATAAATTTGAAAATTACATAATATAGTGATTGATATAAACAGACATATTTCATGTTTACTCAAGAATGCAAATATTGCTTTGATTAAACAAAAAAAACAAATATCCTTCAAATATTTTATATACATTCTTCTTATTTGTTTCAATTGTTGCAAAAGTAATTAAAAATGAGTAAGACTATCATATTTCAAATCAATTGTTTCTCATATAAATCTTAGAAAAATGACATCAAAATTTCACTATATTTAAATAATTAATGTATCATTTACAATAATTAATATAACAAAATAATGTATTTATCCTATTAGTAATTTTCTTAATTATATAGAATAAATACTATAATGTTGGTTATATATATATATATATATATATATATTGTATGGGGCAAAAAGACCAAAGCCCAAATGGAAGTTGGGCTGGGTTGTGCGCCCAATACAATTAATTTTTAAAGATAGGAATGCAGACCAACACTTAGGCCTCTTATCTAACAGTTCAAAGTCAAGAAAATGGGTCTAGATAGAGAAAAATAAATTTAAAGAGTCCAGATAAGTGTAAACAAGTATATTAATGTTTCATCGATCAGCCGAGGAGCCTTATTACACTTGGAGTACTACTAGCTTAAGTATGACTCTCCCTCTCTCTAGTTTCTAGCTTTTTTAATCCCTGTTCATTGGGATTCTTCCCCTTTTTATAATGTTTTCCTTTTCATCTTGATTCTCCACATGGAGGTTGGTTAATTTCCCACTAGATATTTGTCCCATACCCCTTTAGAGGAAGTGCTAAGTGAACTATAGGCTGTCTTGACACTGTTCAGGTGCCATTCAACCATTAATGCGATTAACATGGTTGTTGCAGTGTATTCAATGCAGAGGTGATGGATGCTTCCTTGAGAAGCCTTCCCCCCACCCCCTTCCCCCCACCTTTCTTTTATCCACACTTGTCATTGTTGTCTCCCTCAGTTCCTGCTCTCAAGCTTGATGTGGACTTCGTCTCATCCTCTTCGGGTGACACAAGTCCAAAGTTCTTCCTCGGAATATCCAAATATGGACATTGAGCTCCTCTTCTGAGTAATCTCGAATTACATAGACCAAGGTGATTCGGTTGGGCCTGCATACTCCTTGGGCCTAGTCTAGCAGAGGTTCTTCTTTTGGATTCCCCCTGTGTGTGTGTGTGTGTATGAAATATCACTAAAATAAGTTTAGAAATTTAAATGGATAAGATTAACATTAGTGAATTCACAAATATTTAAATTTTTATGGCTTTTGTGTCACACATTGTCAAAGAAACTAAGTATGAGCAAAAATGTCATATTCTAAATCAATTATTATTATTCTTAAATAAAAATAGTTTCTTCTATAAAATTTATAAAAATAATCATATAAATTCAATGAACTTATACTTTGATATATATGCAAACTTTATTGAGGTAATAAGCTAAAATGAAAAAATCTCAAGAAACATGCCATTTGGTAGTATCTTGTTCTTTATTTGCATCAATTATTATTATTAGTTATTACAAGTGTTTCCAACGGAAACATCAAGAGTTCAAATCTTCCATCTCCCTTTCTTGAAAGAATTACACTTTACCACCCCCCTAATTTACACTTTGCACCTAAACTTTTCAAATGCATATTTTGCACCCTAAACTATGACCCTTATTACACTTTACTCCCCAACATTAAGTTTCTTATTAACTTAGATGGAAAAATATAACATCGTTTGAAAAGACCAAATTGCCCCTCTTCTCAAGTATCGTGTGATGCAAATTTTGCAATATATATTAATCCAGAATATAGCAGAACTAGAAGAATATATCAAATATACATGATCAAACTCTTGTTTCTCTTGCACCTGCTTTATCCCTCTATATTATCTTATTTTATTTATTCTTTTTTTACATGTTCTATCTCCAAAAGCTAGAATACATTATTCCCAATTTAATTTGTACAAATTACACCTCTAAAGTTTGGGGGTATTTGGATTTTACACCTCAATGTTTTGGAATTTGGATTTTACCCTTGAAGTTTGGGGGTATTTGGATTTTACACCTCAATGTTTTGGAATTTGGATTTTATCCCCAAAATTTTAGGACTGTTTGGGTTTTACTCTCTAAAGTTTGGAGGTTTTTGAATTTTATATCTCAAAGTTTTTGGCAGGGACGGATCCAAGATTTTAAACTAGTGGGGGTCGGGGTAAAAAAAAAAAAAAAACTCCAAATAAGTATCCATATAGTATTAAAAAATTAAAAATGCACAAAATTGTTGTTTTTAAATACATTAAGATGCAATCATTTACCTATAAAAAAAAATGCTTTTTTTTTTTTAATACCAGCAGTAGACTATTAATTTGTCTACAAATAGATGAATATCATAATTATAGATGACAAGTATGCCTTCCCACTCATGTATTCAATCCACAGACAAGCAAAGTGAATTTGCGTCCTACATCCCTAAAAATACATGACCAGAAGACTCGAAACATAGAAGGAGAAATCCACTTATTATAAGGTTGAATATAACAGGAAAGAAGATAAATGAAGAAATTATTTATCATCGCTCTTTTCAAATCCTTCCAGTCATTCTAAGCTTCAATTCCTTCCAGTCTCCCTCAGAAAAGAAGAGAACTGATGATGCAGAAAATCGTCAGTTGAACTCCTCATCAATACGGATGGATGGTGTCAAGTCAGCGACTGTGTAAAATTGTAAAAGAGAATAAATAACCTTGGAGTACACTGGTTTGGTGTGTCCCAAAGAGTCTCCGATGGGCTAGTTATTAAGATCAAAGCTCAATTATTTGGAGAATCACTATTTGGCTAGTAAGTTTATGTGTGTATGTTTGTGTACCTTTTTCTCTGATTCTTTGTGCCTTTTTATAGGTTTTTCCCTTCAGGATGAGAGTAATTGCTGATCTTAATGGTTTTGGATCCGTTGGTCATAAATGCTAGGGCATTATAGATTTCAGTGATCTTTTGCCTGTTGATTCGTCAGTTACACTTTTGGTTGTCTAGTGTGTTACCTGACACTTGTATCATTTATGAGGATCTCATTTAATGTTTTTTGTCCTTGTCCATGATATGGACAATGATCTGTCATCTCTTTTTTCATTATCATGATGAAGGTGATTTTTCTCCTCTTCAAGAGCCATGTTGCGTTGGATGATGAGACCATCAAAACTGTCACTCACCTTCCTATGGCTATCCCTAATGCTTTTAGGTATTCCCTTCCAAGTCATCTTCCTCCCATTTCCACCAACCTCTAGGTTGTAGTTGTAATTCTTTGCTTCATTATCATCACCCATAAATCGTAAGAATGCTATGTAGACAGGAGCCATCTCGAGCTGGAAAGCTTCAAAATGTAGATAAAAGTATTGGTCAAAGCAACTGAAGACCTAGAAATAATAGAGAAATTTAATGATTAGTTATTACCCCAATTTTTCTAGTAAATGAAAGGATTTACTGAACTATATGGATAAATGTGGCATATAACATACTACGAAAACGTGTAGCCTCCCATCAACATTTGATAACACATCCTAATGTGGTGGAGACTATAAACCAATATTAAAAGTTGTCTTTAACATATTAGCATTTTGAATTATCAAGCTCAATACTTAAAAGCTGCACTGTTTACATAAACAATGGGTCTACAAGACAAAGACACAAGTATGTCATCCCAATATGGGCAAGACTATAGGAAAATATCATATGTGTGAGTTTTATTACAGTTCTATAACTAAATTGACTTAATTTTTTTCATATATGATTGTATTTTTTTAATCATCAAGCTTGTTGATTATAAGATGCCAGTTCCTAAAAATAGGTCCACAAAGTATTAATATAAATATTTCATCTGGTTTTAGCTGAAACAATGGATCAAACCCCTCACAGGATAACGAAAATCTATATCCACACTAACTAGTGGATACAGATGTTTCAGACATAATTCTTCTATTGACATTGTACCAAGAGAAACACATTACCACTGGTAAAGCATAAGCAAGTAAAGAAATATAAAGAAGACAATGAGATAAGGACAAATAATAACTATAAGTGTGAGATTCTTATATATATATATATATATATATATATTCTTGATTATGTTTATGTTCATGTTCATAATGCTTTTATTAAATGCTATTTTCAAACAAAATAACCATCTTTCATCAAATTCTCCAAATGCTTGAATTAAAAATTGAAGGAAGGAGTTACTTGCATTACGGAGAAAGAACTAACAATTTGTTATTAATTAGGTTTTTTGCACCAATTTATATATTATGCCTTTCATTTTTCATATTTCCTCCAAAAAAATGAAGAATCTCACACTTGTATAATATTTTTTTAAAAAAATTAGGAAACCTTATTGGTTCTTTGACTACGCAAAATTATGTGACATGATAATTATTTCTTCTATGGCAAATGCGTCTCCATAAGGCAACGTGGCGCTTTGGTAGCCTTTTTTAGCTGATTCCTCAATATACAATAGACTTAGTCAGAGTTTTGTACTAGGTTTATGCCTTTAGTACACTACCTTTTTATATTGTAGGCTAAATAAATGTACACTTTGAATTTGTTTGATTTTGATGAAATCTTTAACTAGTTACTGTAATTGAGAGATTGACTAAAAAATGAAAGGGGTATTGTTGAATCATTAATTATTGGATTTATTCCTCTTGATCTATAGGAGAATAGTTAATATATGCATAAACCAGAAAATATATAATAATAATAGTAACAACAATATTATTTTACAAGTCTCATGATCTTAGTGAGTATAATCTTGTATATCTCATGTTTACATTTAAATAAGAAATTATATCTGTTTCATAGTAGAAAATAATTCAAAAACATATATATTCTTGGTTATATTTAGGTTTATGTTTATGTTCACGGAGCTTTTATTTTAATTGTTTTTTTCTAAAAAAAAGAAGAAGTTATATTTGTTATCAAAGATGCTATCACTATGTTCATTTCTTAGGCTTAAATTAGGAGTGTAATTTGGACTGTTGCAATTAGCATGCTCCTTGTTTCAACATGGAGAATGTTCGATTAAGTTGCAAGTGTCCTATGAATGGAGGCTCAGGTTGCTGCGTATGCTTCTTCTAGAATTTGAGGAGTGTGTGCATCTTTTAGTGCTCGAGGATTCTATGTCAAATACTATCCAATCATCCTCTATTGGTATTCCATACGTTTTAAGGAAACGAATATAAAGATAAAGTATGACTCAAATGGAGATAACAATGAAAAAAGTAAAATTTGATATCCTCCAAAAGAATCTTATAGTTGTATAATCTAAAGAAAATTATTCATCTTTTTATTATTATTTATAATTATTCATCTTAAACTATGAAACATTTACAATGTGCTAGTGTAGATAAGTACATTGTAAAAAAGTTTGTGTACATTCCATTGTAATTTAACCTGTGTCATGGAATTTGTTGTGAAGGTGTTGTGGTTACAAACTCAAAAGTAAAACTCACCCTTGGAAACCGGCTTGCAAGGAGAGGGTGCCCAAGAGCTTATAAACACATGGTTAAGTTTACACTTAACTAATGTGGGACACTAAGATCATAACATACCTTGGATGCAGTATTTCTCTATTTGTTATATCAAATTTTGAATTTATTTTTAGTTTTAAAAAAATTTAAAAACTCAAATCTGAATCCAGTCTCTTTTTCTTGCCAACACCAACAGCACCAAACTTGTCTTCGGCGAGATCTCTGCACTGGAATGAATAGAGAACTTGCCAGCTGGTTCGATTAGGGAGGTATTTTTGCTAGAGTGGGGTGAGTGGAGGAGCTGTATGGCCTGGGTGAAAAGGCCGCAGTTTTAGACCTAGGTTCTAGAATGGAAGTGCAAACCTTTTGTTACAGAGAAAGTAATCTATCCATTTTACAAGTATGGAATCTACTTACCAAATAAAATTGTTTAATAATAAATTCAATTGAGTGCAAAAACCATTCCAGGCCATTACGCATAAAAAGCAAGCCTACCGGTTGAAAAATGCTACAACTAGAGAAATATAATTTGCACAGAGGTGTGATAATAATGGTTCTACCAAAGCAACTATTTTTTTGGCGTTGAAAATTGCCGCCAAGTTCTCTATTCATTGCGGTGTCAAGATCTCGTTGGAGACCAATTTGGTGACTTTGGGCATTGGCAAGGCAGTGAGATTGGGGTTCAGATTTGAGTTTTTAAATCTTTTTTAAATTCAAAATATGACATGTCCATTTTAATAGCCCATGTGGAATCTATTTTTAAGGTTTTGTTCAAGAATTAATGATATGGTATAATATGAACTATTGAATTTTAAATGAGAGGTCAAGATTAAAAGAATTCTACTAATAGAGTACTCTAGGAATTCTAGATGGTCTGAATCCAAAAGGATACAGTCTAATGTTATGTGTTTCTTTTAGAATCTACAATATTGAGCCATTTATTATAATTTTATTAAAAATATGACACGTCTATTTTATCAACAAATGTGGAATATATTTTAAGGTTTTGTTCATAGAATTAATAACAAGGTGTAATTTGAACTATTGAATTTTAAATGAGAGACCAAGCTTAAAAGAACCTTACTTGATAGAGTATTCTAGAAACTCTAATATTATGTGTTTCTTATAGAATCTCTATTATTAAGTCATTTAATATAATTGTATTTATATATAAAATTATAGATTCTGATGAAGAGTTTAAATATAGAATGTAATTTAAGTTTAATTAAAAAATTCATATTAAAATAATAATGTATAAAATTTATGAGGGCTAAAAAGTCAAAACTTCTATGACCATAAAGTAACCCACAATTTTTTTACCATAGTTATCCCCGTAATGGGCTGTGAATAGGGGAGTAAATCACAATCCGCCACACAATTGTGGTATTAGAATTACTCCTCAAAATCTCATGAAACACAATTCCATAACATCCAATAAATTTACTTATATTCCTACAATTGAATATTTGCCTCAATAAAGTCAACAACAATATCTTTTTCCTTATTGGGCCTTTGGCTAGTTAGTGAAAAAAAAAAAAAAAAAAGAATACTGAAGGCCGTAGAGACTCCAACTTTAAGCCGAAAAGGGCCACAAGGCTATCCCCTCACAAAAAAAAAAGAAAAAACAGAAGAAGAATAGAGAAGGCCATAGAAACACCAACTTTAAGCCGAAAAGGGCCACAAGGCTATCCCCTCACCTTTGCTTGGCGATTATGAAATGTTGGAGAATGACACTGAGTGTGAGTTTGGATAGCACTAATGCGTTGGGTGTTGGGTTTTTTTGGGGTCCCGTGCACTGTTTATGAGACCCGCAAATATGAAAAAACACAATTTTTGCTTTAAAATTAGGTCTCACGACATTATTTATATATTTAAAAATTATTTTACTACAATGTTTTCAATAATAAGTTTTCAGTGTTTAGTAATAAGCGGTATCTAAACAGACTCTAAGGAAAAAGGACAATAATTCCTCGTGTAACCCACTGAAAAAATGGAAACATGGTTATAGCTAACTGAAAGCTTTAAATGCAACTCTCATTTTGAATTAGACGTCTAATTTTATTGTATCTTCTTCTTTCTCTTGGTTTTTTCTTTTACTTCTATTTGTTTCGATTGAAAATCTCGTGTAAAAATAATCTTTAGTGTTTTTTAGTGTGTAGTAGAACTAGAAAATATGAGTCAAAGTAAAAACTACTTTTAGCCAACAGAAAAAGTGTGGCTTATTTTAAAAGGTTGTTTTACATTGGCCTTCTTTTTTTCTTTTTCTTTTTTTTTTGTAGAAAACAACTTTATCTCACAGCAAACTAAATAAGAAAAGTTAATTTTTTTTTTCAATTCATTTAAGGTTGCTACTAAACATAGGAAAAAGAGATAGTTTTATATAAAATATTATTTTTGAAAAAATGATTCATTTTCTAGAAAACATTATGGCTGAAACAAATAGAGCGTAGTCTCTGTTTAGTTGGAAAAAGAGAAGAACAATCTTTAAAAAACCACAATTTTTACCACAACTATCCTATGTGGCAAGTTGTGATTGGTTGTTTGTTACTTTCACATGGACCCATCACTTTTTCTCCACCGTTCACAGTCTGCTGCATAGACAGTTGCGACAAGAATTGTGCATTTTTTTTTTTTTTTTTGGTTACCAGATTTTTTGAAAAGAGATTGACATTTGATATTCTGCTATTTCTGACATATATTACTTATTGCTAGTTTTCCTTTTATCAATTAGTAACCAAATCAAAGGTCGAATAGTATTAAATTTTCCTTGCTTCGTTAGAAATGCTACTTGCACAAGAATTCCAGAAACATTTTCTCTTGATTATTCAATTATGTAATTAACAGTTCTTTACTTGTTTCAGTTTTTAAGCTTGGATCCTTTAATCTCCATGACTCGAACAAAAGATAGTTTGCTCTGTTGCTGCGGCCAGAAATGATGTTTTGGACAAGGTTTTCAGAATCGGATTGGACTGGGAGGTCGGACTGTGAAAACCGGGAACCGAGATGAAAACCGGTTTTTTAAGCCTAAAGAACCAGATTTTTTGTTAATTCCGTGAACCCCTAAAACCGGGGTTGGACCGCACGAAACGGTCAGAACCGTGCGGTCCAACCCCTTAGCCTTTTTTTTTAAAAATAAAAAAAACAACTTAACACAATTTTATTCTACTTAATTAAATTATCCATCTCTTACAAGGAATTAAAAAAAAATTATAATTAAAATCCTTCAAAGATATTCAACTTTACTTCAAAAATTAATCATAAATTTTAATGTTTTTATAGTAATAATTTTATTTTATTAACTTTCTTATTTAATTATTAAATATATGCTTGAAAATCATTAAATTTTCCTCACATATATAGATATATTGTCAATTTTACTAGTTTTATAAATTTAATATCTATATTTAGGCTTTAATTAATTATTAAATTAATTATGACGTTATCACAGTTCGACCCCGGTTCGACCTTGGTTCAACTTCAAAAACCTTAAACCTCTCCCTTTTACAGTTCAATTAATGGTCCGGATCTAAAAACCTTGGTTTTGGGATGGTAATTGTTAAAGATATGGTCGAATTTCAATCTAATTGGTTACAGTTATGGTCGAATTTCAATCTAATTGTCGAATTAAGCCCAATTATTTACATTATTAGTCAATTGACATTACCATGGATATAAAACACGGTAGCAAAACCCCACACAATCAAATCACAGTCACAAGAAGTTCGGAAATGTTCATGGAGAAAAAAACCCAAAACAAGGAAAAAAAAAAAAAACTTTCTGGAGTCTATAGCACTAATGATCTACTTATTAAGAATAGTAGCAATATATATCACTTGCAAAACCCTCTAAGCTAAGTAATGACTATGTGCTTGATCTCCCCACTCTTACAAGCAACAAATTCCCCGAATCTTCCGCGAGTTGAGAGTTGAGACACCACCACTCCGATCAAGCCTCTTGAAGGTTTGAGATTGCTTCATTGATTCTCAGACTCCAGCAACACTCAAGAACTCACAAGGGGGTTCAATGTGTGTGTGGTTTAGAATCTCCTCTCAAGTATCATGGAATTTTGGAGAGGGAGAAAGTAGAGACTAGCGAGAACAAGGAAATTTTCTCTAGGGTTTTTGGTTTCCCTTCAATGTGGGAATTCTAGGTGAAAAATTGTGGGATGTAAGGGTTATATCAAATTCAGATGGTTCTAAATCAAGTATTATAGAGAAGGGATAACTATTTTCTCCTAGGTCTTGCAATTTCACTTGATTTGTGCAAAATTGATATCCAACTAATTTTTGAAAACTTGAACTCACGTGACAAGTCACTTGACACTGGAACTAATTTTCCAATAAGAGTGAAAGAGAAAGTGAGGCTCTGAGTGAGTGAGTGAAGCATTGGTCATTGTTTATGTGAAATGTTGTGAAGTAGTGAGTGAGTAAGGTTTGATATTTGAGTCAATCAACTGTGTTTGCTTCTCAAGACTTTTTAATTTTATTATTTTTCCAATTTACACCCTTATTTTTTTTTAATAATTATAAACAATGTCATCCCTCTACCAAAACATTACTTCCATTTAAGAATATTTCATTCCTTTTTTTAGTCCATTTGAAGAAATAAAATTATAATAGATTGAAAAGAATTTCCTCAAAAAATATTTCATCCATCCTTGTTAAGGTTGTAAATGAACAAAGTTGTTAACAAAAGCTCGTAACAAAGCTTTGACATTTGAGGGAGTTAGGGAGTGTGGTTTAACATTTGAGTGGGAAACTGAAACAAAGCTTTGTTTACTTCGCAGGACATTTAATTTTGATTTTTCCAATTACCCTTAATTTTTTTTTTTATAATTATAAACTAGGTCATTGGTGAAGTGATCACTCTACCAAATACATAAGTTAAATTTATAAGGGAATTTCTTAAAGTGATCACTCAATTGAAAATTGTATTTGAGAATATTCCATTCATTATTCTTTTTTTTTAAAGCCAATTCAAGATTTTATTTTAAACAAAGTAAATTATAGATTGAATAAGATTTTATTTAGAAAATTTCGTACATATATTTCAGTAGGTATGTGATAGATTTTCAACTTATGATTCCTCTTTATGATGATAACACTTTATCATTAGGGTAAAACATTAATTATTTTTTGTAAAGATTGGATTTGAACCTCAAATTTTTTTCTTTGACTATAAAAATTTTTACCAATTGAGCTAATGAAATCTACTCTCCATTCGGATTGAAACTTTAATATAAAAAAACGCCATAATATAAAAAAAAAAACGTCATAAACAGAAAACTCAGCGTTTTCTGTTCACTTCATTTCAAGAATGCAACTGCATGTGTGCACTGATACAATGAAGAGTGATGGAGAGAATGTTATGTTATGGCTCCAATTTTCAGCTCCTAGATTTGATAGAAATATACATTATGTTAGTATTAGTGTTTGGCCAATGAGTTCCAGCTTGGCTTTATTTATTTTATTTATTTATTTATTTTTCTTTCAATGTATACAATATGAAATCACATGACTTACCTCCACACAAAAAAAAAAAAAAAATTGATAGAAAATTACGGTTATGCTAGTCATGGTTTCATTTGAGTTAATTATGATTGTAACACATCTAAAACTTGATCTTTTTTAAATAAGTTTGATTGGATGTCTTTTGAAATACTCCTCTATCGACTATTCATCTTATTTTCACCCAAGTTGCGAAACTAGAAAAAATGAGTTATTTTTTGCACAACTTGTTCATAGAGTGCAGGTCAGTAATTTTGTATCATGTATTGAGAACTCTATAATATACCAATCCATAACATTTGTTGTGCTAATTACCTCTCTCTATTTAAAATATAAATAACAGAGAGAGAAAATATTATAATATCAACTTATACTTGTGCTGCGGATGAACTCCTAATGAGATTGTCTATATATATTTCCTTGCGAAACAAGCTAGAAGTTGAATAACCTCTTGAATGAGATTGCATATGAATCCTTTAGAAGCAAACTTCAAATTGAATCCACTAATAAAATAATGTTTTTTTTATCTTATTAATATTTTTGACAGATTGAAAATATTGGCACTAAAGATAATTCTAGACAAATTAGAATCTACTACAAAACAAAAGGATTTCCTTCATCTAGAAAAAGTTGCCGATGAAGTACCATCATGACCATTGACAACTTCTTATCCCGAAGAATATATTGTGTTGTGTAGAGTACATGATAAAGAGGCGATATTTAAGAAGTTCTAATGAGATGATACAAGTGTTAATTTAATATATATGTGTTGTTCCCTTAATAGATATGGGTGAGATTGGCAAAACAATTGAGTTTTTACACTATTTTTGTGAATTTTATTAATATTTCAATAATTTTAAGTGTTAAAAATTATAATTGTGGGGCCAGCTATGTAAGGAGGTATTGGTAAGTTTGTAGGAATTGGGCCTGCGGCCCAATGGCCCAGTCCGAGGATGGCAGCCCGTCCGAGGATGAGTTAATAAGAACATGGCACAAATAATATGAGAAGAAGAGGTGAGGATCACATATGGAAGTTCAAAGTGCACCCAAGGATAAGTTTCACCTCGGAATTGCAGTCCGAGGTGGATACAACTACCTTGTTACCATGGGTAGTCCACAAGGTCATGTTGTAATTGAGAAACAAATATGAGATGGTGGAGGCAACAAATATCTTCTGACGCTGCTACCTCCACATTAAATGCTTCCCAGCTAACTCTCTGGCCGCATTAATGTGGAGGTGATGCCTAAACAGTGATCAAGCAGCCTTATAGTTACTAGCTGGAGACTCTGAGGGTGGTTAGATGGGACAGAAAGGAATTCCCAGGATAGAATCTACTCGTGTACGGTGAAAACAAGGGAAGGAACATGGTATATAACGTGAAAGGGGATGACATTAAAGGGGACTTTTGGAAGCTGCACAAAAAAGCTAGTCTTTTCCATCTAATAGAACTAGTTCTTTCTCCCACTCTCTAAAAATTTATTGTTTGGGCTTATTGGATCATTTTCTTCTTATTTATGAGGGCTTTTCCAATTTAAGTCCTTACAATTGGCGTCATCTGTGGGAAGAGCTTGATCTATTTGTAGGGAAAGGCAAGTGTAGCAGCTGAGATGGAAGGGGGAGCACTACAACAACTCGTGGTGGACCCGTAGCAAACAGATGCTAATCCACAGCAGGCCGAATCCAGGGGGTCTCAACATGATAATCCGCTGGTAGTACATGAACAAAGAGGGGACCGCGAGGGAAGTGTGAGAACAACACACACTGAGAGAAGTCATTCTCGGGGGAAAAGCCATGTTTCCCATGTAAAGAATGACGAGGACATGCAACATGAGATTAACAAGTTAAAAAGGCAACTGCGACACTAGCGACGAAAGCGTGGGTCTCACCACTCCAGACAATCTTCTGAGGAGTCAGATGACACTAGTTATAGGCGGAGGTCAAGAACTCCACCTAGTGAGTCCTTTTCCTATGCTGAGGAGCACCACCGCAGACAGGAGGATAAAAGTCCGCCTCGGCAGGGCTTAAGGAATGACGCCCTGAACAAAGCGTTGAGTCAAGTTTCCAAATCGCCCTTCACGCGATGTATGGAGGATGTAAGTCTTCCTCGGCAGTTCCATCAGCCCGTGTTCACCATTTATAATGGACGAACGGATCCAGTGGAACATGTTAGCCACTTCAGTCAAAGAATGGCCGTTCACGCTAAGAATGAGGCCTTGATGTGCAAAGTTTTCCCATCTAGCCTAGGTCCAGTGGCGATGAGATGGTTTAACGGTCTGAAAATGAATACTATTGATTCCTTTGAGAAGCTTACCCAAGCTTTTGGTGCCCGTTTTATAACCTGCAAGAGGGTTGTTCAGCTCTTGGGACCGTTATTATCCATGTCTATGCGGGAGGGAGAAACCCTGAAGGCCTATTCTGATAGATACTAGGAGATGTTCAACGAGGTAGATGGAGCTTATGATGACGTGGCCATCAATACATTTAAGGAGGGCCTCCCAACCGAGCATGACCTGAGGAAATCTCTAACTGGTAAACTTGTTATCAACGTGCGTCAGTTTATGGATCAGATTGACAAGTACAGGAGAGTAGAGAAGGATCAGATACAGGGTAGAGGAAAGTCCAAGGTAGTCTTTCAGGAGAGAAAGGATTTCAAGTCGGACCAGTATAACAACAACCGGCCTCGGAGGGACTTTAGGGGGTAATCGGGATCTGCTAACTCCCAGGTGGTTAATGCCATGTTCCGAGAGCCAGTACAACGGGTTCTGGTTAAGATAAAAGATAAGCCATTCTTCAAATGTCCTAATAGGATGGCGGGGGATCCTGCAAAACGCAATCAGAACCTTTACTGCCAATATCACCAGGATCATGGACATACTACTGAAGATTGCAGAAACTTGTGGGACCATTTGGATCAGCTGGTCCGAGAAGGGAAGTTGACTCAGCTGTTGCATCACTCCAGTGGCCGAGGAAGCCAGATAGGTTCGACATTTCGGGGGGATACTTCTTCAGGACCCCCCTTAGGTACGATACACGTTATATTTGCTGCCCCGGGTAGAACCAAATCTTGCCCCTCCAGGGTAATGTCTGTGTCTCATTGTTTGGATAAGGGATCCAGTTCAACGCCGAAGAAAACCAGGCTGGATGCATCACTAGTTTTGGATTTTTCAGAGGAGGATAAGAAGGGAATTATACAACCACACGATGACGCGTTAGTGGTGACGCTTAGAATCGGGGGGTATGATGTGAGAAGGGTGATGATTGACGAAGGGAGCGCAGTCGAGGTGATGTATGCTGACCTATTTAGGGGGCTGAATTTGAGACCCCAGGATCTGACAGCCTATAGCTCCCCGTTGGTGAGTTTTGAGGGTAGATCGGTCATTCCCACGGGCATGATTAGGTTGCCTATGCAGACTGGCTCAAACGTGGTGGAGGTGGATTTTATTGTGGTAGATGCTTTTTCTCCGTACACGGCTATCTTGGGTAGGCCTTGGCTGCATACCTTGGGGGCTGTCTCATCTACACTTCATCAAAAGGTGAAATATCCATCGGGTGGCCAAGTATTAGAGATATTGGGAAATCAGACCATGGCTCAGCAGTGCTTGATAGCGGCTATTCAACATCGGCCAGATATAGACACTTCGGCCATGGCCGAGAATGACTTATAGCAGTCAAAGGCCTCGGCGACCCCCTTTGGCACATCTGCTGGGGGAGCGGAGTGTGAGAATTTGGAGAGGGCAAGCGTGGGTGATGACCTAGATAAGTTCTTTCAGGTCGGGGCGCAGTTGCTTGGGGCAGAGAAGGAGCAGTTAGTTAAGGTCCTAAGGAGAAACATTGATGTGTTTGCGTGGGATGCTTATGAAGCCCAGGGGTGGATCCAGACTTTATTTGCCATCATTTGAATGTTAATCCCTCTGTTATGCCGAAGAAACAACCACCTTGGTGCCCATCCAAGTGCATGCCGAGGCTATTAGGGATGAGGTGGCCAAACTTAAACAGGCAGGGGCTATCAAGGAAGTCTTTTACCCTCAGTGGTTGGCTAATACGGTCATGGTGAAAAAGAAAAACGGAAAATGGCGTGTATGTGTTGATTTTACAGATCTTAATAAAGCTTGCCCAAAAGACCCTTTCCCTATGCCCCGTATAGATCAGTTGGTGGACGCAACAGTAGGCCACCCTCAGATGAGCTTCTTGGATGCCTTTCAGGGTTATCATCAAATCCCACTGGCATTGGATGACCAGGAAAAGACTGCTTGTCTTACCCCTACTGGAAATTATCACTACAAGATGATGCCCTTTGGCCTTAAGAATGCAGGGTCTACTTACCAGCGGATGATGACGAAATGTTTGAGCCACAGTTGGGCAAGAGCATTGAATTTTATATTGACGATATGGTTGTGAAGAGTAAGGTGGTGACTGAGCATGTTGCGGGCCTTACCAACACTTTTGAGATCCTAAGGAAATACAAATTGCGACTGAACGCGTCCAAGTGCGCATTCGGGGTGAGCTCGGGGAAGTTTTTGGGCTATATGGTGACTCATCGAGGGATTGAGGTGAACCCCGATCAGATTAGAGCCATAAGTAGCTTGCAAGCACCTCGGAATCCCAAAGAAGTCTAGAGATTGACTGGGATGACCGCTGCTTTGAATAGATTTATTTCCAAATCGGCGGACAGGTGCAGACTTTTTTTCCTTTTACTCTATAAATGGAAGGGATTCGAGTGGATAGAGGAGTGCGCCTTCGCATTTCAGCAGCTTAAGGATTACCTATCTCGACCACCCATTATGTTTAGCCCTAAGGTGGATGAAGTCCTTTTTTCCTACTTAGCGATAACTACTTATGCGATTAGTTTTGTTTTGATACGAGTAGATAACAGCGTACAACAGCTAGTTTATTACATGAGCAAGTCGCTTCATGAGGCCGAGGTACGGTATCTGCCGTTGGAAAAGGCCATTTTGGCAGTGGTACACGCTACAAGGAAACTTCCCCACTATTTTTAGGCGCATACTGTGGTCGTCCTTACTCAGTACCCGCTCAAGGCAGTACTTCGAAATGCAAACTACACCGGTAGAGTTGCCAAATGGGGCACAATTCTAAGGGCTTTTGATATTAAATATATGCCTCGTACCTCTGTGAAAGGGCAGATTCTCGCCGATCTGGTGGCCGAATTTGCTGAAGGCCCTGAAGAAATAGAAACAGGTCCACAGGACATGGATGAAAAATCGGTTGGCCTTATCTCCGTGCAACATGCCTCACCTTGGAAAGTGTATGTAGATGGAGCAGCAAACCATCGGGGATCAGGAATGTGTTTGGTTTTGATATCTCTCGAAAAGGTCATCATTGAGAAGTCTTTAAGGTTGGGATTTACAGCTACTAATAACGAGGCAGAGTATGAAGCTCTATTGAATGGGATGGCAATGGTCAAGAAACTAGGTGGAAAAGCAGTAGAGATTTTCTCGGATTCAAGACTGGTCGTGGGTCAGGTTAGAGGCGAGTTGGAGGCTCGGGACACCAGAATGCAGAAGTACTTGGGCCAGGTTAGGCGCATGCAAGTAAATTTTGAATTTTTTGAAGTAACCCATGTTCCTAGGAGTGAAAATGCTCATGCAGACTCTTTGGCTACCCTTGCTACCTCCTCGGCATAGAATTTACCCCGAATGATAATAGTTGAAGACCTAAACACACCCACCTCGGTAATAGGGGACTCGCTCCAGGTCAATCAAGTCAGTTCGGCGCGCAGCTGGATGGACCCTCTATTGCTGTTCCTTGAGAAGGATATACTGCCCGAGGACAAGTCAGAAGCTGAAAAGGTGCGAAGGAAGGCTCCTCGGTTTTGGCTTTCCGAGGACAAAAAGTTATATAAACGTTCTTTTTCTGGGCCATATCTACTTTGTGTACATCCCGAAGCATCAGAGGCATTCTTGGAAGAGCTACATGAGGGGATTTGTGGAAGTCACACTGGAGAAAGATCCTTATCTCACCGGGCAATTACTCAAGGGTATTGGTGGCCAGGCATGCAAAAAGAAGCACAGGAATATGTTAGGAAATGTGATCAATGTCAAAGATTCGCACCGAACATCCATCAGCCGGGGGGAGTCCTTAATCCGCTTTCCAGTCCTTGGCCCTTCGCTCAGTGGGGCTTAGACATTGTTGGCCCTTTCCCTAAAGCAATAGGAAACAAAAAATATTTGCTGGTTGGCACAGACTATTTTACGAAGTGGGTTGAGGCTGAGCCTCTGTCCAATATCAGGGATGTAGATGTCAAGAGGTTTGTTTGGAAAAATATCGTTACTCGATTCGGGATTCCTCAAGCTCTTATCTCGGATAATGGTCTTCAATTTGATAGCAAAGCTTTTAGAAAGTATTATTCCAATCTAGGGATAAAGAACAGATATGCTACTCTGGCCTATCCGCAGGGAAACGGGCAGGCTGAGACTGTCAACAAGGTCATAGTGGCTGGAATCAAAAAAAGGTTGGATGATGCAAAGGGGAGATGGGTAGAGGAGTTGCCACATGTCCTCTGGACGTATCGAACAACACCTCGGCGGTCAACAGGGGAGACCCCATTTTTAATGACTTACGGAGCTGAGGCTGTGATTCCTCTTGAAACGGGTTTTCCAACACTAAGGACCAGTATTTTCACCCCGGAGGCGAATGATGAACTGTTAAAGAAAAATTTGGACTTAATAGATGAAAGGCGAGAGAATGCGATGGTTCAACTGGCCTACTACCAACACAAGCTAAAACAAGGTTATGATGCAAATGTCAGGTTGAGGCCGTTGGCCCCAGGAGATCTGGTATTGAGGAAAGTCTTGGGAAATACCAAAAACCCAGCATAGGGAAAGTTGGGGCTTAATTGGGAAGGACCGTATCGTATCACATCTGTAGCTGGAATAGGAGCATATTACTTAGAAGATTTGGATGAAAAAACTGTACTCCATCCCTGGAATGTAAGCAACCTAAGGAGGTATTATTATTAATAAGAACAATTCCATTTTTCTTCCTTTTACCATTTGTCCTATTTTTGCAACTCATCTATTGAAGTATTAAACAGAAACTAAGTTATGTCAGGTCATCGGACCATAAACTTAGTGAAAATTAATACACTATAACATCTATTGAAGTATTAAATAGAAAATAAGTTATGTCAGGTCCTCGACCACAAACTTAGTGAAAATTAATACACTATGACATCTATTGAGGTATTAAATAGAAACTAAATCATGTAAGGTCCTCGGACCACAACTTAGTGAAATTTAATACGCTGTAACCTCAATCGAAATATTATACAGAAGCTAAGGTATGATAGAGTTCTTATACAACAAACTTAGTAGAAATTGGTGCTTTTTAAAGGGGTTCCATGCAACTAAAATTGTATATCAAAGCAAATTTCATGAGCATCACTTAAAGCATTTTAAGGTGGTGAATATCTCTATGGGTTAGACATTTAGAATGCTGTCTCAAAATTGGAATCCCTTAATGAATTTAAAGCAAGCCTTTATAGGGTTGGGGAGATCCCTGTTATAGTCTGCTTTGGTTCCCAATTAGCATACATAAAGTTAAGTTCACCCCTATAATAGTAGATTTCATTCCTCTATAGTCTGGGATCATGTAAAAATGAAGAACATTCTTGCAGGAAATTATACAAGTGACAGATAAAGCCATAATGTTTCATATAAATTTGGAAAAGGAAATATACATAGAGAAAAAAGAAAAATAAAATGGAATGGAAAATACAGGGAATTTAGCTACGATAACTATTTGTTTAATTTTATTTGGAGCTTGGGTTGGGGGGCTTTGCCAATTGCCTCAGGAGGAACACCTTTTTCTTTCTCCTTTTGAGCTCCTTCAGCTGGCAAAGTGGTTGATGCTAAAGCCTGTTCAAAACTTTGAGAGGCTGCTCCTTCTTTAGGCCCCTCTGCTGCCTTGTCTAAAGAAACATCTTGGGCAACTTTAGGCACTTTAGGTTGCTCCTGCTGATTGAGAGGAAGAGGATTCTGAACTTGGGCTTCTTTGGCCGGATCAGTAGCTGTGGAGGATGCATCCTGCGGCTGAGAAGAAGAACTTGAGGCTCGTATAGCTGGAGGAAAATAGACATTCTCTGGCTTTCTCAACTCGGAAGAAGGTTCAATCCCAGCTCAGTTAAGAGCTTCTATTCAAGTCTGGGTGCAGTACACTCGGTACACAACTGGCACTTCAGCCCCGAATTTATCCTCCGTTTTTGCTACACCGATATCATATCTTTCTTGTTCAACTTTGTCTTTTTCTTGCTCAACCTTGGCTTTTGCTATCTCCGCCTCAGCTTTTGCCTTCTCAACCTGGTCTTTGAGCCTCTACGTTTCCTCTAATTACTTTTTCAGTGTTGAAATCTATTCCTTGGAGGTGGCCAGCTGTTCATTAGCATTACGTAGGAGCTTCCTCTGGTCCTCGGCCTGCCTGTGAGAGTTCTCTAGGGCTGAATAAGAACTTTTACGAGCGTGTTCTTCCTCGGATAACTTCTTCTTCAACTGCATGTTGCTTTGTTAAGCAATAGTGAGTGTTTGTACAGCTGTGGCCCGCTTCTTCCTCTCGTCATCCAATTGCTGGCCATAAGAATTGGCTATCTCCTCCATCTTGAAAATGGCTTGAACAACCTAGAAGAAAGGAAGTTAGAAATGCAGTGAATAAAATTTTGTATAACGTTTATAATTAAAAGAGCAAAGCTAAAAGGGTATCATACCATGCCCAAGTATCTCTTAGCATTCAGAAAGACTTCATTCCTCTTTATGCCTCTCAGCTCTGCCACGTCCTTAGGAAGTAAGAGAGTCTCCTCAAGGACTGAAGCAACGTGGCACCCTATTCCACCGTTGAAATCCCTAAGCGAGGCATCCTCCCTCAGGGGCTCACCTCCGAGCATGGGTGCAAGGAGCCAAGTCTCAGGCTCCGAGGATGGAGTGGTGGTCTTTTTCACGACTTGCAGAGGTCCGTGGCTGACCTTTTGCTGCTTCGCAGCTCACTGAGCCTCATCTTCTAGAGGCGGACGAGACCTCCCAACTTCCACCACTTCCTTGTCTTTCGCATCCCTTCTCCTCTTCGGATTAGTAGGTTCTTTCACAGGAGGTTGGGATGGTTGATGAGGGGGAAGAGGAGATTTGGGAGGAGGGGAAGTTTGGGCTGAGTTGACTTCCCCGGCGCACCCCTTCCAAGCTAGCTCTCGATCACATCCATCAGACTCCTCTGGCTTTTCCTCTGGATGCCCATTTCGTCAGAAGCTACCTCGGGAGATGGGGGCTAATTGAATACCTCGAATTCGTCCGCAGAATCCAACAGTTCTACGACTCCCTCTTCAGTTTCTTCTTCTTCTCCTTTTTCCTCTTCCTTTTTTTTCTTTCCTGAGGAGCAAAGCGTGATGAAGAAGCCCCTACAGAAGGCGTGGCCACATGTAATGGCTGGGTGAAAGGAGTCCCCTCAGGAATCGGAACACCCTCGGGAACAATAAATCCTGCAAAGGCAACACTGATACGGTGAAGCCGAGGATCTTTAGCCTTTATTACGCACTTTGGAGCCTAAAATGCTGTAGAGATGGGCTTATATCTAAGGATGATATGTGCTGCTCTCAGCTGACCGTCAAAGGGGTTCACATATATCTCGGATCGCAAAAGTCTGTTTAAACTCACCCTATTGACTAGTCTGAACTGAGATTTGGTGGCGCGCTTGTTTGCAAGATCATTAAAACAGGAGAAAAACCTTGTTAGAAACAGAAATAACTTGAGCTAAAGAAGACAGTCTAAACTATATAGGATTATAACCAAAAGCCACACCTGGTGTTCCCTCTCTAGTCGGACAGGGTAGACCGTCATGCCACTCCCCGGAAAAGATTAAAAAGTCATCTTTTAAACCCTTATTCGATGTAGGGAGACATTGAATTAACCTTACTTTAGGGCGCCTAGACTTAAGATAGTAGCCCTGACCCTTTAGATGATTAAGATTGAACATCCAGTTCACATCGTGATGGGTCAGGCCTAGATTCAACTTCTCATTTAAAACTTCTATACTCCCTAACACCCTGAACATATTGGGGGCACACTGAGTGGGGGATATCCTAAAGAATCTAAGATAACTCCTAGTGAGATTACCCATAAGAATGGTCATCCCTCCCTCTATGAAAGCAATCATAGGGATGACCACTTCCCCAGTCTTCCTATCATTTACCCAAGTTTCTGGCGAGGCATATCTCATACCCACCGTTGGAGGAATCCTATACTTAGATCTAAATGTCTCTATATTTTCCTCGGACTCAACCAGACTTTGGAACCTACCCATTCTCTAGAAGTTATGAAGAAAAATTAACAAAAAGGGAACGAGAGCTAAGAAGGTTCAGGGAGACTTACAGGTTCAAAAAGGAAGTCCTCGGATAGGGCTGTGGTATTTACGAACGCATGAAGAGAGAAAAGAGAGTGACAGGTTCAATGGATGTACGCTACAGTAGTATGATTGTTGTAACTGGAAAGAAGGTTGATTTGAAAAGCTATTTATGGGAGCGTAGAAATTGTAAGCGGGAAAAATCCCGCTCATAAATACTGAAAACCCTCCACCGTTAGATTGGCATCTTGCCGTTGAACGTGGGGGACAGAGAGGCCACCTTAATTTAATGACAACATGCTTCTAACGCCGAAACGTCATAAGTGTGCCTTAGGCAAGTAGAAAGGCGTTCTAGAGATTAGGAAAAGGGATGACGACGAAATATCAAAATCTCCCTTCTGCCGAGGTGACAAAGAGTGAGATTTTGAGGGGCTATTGTGGGGCCAGCTATGTAAGGAGGTATTGGTAAGTTTGTAGGAATTGGGCCTGCGGTCCAATGGCCCAGTCCGAGGATGGCAGCCCATCTGAGGATGAGTCAAATAATATGAGAAGAAGAGGCGAGGATCACATATGGAAGTTCAAAGTGCACCCAAGGATAAGTTTCACCTCGGAATTGCAGTCCGAGGTGGATACAACTACCTTGTTACCATGGGTAGTCCACAAGGTCGTGTTGTAATTGAGAAACAAATATGGGATGGTGGAGGCAACAAATATCTTCTGACGCTGCTACCTCCACATTAAATGCTTCCCAGCTAACTCTCTGGCCGCATTAATGTGGAGGTGATGCCTGAACAGTGATCAAGCAGCCTTATAGTTGCTAGTTGGAAACTCAGAGGGTGGTTAGATGGGACAGAAAGGAATTCCCAGGATAGAATCTACACGTGTACGGTGAAAACAAGGGAAGGAACATGGTATATAACGTGAAAGGGGATGACATTAAGGGGGACTTTTGGAAGCTGCACAAAAAAGCTAGTCTTTTCCGTCTAATCGAACTGGTTCTTTCTTCCACTCTCTAAAAATTTATTGTTTAGGCTTACTGGATCATTTTCCTTCTTATTTATGAGGGCTTTTCCAATTTGAGTCCTTACAATAATATTTAGTGTTATATTTTATAGAAAAAATAGAATAAAAATAAGGGTGGTTGAGTGATTTGATCATACCATATGTTTTTACAAATTTGAAAATTAGATAATGTAGTGATTGATATAAACAAATATGTTTCATGTTTACTCAATAATGCAAATATTGCTTTGATTAAACAAAAAAAAAAAACAAAAAACAAATATCCTTTAAATATTTTTTTATAAATTCTTCTTATTTGTTTCAATTGTTGCAAAAGCAATTAAAAATAAATAAGAATATCATATTTTAAATCAATTATTTCTCATACAAATCTTAGAAAAATGACATCAAATTAAATTTCATTATACTTAAAAAATTATTGCATTATTTACAATATAATATACAAAATAAATGTACCTATCCTATTAGTAATTTTCTTAATTATATAGAATAAGTACTATAATGTTGGCTCCATATATATATATATATATATATATATATATATATGTATGTATGTATGTATGTATGTATGTATGTATGTATGAAATGTCACTAAAATAAGTTCAAAATTTTAAATGGATAAGATTAACATTAGTGAATTCACAAATACTTAAATTTTTATGGCTTTTGTGTCAAACGTTGTGAAAGAAACTAAGCATGAGCAAAAATGACATATTTGATGTGCATTGATAATAGCTTAATTTTGCATATTTATATCATTGTTAGAAAGTATTGTCATACTTATTTTGAGTTGATTCATGCATTTTATATTTAGTTTTAGAATAATGTTGAATAATCAATTTTGTACTTAATTGAATTTTATTGCGTGAATTTGTCTTTTGTAGGAGAATGAAATTAAATAAGTGGATTTGTGCAAAGAAAAAAACTAGCAAACTTTACTTTTACAAGGACTATGATGAAGTTAAAGAAGGCCAACCTAACTAAATTTAAGTCCGATTGGACCAAGGAATCAAAGGAAATTTGCATTGAATCCAAGTCCAATTCGGATTAGGATTTCGGCCTGCACATCAGCTAGTATTTTTGGTATAACTTTTTGGCTCAGACGTCCAATCGTGATGATTTAAGTTGGGCTGGAAATTTAAGTTAAAGGGCGACAACTTTGTAATTTACCAAAAGTCTAAATTATGATATTAAATGGGCCAAAATCGTCGGTTAAGTGAAGCCTAAAAATCTGGAATTTTCTCCAAACGGGAATTTAACTTGTACTAGGATTCCTTGACCTATTTAAAGGCTCTTTAGGGCAAAATTCAGAGGAGGCAGGGATACAAAACAGAAAATTGGAGCAAGAGGCAATGTCGCATGTGGTTTCTCTGTAACTTTTCTCCATGATAATATTGTGGCTATTTCTTGTTCTATTTTATTTGTCTAGTATAATGTTTAGCATTTTAATCATGTGTTTTATTTCAATTACCATGAGTAGCTAAATTTATAATTTGGGTTGAGGATGAAACCTTGTTAAGGATTATCAGTAATATTTATGTGATTTTATATCCAAAAAAAAAAAGTAATATTTATGTGATTTGATTTTTCCTGTAATAGTTTTTCTTTAATGATTTAAATTGTTCTTGCCTCATATCAATTGACTAAGATGGGATTCTAAATATGAGTTCAATCATGTTTTTCTCATGATTTAGGATTTGTCTTAATTAATTGAATGCTTGGTTTATTATTTCTTGATTTTAAATTGGATATCTCTTGTCATTTGTTTGGCTACAAATACAATTAATGATTTGATTTTATACCTAGGAAGTGAAGAAGGGCATGCTTTAGATATTTAAATAGAAGTTTTAATAATAATATTCTCCATGGTAGCAAGATTGATTTCTAGATTATCATGTAGTGGTTGGGAAAAATTAATAATCATTAATATATCCTAATATGAATTAATAAGGCGGATTCCAAAACCTTAATTAATTTTTTTCTCTAGATTGTTTATATCTCTTTACTGCTTTATATTATATCTTTGCTTAGTTTAATTATTTGCTTAGTATATTTAATTACAAACAACCAATTTTTATTAAACTAGATTATGATTAATTTGGTTAAGATTTGATTAATTTTCCTACGTTCATTCAAGTCCCTGTGGGTTTGACCTCGTTCTTGTCAAACCATATTTCGGTATGGTTTGTACACTTGTGAGTACTTTAAAATTTCACAACAATATTCTAAATAAATTATGTGCGCGCCAAAAATGAGGCTGTTGGGCTGAGATCTCACTTGGGCTCACAACTTATTTGTATGGTGGGTTTGGATTTCCTACTTCGGGTAGTTCTCGGCACAGAGACTCAATGAGATCACTTTTCTCTCTACTCTATAATCCTTTGGGAACTTTTTTCAACCCCCACTTCTTCTTCCAACTCTCATATTTATAGCTCAAAACTAGTGGGAGGACCATGATTGCTTTCATGGGTAGTGCAATGTGAGGTCCAATATTATTAATCGTAAGTGGGTGGTTAGGTGGTAGTGGAACGCGGTGAGAGTGGCTTTGGAACTTGGTTTCCACTCTCGCAGATATGCTTGGCATGGACGTTCCCCTAGATACTGCCGGGTATTTAGAGGGCGGTACGACCGAACTAGCGCAACCTTTCTCGGGGACGACTTGCCGAGCAGAGACCATGTCGGCAAGGCAAGGTGTGAGCTAGCATCGGATGGCTGCTCCTTCGGCCTCAGAATGACACTCAGCCTTGGGTTCGTAGCTTTTGTGGGCTTGGGCTGAGATCTTGGGTAGGGCGAAGGTTGGGCCCTTGGGCCATGTTGTTGATCCCCAGTTCACGGCCCAAAGGGGCATGGACATCACGGGGCCGTACATTAGCCCTCCCTTGATTCGTGCTCGGCTTTCAAGAACGAATCAAAGA
Organism: Quercus aquifolioides; assembly: GCA_019022515.1. Classification (NCBI taxonomy): domain Eukaryota; kingdom Viridiplantae; phylum Streptophyta; class Magnoliopsida; order Fagales; family Fagaceae; genus Quercus; species Quercus aquifolioides. The sequence goes on from CM032333.1 coordinate 15,845,816, forward strand.
GCCAGAGAGGTAACGGTTACCCAAGAGACTCATTGGGTGTATTTTGGGCAGTTTCAGAGGTCCATTAATGCGTTTCTCAAAAGGCGCGTTGCGTCTGCCCCTCTGATTCACCCGTCATTATTACCTATCGGTTTGCAAATCGAGGCACGTGTGTTGGCTACCCTTGGTGTCTATAAGGTTTTCTGCTAATTAATCCCCCATTATTGCTCATTAATCCCACATCGTTGCTCATTGATCGATGCCCATTCTTCCCTGGCTTCTATAAATAGCCCGTCTCAATCCATTTTTTCACTTCTTCATTCTTCGTTTACTGAAATTTCTCTCTGCCGAGCACTCACTTGCGCACTTGCTCACCAACCCAGAATCTACCTCTCCCTTAGAGCCAGAAGTAAGTCTCCTTCCCCTTTTCTGGTTTAATTTCTTTTCTCCAAGTTCTCTCTAATTCCTATCCCTCAAGATGGGTTATGCTCACCTTTTGAATACTGAGGCGTCCCTAGTGACCTTTAGGCGAGATTATAGCGTTCTCGAGGATGTGGAGGTGATGTACTGCCATGAAAGCGAAATCGTACTCCACAGAGGGGCAAACACCACCTTTTTCCCATTGATGTCGATTCTAGAGGGTGGGGTTAGGTTTCCCATAGACCCCCTTTTGCTTAACGCCCTTAGGTATTACGGGTTGTGTCCCGACTAACTTCCCCCTAACTTTTACTGGGTAGTGAGTTGTGTAAGTAGGTTAAACCAAACATTTGGTCTGCAATTAGACCATCATGACATAAACCATATGTACAGCCTATATGGAAAGAAGAAGTCCAATTACTATTTAAAGGTTAGAGACAAGAGGGTACGACTAATTTCATGTCTACCGGACTCTAATAGAAATTCTGCTGGGGAATTCGTTCGGGTACGCGGCAATTGGTTTGCCAGTGGTATCCCTCCTCCCCTCTCACGATGCAAAGTTGGTTCGTTCCAATCTTTGATTATTTTTCTCCTCTCTTTTTGTAACTGTTTTTACTTCTCTGGATACTAACTTGCTCCCTTTCTTCTGCAGACGGTTTAGTGTTCACCAAGACATCAGGGCAGTTCATGTGCGGGACCTGAATTTTGTACTCAGGTTTGAGATTTTTGTTCATTGGGATGGGCAACTCCGGGCGTCCCACCTCATTCTCACCGTACACTCTGTGTACTCCACTTGGCAGCCCTATGGCCTAGCTCTCTTAGTAGACAGCTCCCTTCTCTCCTATATTGATGTTCGGCACGCAGATTTTTTGCCTCCAAAGTTCACAGTAGGTGAAGCTTGTGATATTGGTCGCCGATACACTTGCTCGGACGAGCTCGCGCCTATAAGGGACGAATTGACTGAGCTAGCGTCTCGATGTCTCCAAGAACGAGCTCACGAGGCTATTCAACAAGAACCCCCTGCTAAACATGAGGTTCCTACCGAACAAGAGACTCTCGCTCAAGAAGTTGATCATGCAGTCGCAAAATCCAGTAATTCTTCCAAAACGCACTCTGTCTGAGGCGAAGAAATGGTGACCCGCAAGACTCTAACAGTCAGCCGCTTTATCCCTGGTGCACACTTGATGGCGCAGCAGCAGCCACCTTAGGGTCGTGGCCCAACTCCCCCGGCTCATTCTCCTCCTTTTTCCATAAGAACCTGTAAAAGACAACGGTTCGCCGAACAGACTCCAGCTAGCCCTGGTGGTGCTAAGACTCGAACTCCCCCCTAACCATCAAGGGGCATCGTTATCCAGGAACCACAGGCACTGGTAGGGAACAACGTGGCATCTTCCTTTCGGCCAGTACCGATATGGCAGCCCACATTTGAGCTGGATGGTATGCCTCTCCTTGCCGATGCCAGTGTTCGGGCGTGGGAAAAAGGAGAAGGGGGTCGTGTCGCCCAAAGCTTGGCGCACGGCCTCCTCTTGCCCGAGGATGTGAGTGTCTTTGCGGATGGGACCGAGGAGTCCATGGGGAGAAGACTTCAGTGGCACACTATTGCGGTAACCTCTTGTATTTTTACTCATATTCCCATTATTTCCGTATATACCGTTTTTTGAAATTGCCGTGCTGATTGCTGACATTTCGTCAGGCCGTTCAGTTAGCCCACATCCTGAATGAGCGGTTGAAGGACCTTTCTAATAAGGCTGACCGGGAAAGGGCCAGCAGGGAGGCAGCTGCCAAACTAGCAAAGGACAAAGCGAAAACCGTTGAGGCTGCCGAGAAGAGAGCTGCTACCATGGAGAAGGCCCGGGCGCTGGCGGAGGAAAGGTTGGCGGAGCTGGAAGCGAAACAGAATGAAGCGAATCTGAAGCTGGCCGAAGCGATGAGCCTGAATGTTGCCCCAACCGAGGAACTGGCCGACTTGCGAGTGATTCTTGAGGCCTGTGAAAATAAGTGGTACGAGGAAGGGTTCGCCGATGCCGAGAAGGGTGTGGAGCCGGTAGTCAAGGAAGCTCGGCAGATATCTTTTCAGGAAGGCTGGATGGCTGCCCTGCATGCCTTGGGAGTGCCTGAAGACTCCCCCCTAAAGGATCCCGGCCAGATTCCCTTTCCAGACTTTGCTCCTGCCGTGCAGAACCCTTCGGGGCCTAACGACGAGGAGGAGACGGACAGTCTGAGGGAGCTGGTGGAGCAGATTGATGCTCACGTGGAGACGACCGGGATAGAGGCTACTAGTAACCCCCACACCAATGACCCGTCTGGCGGAAATGCTCAATTCCAACCTCCATCCGAGCGTCAACCTCCCGAGATGACGGCCGAGACACAGCCCGGGGATCCTACCGTTTGATTGCCGAACTTATTTTTCATCAGTTTATTTTACGTTATTTCGCTTTATCTTAACTTTTATTCTGAGTCGGATTGCCTATGTCACCGGGCTGTGGTGACTAAACAATTATTTTACTTCTAGTTTTATCTTTGATGTTGCCGGGTTTTGGCGACAAAGACAATTGATTCTCTATGTTTAGTTTTGATTAAGGTTCACTTGCCGAATAGCAGCCTTGATCGTTATCTATGAATGCTTAGTAATATGCTAGATTCTTTGCTATGTTTCCCTTTTTTTTTTTTTTGCATGAGTATGTTCCTAATAAACAGGTAAGGAGGATTGTTCAGAAAAGCGGGGCCGGTCTGCCCGTCACTGATATCCAAAAGTCGGGTTCCTGTCCCGAGATACCCTCTGGCCTAGAGATTTTTGATCGAAGTGTGCTAGGAGCATGTATCTTTAGGAAACAATTTGGTAGAAGGTTTCCTGCTCGACAGTAGGGATTGAGCCGAGAGATGCGCTTCTGTTCTTAGTGAGAATTTTTAGAATGTGGTTTTCGCTTGCTCGGTGATAGGGATCGAACCGAGGAGCAGGTTTCTGCCCTTAGAACATACATATATATATTTTTTTTTTTTTTTTATATTTTTTTTTTGCATTAAGGTTTATACCTGCTCGACGATATTTATTGAACCGGGCAACACGCTTCAGCCCTTAGAACATTGTGGGATGAGGTTTCCACCTGCTCGGTGATATTTATCGAACCGGGCAACGGGTTTCTATCTGTAGGATATTTAGACTAAGGTTTCTTCCTGCCCGGCGATGAAGATCAGACCGGATACAGGTTTCTGCCCTTAGGGAATTTAGACTAAGGTTTCAACCTGTCTGGTGATGAAGATCAGATCGGATACAGGTTTCTGTCCTTAGGGAATTTAGACTAAGGTTTCAACCTGTCCGGTGATGAATATCGAACCATGGACAGGTTTCTGTCCTTAGGGCATTTTTCGCAAAGTTTTCGCTTAATCGGTGGTATGGATCGAACGAGGACCAATGATAGAATTGAGTATACATGCGTGGGCAATTGTTACCATCATCATTAGTAATACACATGAACGACATTGCATTGAACTTTCAACATAGTTTACAGCCGATCAATGATAAAACTTTTTAAGATTATGGACATTCCACGGCCGAGGTAATGGCCTCTCGTCTAGGTCCTCCAAGTAATATGCTCCAGCGCCAGCAATGGCAGTAACTCGGTAAGGCCCCTCCCAAGTCTGGGCTAACTTCCTGGAATTTGTATCTCGCATATTCCCCACTGCTTTCCTCAGCACCAAATTCCCTTGTCCTTACACCTCGGCTATAACGCCGGGCAAGTTTTTGCTGATATTCGGCCAGTCAGATAGTTGCTGATTCCCGACACTCCTCCAATTGGTCCAAGCACTCCACCATCAGCTCATCGTTTTGAGCGGGGTCGAATCCTACTACTCGTGCGCTGTAGAGGTGTACCTCGGCTAGTATCACCGCTTCGGCTCCGTATGTCAAGGAAAATGGAGTCTCTCTTGTGGATCTCTTGGGGTTGTTCGGTACGCCCACAAAACATTAGGTAGCTCCTCAGCCTATCTGCCTTTTGCTCCATCCAATCTTTTCTTTAGTCCATTCAGGATCGCTTTGTTAGTGGCCTCGGCTTGACCGTTGCTTTGTGGATAGGCTGGTGTGGAATACTTGTTTTTGATGCCGAGATCACTACAAAACGCACGAAAAGCTTTACTATCAAATTGCAGCCCATTATCCGATATTAGCGAGTCCGGTACCCCAAACCTCGTGACAATGTTCTTCCATATAAACTTTTTGACATCCATGTCCCGAATGTTGGCTAAAGCTTCTGCCTTTGCCCACTTGGTGAAATAATCCACGGCCACCAACACAAACCTTCGATTGCCTGTTGCTCGTGGAAATGCCCGAGAATATCTAACCCCTACTATGCGAAGGGCCAGGGACTGCTGACCGGATTCAGATGACCTGCTGGCCAATGGATTAATGGAGCATGCTTTTGGCACTGTTCACACTTTCGTACGTATTCGGCGGTGTCTTTTTGCATATGTGGCCACCAAAATCCCTGAGTCATCGCTCAGTGTGCCAACGAATGCCCCCCTACATAACTGTCGCACACTCCATCATGAAGCTCAGCTAGAAGTTCATTCACCTTCTTTGGGTGCAGGCATAAAAGGTATGGTCCCCCGAAGGATCTCTGGTATAGTTGTCGATCAACCGACAGCCAATAATGGGGAGCTACTCGGCGGATCCTATTGGCTTCCTTTTCGTCATTCGGGACACGTTCCTCAGCCAGGAATTCAATGATTGGGTCCATCCAGCTTGGCTCGGCCGTCGCAATCACGGCAACACTCACTCCCTCACTACTAGCGCCATTTTTCACGTCAATGCTCGGCTCTTCTATTAGCTCTACCTTGATCAGCCGTGGAACCTCCTCTGTCGTCGACGATGTTAGCGTGGCTAAGGAATCAGCATGTCTGTTCTGCGCCCGGCCCACCTGGGACACCTTCACCGTGCCGAACTTGTTCATAATCTACTTTGCTGATTGCAAGTATGCCTTCATCCGGGGGTTTTGGGCTTCGAAGGTTCCCTGGACTTGGTTATCAACCAACCGAGAATTTGAATATATCTCCACATCCTGGGCTCCCATCCCCAAAACAGCTTTCAATCCGACGAGTAGGGCCTCGTACTAGGCCTCGTTGTTGGAGGCCTTAAAACTGAGCCTAAAAGAATGCTCCAACCGTATTCCTTCGGGGGTGATGGTAACGATCCCGGTGCCGGACCCCAAGGCACTGGAAGCTCCATCCACAAATGCCTTCCACGGGCGATTCTCCACATGACAAACCATCTCACCGCTCTTAGGGGTAAACTCCGCAACAAAATCGGTGAGGACTTGCCCCTTCACTGAACTTCGTGGCCGGTACCGTATGTCGAAAGAACCTAGCCAAGTCCCCCACTTAGCTATTTGGCCCATGAAGTCTGATCTCTTCAGCAGCAACTGTAAGGGATACTCAGTCAGGACATATACCGTATGTGCCTGAAAGTAATGCGGCAACTTTCTCGTAACATGTATCAGTGCCAGCACCAACTATTCCAAAGGTAGGTACCGAGTCTCGGCATCCACCAGAGTCTTACTGATGTAATACACGGGTCGCTGCACTCCCCGGTCCCTGAGAAGCACGGCACTGACTGCATGATCAGAAACTGACAGGTACATGAACAAATCCTCTTGGGCTCTAGGGCCGTCAACATGGGCGCTTGCATCAAGTACTCCTTCAAATCCCGAAAAGCTCTGTCACATTCCTCGTTCCATTGAAATTCTTTCCATTTCTTTAGAAGCTGATAGAATGGTTGACAGCGATCGGCGAATTTGGAGATGAACCGGTTTAGAGCAACTTGCATCCCTGTCAACACTTGCACCTCTTTCGGGTTGCTCGGAGGCTTTAGTCTCTTCACGGCTTCTATTTTATCTGGGTTTACCTCTATTCCCCGATTAGTGATCAGGTATCCTAGGAATTTGCCAGCCCCTACGCCGAAAGCGCATTTCTCGGCATTGAGTCGTAACTTATGTTGCCGAAGAATCTCAACCACTTCTTGGAGGTCCTCTATATGCTGCACCTCCTGCCTACTTTTCACCACCATGTCGTCGATGTAAACTTCGACCGTCCACCCTATTTTATCCCGGAACATCCTCGTCATCATCCGCTGGTAGGTGGCCCCGACATTTTTTAACCCAAAAGGCATCACAATATAATGATAGTTGACATCCGGGGAGATGAATGATGTCTTCTCTTGGTCCTCGGGAGCCAGGACAATCTGGTGGTAACCCTGAAAAGCATCCAAAAAACTCATCATTGGGTGTCCGTACGTGGCGTCTACCAACTGGTCAATCTTCGGCATGGGAAACGGGTCTTTCGGACATGCTCGGTTCAGATTCGTAAAATCTACGCAAACCCTCCACTTGCCGCTCTTTTTCTTCACGACCACGGTGTTCGCTAACCATTCCGGGAAGTAGATCTCCCTTAGGAATTGAACGGAGGGCGCGTAAACCTGTTCGGCATTGGCGCCCGCTCAATGTCTGTTGAAAATGGCGACCGAGTAACTTTGTGTAGTGCACGGCTCATCGCGTTCATGGCTGCATTATAGGGCCATTGTTCCTCTGGGGAGTCCGAACCCCGATTCGCATATTCCCGCGAATGCGAATGGTCTCGGCGCTGGCCAGATTCCGGCGAATACGATCTGTCTCGGCGTCGACGGGACTCTCGTGAATGCGAATGTTCTCGACGTTGACGAGATTCAGATTGATTAGACCCCGTCCTATGACGATTTTTCCTGGTATTGGACCTTCTTTCTTGGTTGTCTTGGTCCCTTCTATGGTACCTGTTCTCTGCTTCTAACTCCAGATCTCTCACCAACCTGCGTAGCCGCTCAAGCTCTTCATCCCTTACGTCAAGTTGCCTGTGCCCTGAAGCAACGGATACCGTTCGCTGCGTTTGGTATGACCCCTCTCCGAGGCCGGACCTCTCTTCCTTCGGTTCATGATTCCTATCCTCGCGCCTCTTTTGCCTCCGTTCTCGCCAGGAGGATCCCCGAGAAGATCCCACTGAACCACTTTCAGCGTCACTCCCAGAACGTCTCCCAGACATCCTCTCGTGTGTGAGTCTCGGTTGAACCAAGGCTTTGTAGGAGATTACCACAGACGGCACCAATTGTGCGCGCCTAAAATGAGGCTATTGGGCTGGGCCTCACTTGGGCTCACAACTTATTTGTATAGTGGGTTTGGATTTCTTACTTCGGGTTGTTCTCGGCACAGAGACTCAATGAGATCACTTTTCTCTCTCTATTCTTGAATCACTTTTCTCTCTACTCTCTAATCCTTTGGGAACTTTTTCCAACCCCCTCCTTCTTCCTCCATCTCTCATATTTATAGCTCTAAACTAGTGCGAGGACCATGATTGCTTTCATGGGTAGTGCAATGTGAGGTCCAATATTGTTAACCATAAGTGGGTGGTTAGGTGGTAGTGGAATGTGGTGAGAGTGGCTTTGGAACTTGGTTTCCACTCCCGCAGATATGCTCGGCATGGACGTTCCCCGGGATGCTGCCAGGTACGTAGAGGGCGGTACGACCGAACTAGCGCAGCCTTGCTCGGGGACGACTTGCTGAGCAGAGACCGTGTTGGCAAGGCAAGATGTGAGCTAGCATTAGTTGGTTGCTCCTTCGGCCTCCGAATGATACTCAGCCTTGGGTTCGTAGCTTTTGTGGGCTTGGGCTGAGATCTTGGGTAGGGCGAAGGTTGGGCCTTTGGGCTATGTTGTTGATCCCCAGTTCACGGCCCAAGGAGGCATGGACATCACGGGGCCGTACAAATTATTATTATTCCAAAATAAAAATAGTTTTTCTATAAAATTTATAAGAATAATGATATAAACTCAGTGAATTTATGATTTGATATAAATGCAAATTTGATTGAGGTAAAAGCCTAAATAGAGAAAATCTCAAGAAACAAGCCACATTGCACTATCTCATGCTTTCTTTGCATCAATTATTATTACTAGTGTGTAACCTTTTGCACATGCATAGGTACATTTAAAACAGTCACAATTACATTTATATGTGTGTGTGTGTGTGTGTGTGAGATTTAGAATCTAATTGGATCTAAACTCTTCAGTTTTTACACCCAATAATTCACTTGCCACAAAAAATAAAAAATTAAATGGGACACATGCTGCAAAATTGAACTTCAATTTAGAATTTAATTGAATTTAGACTCTTTGATTTTTATACCTAATAATTCACTTGACACACAAATTTAAAAATTAGATGAGACACGGGATGCAAAGTGTAACAAAAGTTATAGTTTTTTGTGTAAAACGTGCATTCGAAAAGTTTAGGGTGCAAAATGTAGTTTTTTGTGTATTTTCCTCAAACTATTAAATTAGCAAAATATATCAATCCATTTTTTTTAGAAATAGAAAAAAAATTATTGCATGGATTTTAATTTACTCAATTAGTAAAGTTATTTTACTTAAATAATTAAAGTACCTGCTAATAAGTCAAAATTGCTCATATTTTCAATTATCAACGTAGAAATTAGTAGGTTAGTAACACTTTAGAAATTGTTCATTTTTTCAATTAATCCCTTGATATTGGAGATTTTAAAAAATAAATATGAGATTGGTATTAAGAGAAGAACACGTCTTAAAAGAGAATGGTTTTGTTTAGATATTTTCCTCTTTCGGATCATTTGGTATCGGCAACTCGGTAAAAGGTAAAGAATCACTTGCTAGTTTTTCTCCGTCAATTAGTAACCGAAGAAGGTCAAATAAATAAGATTTTTCATTGCTACTTGCACGAAAGTCCAAGAAATAAAATAAAATAAAATAGAAATATATCCATTATTCAATTATTATGTGAGTAAAAGCTTCCTTATTGCAAATTAAAGACGGCTTGCTCTGTTGCTGTGGTCAAATGTAACTGTTAAAGATATGAAGGCCCAAGACCTAGTTAAGGCTCAAATCCAAACCCATTTGATGGGCAAGCAAAAAACTCATGCTTCAATCTAATTTGGCATGCAAGTATAGAAATCATAATTTTTCTTGTATTGCAAAATTCGTAATATGTATTAATCCAGAATATGGCAGAACCAGAAGAATATAGCAAATACATGATCAAACTCATGTTTCTCTTGCACTTGCTATCTCCCTCTATATTATCTTATTTTATTTATTCTTTTTTTTCACATGTTCTATCTCCAAAAGCTAGAATACATCATTCCCAATTTAATTTATACAATAAATTGCAAATTACACCCCTAAAATTTGGGAGTATTTGAGTTTTACCCCCTGAAGTTTTGGAGTATCTGAATTTTACACCTCAATATTTTAGAATTTGGATTTTATCCCCTATATTTTAGGATTGTTTGGGTTTTACTCTCTAAAGTTTAGAGGTGTTTGAATTTTATACCCTAAAGTTTTTGTTGTGTTTGAATTCCCCCAAAACTTTAGGAGTAAATTCTAAATTCTGAAACTTCATGGTGTAAAATCCAAACATCCTCAAACTTTAGAGTGTAATTTACAATTTACGCTAATCTGTATGATGACACAATTTAATTGCTCGTGCATCAAAGCTGTCCCAAAACTGAGATAATCATCCGTGCAAGAACACCAAAGAAAAAACTACTAGTAGCAGACTATTAATTCATCTACAAATAGATAAATATCGTAATTACAGATAACAAGTATGCCTTCCCACTCATGTATTCAAAGCACGGACAAGCAAAAAGAGTTCGTGTCCTACATTCCATAAAATACATGACCAGAATACTCAAAACTTATGAGGACAAATCTACTTATTATAAGGTTGAATATAACGCGTAAGAAGATAAATGAAGAAATTCTTTATCACTGCTCTTTCCAAATCCTACTAGTCACTCTAAGCTTCAATTCCTTCCAGACTGCCCTAGAGAAGAAGAGAACTGATGATGTAGAAAATCGTCAGTTGAACTCCTCGTCAATATGAATGGACAGTGTCAAGTCAGCGGCTGTGTAATCTTGCAAAAGAGAATAAATAGCGTTGGAGTACACTAGTGTGGTGTGTCCAAAAGAGTCTCTGACGGGCCAGTCAGTATGATCAAAGTTCAATTGTCTGGAGAATCACTATTTGTCTAGTAAGTTTATGTGTGTATGTTTGCGTACCCTTTTCTCTAATTCTTTGTGCCTTTTCGTGTGTCTTTTCCCTTCAAGATGGGAGTAATTGCTAATCTTAATGGTTTTGGATCGTTGGTCATGAATACTAGGGAGTTATAGATTTTAATGATCTTTTGTCCGTTGGTCCATTAGTTACGCTTTTGGTTGTTTAGCGTATTTTTTGCCACTTGTATCATTTATGAGGATCTCATTTAATGTTCTTTGTCCTCATCAATGATATGGATGATGATCTGTCATCTCTTCTTTCATTATCATGACGAAGGTGATTTTTCTCCTCCTCAAGAGCCATGTTGCATTGGATGATTAGACCATCAAATTTATAAGAATCTCATTTAATTGTTTTTTTTTTCTCCATATATGATTGTATTTTTTTAATCATCAAGCTTGTTGAATATAAGATTCCAACTCCAAAAAATAGGTTCACAAAGTACTGATATAAATATTTCATCCGATTTTAGCTAAAACAATGGATGAGACCTCACAGGATAATAAAATTCCGTATCCACACTGACTAGTGGATACAAATGCATCTAACATAAATCTTCTATTGACATTGTACCAAGAGAAACACATTAACACTAATAAAGCATAAGCAAGCAAAGAAAGCAAAAACTATAAAAAAGACAATGAGATAAGAACAAGTAAGAACTATAAGTGTGAGATTCTTTTATATATATTCTTGTTTATGTTTATGTTCATGATTATTTTATTAAATGCTATTTTTTTTAAAAAATAACCATCTTCCATCAAATTGCCCAAATGCTTGAATTAAAAATTGAAGGAAGATGTAACTTGCATTACAGAGAAAGAGCTAATTTATATATTAATTAGGTTTTTTACACTAATTTATATGTTATGTCTTTCATTTTTCATATTTCCTCCAAAAACATGAAGAATCTCACACTTAAGCAATTTCTTTCAATTGTTGTAATTTTCACTATTGGGGGTTTAGTGTATTCTTCTTCTTTTTCTTCTTCATGATACTCGTATAATTTTTTTTTTTTTTTTAATTTAGGAAACCTTACTAGTTCTTTCACATACTTACTCTTTGAGTTCCCTATAAACACAGACATCTTTCTTCAAAACGTCGTATTGTCATATTTCATGGGCACATTGATTGGTATAGTAGGCTATATTTGGACAATCGGTAGAAGAAAAAATTATCCTATGTTATGCGTGACATGAAAATTATTTTTGGTTATGTTTATATTTTCTAAGAACAATCCCCTTAATGCATTGGTAACTTGGGATCACTGATTAGCGGAATAGTTTTTAAAGACAATGTCCTTAAGCGAATACGTCTCCAAAAGGCGACGTCGCGCTTTAGTAGCCCTTTTTGCTTAAACTTTAGAATAAACTCAGTAAAAGTTTTGTCCTAGATTTATGCCTTTAGTACACTACCTTTTTATATTGTAAACTAAATAAATATACACTTTGAATTTTTTTGATTTAAATGAAATCTTTACCTAATTATTGCAAGTGAGAGATTGAATAAAAAGTGAAAGGGGGTATTGTTGAATCATTAATTATTGGATTTATTCCCAAGGGAGTCAATACCGTACCGGAGGCTGTACCGGTTTGGCCAGCGGTACGGTATATTTCGGATACCGGTCAATACCGGTGTACCGTTTCGGATTTACCGCTATTTTTTATATTTTTATATATATGTGTATGTATGTATGTGTGTGTGTATTATAATAAATATAAAAGTTTACCATAAAACATTTCCTCAATTCAGAACTAATTATTCATGGTTTTAGACTTTAGTATCAATTAAAAGAAGAAAAAAAAAACACAATATAAAATATAGAAAGCTTAAAAGTTACCATTGCATACTAAGAAAACAAATAATACTAATAAGTTAATGTAAATAAGTTACCATTCTGCCCTAACAAAAATTCAAAAATTACAAAATTTATAAAAAAATTAAAATTTAAATTTAAAAAAAAAAAAAAAACTTTTTTCCGGTACGGGCCGGTACGCCCGGTACCGGCCGGTATTGCCCGAAATTGGCCGGTACGCCCGGTACATGGCCGGTACGGCCGGAATTTTTTCCGGTACGAAACAGGGGGGTTTATGTACCGGTATGCTTGCCGGTACGAAATATTCCGGCCGGTACGGCCGGAACGGAACGGAATTGACTTCCTTGTTTATTCCACTTCATCTATAGGAGAATAGTTAATATATGCATAAACCAGAAAATATAATAATAATAATAATAATAATAACATTATTTTACAAGTCTCATGATCTTAGTGAGTATAACCTTGTATATCTCATGTTTACATTTAAATAAGAAATGACATATGTTTCTTAGTATAAAATAATACAAAAACATATATACTCTTTGTTATGTTTAGTTTCATGTTTATGTTCATGGAGCTTTTATTTAATTGTTTTCTTCCCAAAAAAAAAAAAAAAAAAAACTATTTGTTGTCAAAGGTGCTATCACTATGTTCATCTCTTAGGCTTAAATTAGGAGTGTAATCTGGACTGTTGCAATCAGCATGCTCCTTGTTTCAGCATGGAGAATGTTCGATTAAGTTGCAAGTATCCTATGAATGGAGGCTCAAGTTATTGCGTATGTTTCTTCTAGAATTTGAGAAGCGTGTGCCTCTATTAGTGCTTGTGGATTCCGTGTCAAATATTGTCCAATCATCCTCTATTGGTATTCCATACGTTTTAAGGAAACGAATATAAAGATAAAGTATGACTCAAATGGAGATAACAACGAAAAAAGTAAAATTTGATATCCTCCAAATTCTCCCTTCACCTTGCTTTCGATCGATCAACACCATTGACTCATGAACCACCAACCTGGTGGCGCGAAACGGCGTAACGGTTTCCTAAATCGACGTGCCACTAGTAACAAGGTCCTCAATGATCAAGCAGGTTTGGTCCTTGACAAAATGCCCTAGATGGATTTAGAGGTGCTGTAGTCTTTGATTTCCTTGCGGCGCATGAGCATTGGGACTTGGTGGGAGATTGAAACACAAGTGGCCATTGGGAGTGCGGTGTAGGGGACTTTGTAGACAACGTCACAGGCAGTGGTGGGAGGGAGGAGATTAGGGTTTGGGAGAAGAAAGAAGGGAAAGAAACGTTGAGGCGGAGATCGATGTAGATTGGAGGATTAGTGATCCTATATTTGAGGTTGAAGTTGCCAAATTTCATGGTAGAGATCTCATGGAGTTGGAGGATTAGCGACTCCAGTGGCGACTTGATGCATTGTGGTGCCTAAGGCCAAAAATGAATTTAGGCCTTTTATATATTTAAAAATGACTTTTAAAAAAATCTAAATATTTCTTAAACTCTATTCTCTTGTTAGATGCAAAATTACTAATTAATATGAACCACCTAGAATTTTTTTTTTTTCAAAATGTCTATAGATGCAAAAAATTTGACGAAACTTTTCACACCTTTTGATGTGGCAAATCAATAATAATAAGTAAAAAAATGACGTTAGTGGTGGACCTAAATGAGAATTAGTAAAAATTTGCCAACTTAATTGTTGTGAAAAATCTTGTGAAATTTTTTGTGTATTGCTTTTTTTTTTTTTTTTTTAGAAGTGCTAACATTTTCACAACAAATTCTAGGTGTTAAGTTGTTACTAGTTCTAATTTGAACCCACCATTGAAATTATTTTTTTAACCACCAATAACAACTAGTAACATCCTTTTACTTAGAATTTATTGTGAAAGTATTGTGAAAAATATTGTGAACATAGAATTTCTTTTTCGTAAAAAAATACTATTTTATTTATTGACTAATATTTGAGCTTAATTAATAATATTAAAATGAAAGAAATAGCTTTATTGGTTAAATTTAGGGGACCTTTTTTTTACCCAGGACCTTAGGCGACTGCATCTCTTGCTTATATGTTAGAGCCGGCTGTGAGTGACTCCATTGACGGGGACGATGACATCTTCCAAAACTATGTGTGATAGAGAGTTTTTAGAGACTGAGAGTGAGAGGGTGTTTTACTTATGGATTTGTATATGTAGGGACACGCGGGGAAATGAGATAGTGACGTATTGTTGTGAAGGGAGGGAGTGAGCGAGTGAGGGAGTTTAGTTTTGAGTGGGAAATGGAAACACGTTACAAAAGGTTTGTTTACGCCGCAATACTTTAAATTTTATTTTATTTTTTCCAAATAACACCCTTGTTTCTAATAATTATAAACAAGGTCATCAGAATCAGTGATCACTCAACCAATATTTACTTTTATTTAGGCTTTTAAAAAAACAAATTTACTTGTATTTGAGAGTATTACATTCTTTTTTATTTTTTAAATTAAAAAATTTAAGCAATGAATTTGAATTTAGTTGAAAAACTTAACCAAAATGGTAGCACTATATGGTTTATACTATAGCTATGCAATTATTTTTTTTTTTTTTTTGAGAAAGAGCTATGCAATTATTTGTTGAAGAAACTAATCTAAAGCTATATATTTGCTAATATTTTTTCTTTTCTTTTCTTTTCTTTTTTTTTTTTTTTTTTTTTTAATAATTATTCATCTTAAACTGTATTTGTACATAAGTACATTGTAACGTTTCTTAAAAAAAAGGTGGCATGTCCATTGTAACATACAAACAAATGCACAAAAAAAAAAAAAAAAAATTGCCGTTAGTGTAATTATGGTAATTATTAACAAATATTTATTATGATTGTTATTTATTAAAGAAGTGCTACGTTCACAAGATTTTTACTTCAAAACCTAGTTGGCAGGTTGCTATAGGTTTTTAATTTGAATTTACCATTAAAATTACCTTCTTGCTCATTAGTAATAGCAAGTAACAACTTGCCTCATATGATTTGTTGTGAAAGTGTTGTGAATATAACATTTTTCTATTTGATATGTCACATTTTGAAATTATTTTTAATTTTAAAAAAATTTAAAAACTCAAATCTGAATCCAGTCTCTTTTTCTTGCCAACACCAACAGCACCAAACTTGTCTTCGGCGAGATCTCTGCACTGGAATGAATAGAGAACTTGGAAGCTGGTCCGATTAGGGAGGTATTCTGCTGGAGTGGGTTGAGTGGAGGAGCTGTATGGCCTGGTTCGCCAAGAGCTCGAGTGGCAAGGTGAAAAGGCCGCATTTTCAGACCTGGGTTATAGAATGGAAGTGCAAACCTTTTGTTACAGAGAAATTAATCTATCCATTTTACAAGTATGGAATCTACTTACCAAATAAAATTGTTTAATAATAAATTCAATTGAGTGCAAAAACCATTCCAGGCCATTACGCATAAAAAGCAAGCCTACCGGTTGAAAAATGCTACAACTAGAGAAATATAATTTGCATAGAGGTATGTTAATAATGGTTCTACCAAAGCAACTGTTTTTTTTTTTTTTTTGGGTTTTGAAAATTGCCGCCAAGTTCTCTATTCATTGCAGCGCAGAGATCTCGCCGGAGATCAATTTGGTGCCTTTGGGTGTTGGCAAGGCAGTGAGATTAGGGTTTAGATTTGAGTTTTTAAATCTTTTTTAAATTCAAAATATGACATGTCCATTTTAATAGCCCATGTGGAATCTATTTTTAAGGTTTTGTTCAAGAATTAATGATATGGTATAATATGAACTATTGAATTTTAAATGAGAGGTCAAGATTAAAGGAATTCTACTTGATAGAGTACTCGAGAAACTTTAGAATGTCTAAATCTGAACGTATACAGTCTAATATTATGCATTTCTTTTAGAATCACTAATATTGAGCCATTTATTATAATTGGATTAAAAATATGATATATCCATTTTAATAGCTAATGTGGAATCTATTTTTAAGGTTTTGTTCAAGAATTAATGACATGGTGTAATTTGAACCACTAAATTTTAATACAATTACATGGTAGCAAAACCCCACACAATCAAATCACAGTCACAAGAAGTTCGGAAATGTTCATGGAGAAAAAAACCCAAAACCAGGAAAAAAAAAACTTTCTGGAGTCTATAGCACTAATGATCTACTTATTAAGAATAGTAGCAATATATATCACTTGCAAAACGCTCTAAGCTAAGTAATGAGTACTATGTGCTTGATCTCCCCACTCTTACAGCAACAAATTCCCCAAATCTTCCGCGAGTTGAGAGTTGAGACACCACCACTCCGATCAAGCCTTTTGAAGGTTTGAGATTGCTTCATTGATTCTCAGACTCCAGCAACACTCAAGAACTCACAAGGGGGTTCAATGTGTGTGTGGTTTAGAATCTCCTCTCAAGTATCATGGAATTTTGGAGAGGGAGAAAGTAGAGACTAGCGAGAACAAGGAAATTTTCTCTAGGGTTTTTGGTTTCCCTTCAATGTGGGAATTCTAGGTGAAAAATTGTGGGATGTAAGGGTTATATCAAATTCAGATGGTTCTAAATCAAGTATTGTAGAGAAGGGATAACTATTTTCTCATAGGTTTTGCAATTTCACTTGATCTGTGAGGCAAAATTGATATCCAACTAATTTATGAGAACTTGAACTCACGTGACAAGTCGCTTGACACTTGAACTAATTTTCAAATAAGAGTGAAAGAGAAAGTGAGGCTCTGAAATGTTGTGAAGTAGTGAGTGAATAAGGTTTGATATTTGAGTGAATAGGGGGTTGTTTGGTTTTTATTTTTTCATTAACCATAACTCTGTTTTCATCACCCATAACTCAAGATATGTGAGTCCCACGGCTGAAAAGTCTGTTTGGCATTGTTTTCAGTTTTTGTTTCCATTACTCAATTATCTGATTTTTGACTGATGAGTTATGGAAACTGAAAACACTTTGTTTTCAGTTTCCAAAACTCAATTTTCAATGGAATTTTCGTAATTAAACACACACTGAAGGACCCACGGTCAGAGCAACAATCACAACTTTTGAACTTTTTTTCACTGGTTCGATGAGTTTGGGTGGTCTTCTTCTTCTTCTTTTCTTTTTCCTTTAACACTGGTCTTCTTCTTCTTCTTCTTTTCTTTTCCCTTTCACGTTGGTTCTGGTCTGGTCTTCTTCATCTCCTTTTTTTCTTTTTCTTTTTTCTTCTTTTCTTTCCTTTTCACATTGGGTTTATGGGTTTGGTTGCCTTTTTTTTTCTTTTTTCTTTTTTTCCATTCCTTTTCACTGGGTTTCTGGGTTCTCTTCTCTTTTTTTTTTCCTTCTTTTTCTTTCTTTCTTTCTTTCTTCACTTCTCACGATCTTTTCTCTAACACACTAACACACAAACACAAACATGTTCATCCACACAAAAAAAAAAAAAAAAAACCAGTCGATTTCGAAGACTCCATACTAATCCAAATCCACAAAAAAATGACCAAATTATCAATTATTAAGCTATAAATACAAGTGGGTTTTTGTTGAAAGCTCTAGTGCCATCGTTCACCAAAAACCCCAGAAAATTAGCAAAAAATAGCACCGAAGATGGAAAAGAAAAGAAGCAAGATCAGAGAACCAATCATAACCATGAGATTCCTTTCTCTTGCTTTTATTTTCTCATTTATTGATTTTGTTTTAGCTTAAACCTTAATCTTGTTTTTGTGTGCTTTCTCTTCAGCCAAGCACCAACAGAGGTAACCACAAGCACCAGGAAAAAAAAAAAAAAAAAGCAATAAAGCACAAGCAACTGAGACAAAAGAAAGGGGTAGGAGCAACAACAGAAAAAATAGAACACAACCAATAGAAAAAAAACAAAGGGGAGAGGCAGAGAAAAAAACAGAGCACAACCACGGCACTGGTGACGGTGGAGATCAACGCCGTAGGTCCAGAACGTGATTTCTGTCGTGGGTTTGTGAAGGGTTTTGTGAGAAAAATAGGGGAAAAACGAAGAGAAAATCACAGAAAAACGAAGGGGAGAGGCAGAGAAAGATGAGAGTAAGGGGAAAAAGAAAAAAAAAAGGAAAAAGGAAAAACGAAAGTCGTATGACATGGGTCAGTGTGCGAGTCCCATTTTTTTAAATTTTTTGGTTGAAACCATAACTGAATGATATGTGCTAAACGAGTGGGTGTAGGAAATTGGGTTATTTTAAGTGATGAGTGATGAGCAATGAGTAATGAGTGATGAGTGATGAAAATTGAGTGAGGAGTGATGAGTGATGAGTGATTAAAAAAAATAAATTAAAACAAAAAAAAAAAAGCCCCTCGGCTTTGTTTGCTTCTCAAGACTATTAATTTTATTATTTTTCCAATTTACACCCTTATTTTTTTATAATTAAAAACAAGGTCATCCCTCTACAAAAACATTGCTTCCATTTGAGAATATTTCATTCATTTTTTTTGATCCATTTGAAAAATAAAATAACAGATTGAAAAGAATTTCAACAAAAATATTTCATCCATCCAAGGTTGTAAATGAATAAAGTTGTTCATAAAAGCTCGATACAAAGCTTTGACATTTGAGGGAGTTATGGAGTGCAGTTTGACATTTGAGTGGGAAACTGAAACAAAGCTTCGTAAACTAGGTCATCGGTGAAGTGATCACTCTTTGGATCTGCATTTGCCTTCTTCTTCTTTTTTTTCAACGCCTCTTGCACTGTTCATGGGACATGAACAATGCATTTAGGCTTATGAATAGTAACCCGCACTGTTCATGCACGTGAATTACACTGTTCATGAGACATTATGCACTATTCACGCACTGTTCATACACTATTCACGGGACCCACAACTATTTTATTCAAAAAAAATATTAAAAATGGGTCCCACAATACTATTCACACATTTAAAAATTATTTTGTTACAGTATTTTCAGTTTTCAGTTTTCAACAAAATAAGCGGCATCCAAATGGACCCAAAGCTTCGTAAACTAGGTCATCGGTGAAGTGATCACTCTTTGGACATGCATCTACTTTAAGTAAGCATTTTTGCTCATGCCAACACTACCTTTCTTTTTCTTTGGACAAGAAAGGTACCCCACCTTTGCTTGGCGACCGAAGGTACCCTACCTTTGCTTGGCGATTATATCTCATACAGTCATACTTGGAGATTTACTCCAGGGAAAAAGGACAATAACTCCTCTTTTGTAACACACTGAGAATTGGAAACATGGTTGAGGCTAACCGAAAGCTTCAAATGCAAATTACCTTGAATTTGGAATAGCAATTTAATTATCAAAATAAATAATAACACCAGCCAATACTGTCCTTTTGAACCAAAATTTCTTCTCTCTCCCCAGTCACGTAGGTAGGGCTTGGTTTTGGATCAGTTACAATCCATGTGCTGCATGCATGGTGGCCCTCCATTGATAATACAAACAAAGTGGTGGGAAGTGGAACTGAATCAAAGGTAATGAAAAAGAGAAGAGCACTCCTTAAAAGAGATTGATATTTGATATTCTGCTCTTTCTGACCTTGTGATATCTACTTGTAGTTAAATGGTGAAGAATCACTTGCTAGTTTTCCTCCTCCATCAATTGGTAACCGAATCAAAGGTCAAATATATTAAATTAATTTTTCCAGAAAAAAATTTCTCTTGATTATTCCATTATGTATTTAACAGTTCTTTACTCGTTTCAGTTTTTAAGCTTGGATCCTTTCATCTCAATGACTCAAACAAAGATGGTATGCTCTGTTTACTGTTGCTGCTGCCAAAATTGATAATTTAGGATGTTAACTGTTAAAAGATATTAAGGCCCATATCCTATTTGGCGTTGAGAAACTGCTAAAGCTGCAAGTCCAACGCAGCAACAGAGTACAGGGCGCATGGCATGCACCAGTCATCAGGACAAGCAGCAATCAAGTGCAACACAGCGTGCACTACATCATCAGGGCAGTGTGCTGTCATGTACAACACAAGGACAGATGCAATCCAGTGCAGCACAGCCTATATTGCATCATCAGGAAGAGACTAAAAGGGTGGCTACAACAGGATTGACTGGCTTGTTTGGAAGTTTAGAGAGGGAGGAGAGTAGAGGGGAGTAGAGGGGAGGGGAGTAGTGGAGAGGAGAGTAGAGGAGAATGAATCCCCTCCACTTTGTTTGGATGTTTTTAAAATTAGTAAGGGGGAAGGGAGTAATTAGCCATTCCCCTTGTGTAATTTTGTTAATATAATAAGGGTAAATTAAGTAATTTACTTGGTCAATAGTTTATATAATTTACTCCCCCTCCAAATCTCTCCAATTTGGAGGAATTAAAAATGGGAGGCTAGAGGGAGTTGAAACCCCTCCAAACTCCTCCAAACCCCTCCCCCTCCTTCCTTAAAAAACTTCCAAACAATGTAATTAGATTACTCTCCCTCCCTCTACTCTACTCCCCCTCCTTTTTTAAACATCCAAACAAGCCAGACACGTGGGATTATAGAGGATTTGATAGAATCAATTCCACACTATGATCAGATTATTAGTTCTATGGTTTGATCTATGTACACGTGTAAGATTAAGTGGGAAGTTGATTGTAACAACCTTACCTGATAATGTGGAAGTAGTTATTTTTCTGTTTTAGCTTTAACTTGTATATATGATAGGATTAGAAGCAAATTGTAATCAATTCATTCATTATCAATAAAGCTCAATTTCTATTTAGAGAGAGAGAGTACATCTTTTACAGAAACACACTTAGACTCCGGTTTTACTCAAATTTTAAACTAAATATATATGGATTAAGTCCAACTGTTTATGATATTAGCCGATTGACATTATCATGGAAATAAAACATGGTAGCAAAACCCAACACAATCAATCACAGCCACAAGAACAATGGGAAGTGTTCACGAAGAGAAAAACCAAAAAGTAGGAAAAAACTCTTTAGGGCTTATAGCACTAATGATCCACTAATTAAGAATAGTTGCAATACTTAAATCCTTTGTGTACTCCATCTAGGGGTGTCCACGGGTCGGGCCGGGTCGGGTTTGTGCCCAACCCGGACCCGACCCGACTTAATCGGGTGGATTAAAATTTGACCCGAAACCGACCCGGACGACTGGCTGGATTTTTCGGTTCGGGTCTTGTCGGTTTCGGGTTGTATCGGGTCGGTTTCGGGTTTCATTTCGGGGGCCGATTTTGGCCGGATCCGGCGAGATCTAGCCGAAATCTGGCCGGATCCCACGAGATCTGGCCGGATCCGTCGAGATCCTAGATTTCGTCGGATAACAGCGAGATCTCGCCGGATTTGGTCTGGTATGATGAATATTTCGCTGGAAACGTTAAAGGTATTGGAGATTTGGTCTGGGTTGCTTAATATTTCGCCGGAAACGTTTAAAAATATCGGCGATTGGTTTGGGTTGTGTAATATTTCGCCGGAAACGCCAAAAGTATCGGTTCGGGTCGAGTTTCACGGGTTTTGAAATGCAAAACCGCCAACCGACCCGCCGGAGGTCGGGTTTGACAGTTCGAAACCCGCGTTCGACCGCCAGAGTCATCGAGTCGGGTGGTGGCGGGTCGGTCTCAGGCGGGTTGACCGGGTCCACGGGTCTCCTAGACACCTCTAACTCCATCACTAGCAAATTAGCTCATACCTCACACACACACACACACACACATATATTTAAAAGCTGAAGCATAGTATTTATTGTTGTTACGCTCCAGTTGAGTCACATCAGTGTTCACGTCATTATTTTTTTTTTCTTTCTAATTTTCCTATAATTGTTTTTAACATTTTTTTTTTAATATTTACACTTCTCCAACATTTCTCCATTCCTTACCTTTTCATTTCCCCACTATTTCTCCATCATTTCTTCCTCTCTTATCTTTTCATCTCTAATCTCCCCACTACCCTTAAAATCATTCTTCCTCTTTTTTTGTCTCTTTTTATTCACATCTTCTTTCTATATTTTTGTCATTATCTCTTCCATTTTATGCATAGTTCTCTCTCTCTCTCTCTCTCTCTCTCTCTCTCTCAATTTTTTGGTGGTTTTTTTTTATCTTTCTTGCATCTCTGCTTAAGGATGATAATTTTTTTTATATTCTTTAAAACTCTACTTTGGGTTAATGTGATTTAGTTTTGTTTTTTAAATTGTTGTTGTTGTTGTTTTTTTTTTTTTTTTTTTTTTTTGTTCTCTTATTTGTTTGTAAAATATTATCCTATTGCGTTATAAAGAATTAAATATAGTATATAAAAATATAATATTATTCTATTACATAACATGATTTTTTATAGCGCTCAATTTATATGTTAAATTATGAGACTTCATTAATTTTTGTTTATTTTTTTAATCTTTGTGGAGGACAAAGTATTCTTAATAGTTGTATTAGAAGTACTCTATAATGCCATTTATTTAGAGAAAAGTAAAAGTTAACCAAACAAAAATAATCGGATGAGTGACAAATTTTAACTTTTGCAATTTTAATTATAATAATTGTAGGTGAAGAATTTGTGAGTTCTCATCCACATCTAATTGTATACTGATCGCGGTGCCTGGCGCGATGCGTTTTTGCCTTCGCACCGAATGCAGGACCAAGAGGCCACGGGCTTGCTTCATGTTGCAAGGCACCGAGCTTTATATTGAATCCCACATCGGATAGAAAGAGCGCCCCACTACCCTTTATAATGCTTCAGGAGCTTGGGTAGTGTACCACCACTCACATGTGAGTAGTGGGATTCAATATAAAGCTCGGTGCCTTGCAACATGAAGCAAGCCCGTGGCCTCTTGGTCCTGCATTCGGTGCGAAGGCAAAAACGCATCGCGCCAGGCACCGCGATCAGTATACAATTAGATGTGGATGAGAACTCACAAATTCTTCACCTACAATAATAATAATAATTATTATTATAATTATGTGAGTGGTGGTACACTACCCAAACTCCTGAAGCATTATAAAGGGTAGTGGGGCGCTCTTTCTATCCGATGTGGGATTCAATATAAAGCTCGGTGCCTTGCAACATGAAGCAAGCCCGTGGCCTCTTGGTCCTGCATTCGGTGCGAAGGCAAAAACGCATCGCGCCAGGCACCGCGATCAGTATACAATTAGATGTGGATGAGAACTCACAAATTCTTCACCTACAATAATAATAATTATTATTATTATTATTATTATTATTTTATAACAATGCATATATAGAAATTTAATTCTTAGATTTTGCTATTAATTGTTTATTTGATAATATGTTTTGGATGGACGAAATTACAATTTCTGCAAAGAAAATAACTTTAATTGATTATAAACAGCAAATTGTTTTCCTAATTGGTCCAATTAATCATTGTTAAGTTTTATTCATTTTGTTAGTTACGTTTTTGGTATTTTGGATTGAAGGCAAAAAAAAAAAAAAAGGTTTGAGAAAGTTTGTTTAAAACTAATTTATATCTATATATATATCTAAAAGCTGAAACATAACATTTATTGTTGTTATACACTTACGCTCTAGTTAAACCACATTAGCATTCACGTCATTATTTTTTTTCTTTCCAATTTTCCTATAGTTGTTTCTAACATTTTTTTTTTTTTTATATTTACACTTCTCCAATCTTTCTCCCTTCCTTACCTTTTCATGTCTCCACTACTTCTCCAACATTTATTCCTTTTTTACCTTTTCATCTCCCCACTACCCTCTACATTAATATCATTATTCATATTTCCCTTCATTTTCCTCTATTTTTGTCTCTTCTTATTCACACCATTTTTCTATAAATTTGTCACTATCTCTTCCATTTTATGCATAGTTTTCCATCACAACAAAAATGTTCTCTCTCTCTCTCTCTCACACACACAATTTTTTGGTGGATTTTTTTTTTTTATCTTTCTTGCATCTCTGCTTTAGGATGATAATTTTTTAAAACTCTACTTTGGGTTAATGTGATTTAGTTTTGTTTTTTAAATTGCTGCTATATATATATATATATATATTTTTTTTTTTGGTTCTCTTTGTTTGTTAAATGTTATCCTATTGGATTATAAAGAATTAAATATAGCATATAAAAATATAATATTATAAATTACATAGCATGATTTGGATAATTTGGTTTTTATTCTATTACATAGCATGGTATTTTATAGTGCTCAATTTAGATGTTAAACTATGAGACTTTAGTAATTTTTGTTTATTTTTTAATCCTTTGTGAATGACAAAGTACTCTTAATAGTTGTATTAGAAATACTCTATAATGCCATTTATTTAGAGAAAAGCAAAAGTTACCAAACAAAAATAATTGGATGGGTGACAAATTTTAGCTTTTGCAATTTATTATTATTATTATTATTATTATTATTATTATTATTATTTTATAATAATACATACATAGAAATTTAATTCTTAGATTTTGCTAATAATTTTTTATTTGATAATATGTTTTTGGTGGATGAAATTACAATTTTTGCAAAGAAAATAACTTTAATAGATTATCAACAGTAAATAGTTTTCCTAATTGGTCCAATTAATCATTTTAAGTTTTATTGATTTTTTTAGTTACATTTTTTGGTATTTTGGATTATATGTAGAAAAAATAAGGTTTGATAAAGTTTGTTTAAAACTAAAAGAATAATTTCCAAATTTTATATTCTTTTTAATGATTCACAAATGTTATAAATAACTTTTATTAAAAAATAAATATTTTTGTTAACTTGCCTCTTGAATTTCTAAGAAAATTGTATTATTTTTATTTTGGTACGACCAAATTTATATTTATGATTATTCCTATATTACATTTATGATTGTTCCTATAATAAATAAAAATATGATAAATGTAGGGGCCTGAGGACCGAGGAAGGATATAATAAGCTATGGTTGTCACTATAAAGGCATTGTGAGCTCGAAGAGGGGATCTACCCGAGGATAGAAAGGGAAGAGACAAAAGACTTCTAGTAAGTCTGAATGAGGAGGATGGGGTTTAGAGAGAGAATCCTGGTAGGTGAAGGAAGTTTCCAATGAAAGTTCACCTACGGCCTCCACATTATATGACTGGCAAACACTTTATCAACTACATTGATGAGGAAGTGACCTAAACAGTAGAATTCACAGCTAAGCAGTTCCTTTACCATCTTCAATAGAAGTTTAAGGGGACAAGTGTCATAGGGAGAGTCTGGGTAGGTGGAGATGAAGGGCCAGGATGCGATGGGCTGAGGAGTATATAAAGAAAGGAAACTTCCAGATGAAAGGGATCCAAAAAAAAAAGAGTCTAAGTACATAAATTAGAATAAGAACATGGAGAAAAAGAGAATGAACAGTGTATCATCCAGTGAAGAAGCTTTGTCCTCAAATGAACTTGTAAAGTGCCTCTTTTATATATAGACTTTGGCCTCTGACCATTACTCCTGTGTTTTGATCCTCGGGCTAATCACCTTCCCCCTTGTTTTACCCCACTCTCTTTACAAATATCTATTGTTTTGGACCTAGTTGGGTTGCACCAATTCCACTATTCTAAGTGGGTTTGGACTGTTTGATATTTGCAACCTTACAATTACGAAATACATTACTCTTTATTAAATTAGTTTAAATTGTAAAAAAATAATAATAATAAAACCACCATAAAAATAATTATCATGCGCAACACGTGGGTTTGCGGCTAGTATATATTAAAAGTCAAAGTTCAGAAAAAAATTCAATTACATTTCAATTGGATTGTCAATTTTGCGTCACGTGTCCTATTTAATTTTTGATTTTTGTATCAAGTGAATTATTGATTGTAAAAATCAAAGAGTTCAAATCTAATTAGATATTATATTTCAATTGGATTATCAATTTTGCACCATGTGTCCCATTTAATTTTTAATTTTTGTATCAAGTGAATTATTGAGTATAACAAATTGAAGAGTCCGAATTCAATTAGATTCTAAATTGGATTTCAATTGAAGTCCAATTTTGAGCCATGTGTCCATCTAATTTTTTAATTTTTTGTGGCAAGTGAATTATTGGGTGCAAAAATTGAAGAGTCTAAATCTAATTAAATTTTAAACCATATATATATATATATATAATATGATAAATCATTACATATTTTAGAAATGTATGATTTAAAAAATGTGTAAGCTAATACCATCACCATGTATAATTTGAACATTTTCTCGGAAAAATGTATAATTTGAACTGTGTAATTGTAATTGTATTTAATTGTATCAATGCATATGCGTGAGGTTACATACTAATAATATGAGTAGATGAAAATTTTAATATAGAAAGAAAGTAAAAAATTTATATAATTTTTTTTTTATAGAGAACATAAAATTCATTATTTAAAGAACGAACGCAATATGACATTGTTTATTTTAGGAAAAAAAAAATCCTTACCTATTGTTGGTTTGGTGAAGGGTTATATATATATATAGGTTGAGTTTAAGATACACTGGTGTAAGAATAAGCAATGTCACATCGCTCAATAACTTATTATTGAATTCATCTTTAGAAAATTCAACCGAATTACATGTTTTATATGTTCTTAACATACATGCCAAATTTCATGCCAATCAGATGTAATTTACCATTCGATCTATAAACTAATCTTTTATGCATTATTTCAAACTACAAAAATTTAAATTTAAATAATAGATTGATGACATGACTATTGTTCTTTGATTACCTTGAAATTTTGCAAGCACGAAGAATAGACGTAAATAATATACTCTAACGGTGGATCTGTCAAAATTTACATCTAATTGAAAACTATTGTTATATATATATATATATATATGTTAAGAATATGTTTGTTCGTTCGTTAAGAATATGTTAAGGAATCCGTATATATGTTTGTTCGTTTAGACCCCTTAAACCAGATTGTTTAACCTATTATATTAACCAAGTGATTACTTAGATTAATTATTTAGATCTAGGTTAAACAAAAATAAATTATATCATGCAAAGCAACGGAAAATAAATAATATCACGATATGATGACCTAAGAAAACCAATTAAACTAATCGTTTCAAGGTAAAAACCTGGGGAGATTTGACCTAGATATCATCAAGATAAAGTAAATCCACAATAAGAAAATTGAAGTTTTTACAATAAGATTTAACCCTAAATCTATTGCTATCTCATGTAGTAATTTACTGACACGACCACGTGCAAGCTCCGAATCTAAGGGCTCCGAATCTAAGGACTCCTCTTCTCGGATTTACACCAACACAAGCACCCTTGCTTGTGACTTTGAGATCTCACTCAAAGGTTTCAGATCACCATCAGTAATGATCTTGATGCAGCAACTATGTTCTACCAATGCTTAATTGTAGATCTTGCTCCGGTAGATTCTTGTGTAGTTAGAAGGTACAAAACCTCTCAGATCTCATGAAGAGTAACACGCAAGTCTTCCAAAAGTCTGAAAAACATAGTTAGGGTTTCCCTTTATATGTGGAGAAGTTGGAATGAAACCCTAAACGTTTTCACGGGCTTGGGCCTGTTTTAAAAAATTCTGCAGAATTCTGTTCTTGCGATTTTCGATTGGTTTAGTCTAATTCTCGATCGGTCAAGCAAGACAGAAACTATCTTCTTTTTTCTAGAGTCAGCTAGACTTGAACCTTGAAACAAATACTTTTAAGTATTGCCTAATACTTTAGACTAGACATGTTTTGTTCTCAGTTTGTCAACACCATAAAAATATGATTCTAAACATTTAGAACCTAACAAAAAATATATATATATATATACACACACATCTAAAATTAAATTCTCTTATAAGAAAAGCAATTTATTATAGATTACTAATCCAAATTTATGATTTTATGAATATTTTAGAAAACCAATTACATATTATAATTGCCAACACAACATCCATGTATAAAAATTGGAATTTATTTGAGAATTAAAACCAAAACAATAGTATAAATTAGAGAAATAATTTTTAAATATAGTTATTTTAGGTTTAGAGAAAAAGCTCAATTTGGAGTGTCAATTGGTCCTTAGTAGGTCTGTCATAGTGTGGTTAAAAGTCTCCAATAAGAAATTTAAAATTTGATTTTGGATCAATGATTTTGAATGTAGGCGGAATTTGAACATAGATCCTTTATTTGAGAATAAAAAATTATCATTTAAGTAAATTAGAGCCCACAAATTAAATTGAATTGATCATAAAAATATGAAGTTCACCGATTACCTAGCATCATTTTTTGGTACTTTTTTCAGCTAAATTTTAGTGTAAAAATAATGAACAAAGATACTCTTTGTTCAAAGTACTTTTTTCATACCCAAAAATTATCTTCTTTTTTAATAAATTTTGAAAATTTACTTATTGTATTTTATATTCTTACGTTCTTAATATATTAAAATGACAAAGATACTCGGTATAAAAAGGAAGAATAAGAGGTTGTTTGGCTTCAAAAATTTCATCACTCAATTTTTGTCGCTCAATTTTCATCACTCATCACCCATCACTCTAAATACCACACCCGTTTGGCACCATCACTCAATTTTCATCGCTCAATATTTTTCACACTATTTGTAGGTCCTATACCTGTCATTTGGTCTGAGAAAAACTGTTTTGTGGGCCCACCATTTTTTCTGTTCTCATTTCCCCTCCTTCACCCTTGTTACTTTCCCAAAACACATACCCGAACCTAGCTTTAACCACAATAACAACAACAACAACAAAATGTGGCCAATCAGGAAAAAAAAAAAAAACCCAGAAACCCGAACCCAGTGAAAGAAGAAGGAAAAAAAGAAAAAAAGAAAAAGGAAGAACTGAAAAACGAACCCAGTGACAGAAGAAGAAAAAAAAAGAATGGAAACCCAGTGAAAAAAAAAAAAAAAAAAAAAAAAAAAACCCAAACCCAAAAACTAAACCCAAAAACCAACGTGAAAAGAAAAGAAAAGAAAGGAAGAAGAAGAAAAGGAGGTGTAAGCCCTAAACCCGTGAAAGACAAAAAGAAAAGAAAAAAAAAAAAGAAAAGAAAAAAAAAAGAAAAAGAAAAGAAGATAAATAGGAAGCAAAAGTCTAACTGTGGGATCGGATTTATAATAGTATTTACAAGTTTGTCATTGAAAATGGAAAACTGAAAACAGCTAAAAGTTGTTTTTAATTTTCACAATTTATAATTTAAAAAGTAGAGAATTGAGTATTGAAAATAGAGTATTGGTATAGGTAAATGAGTATTTTGCTATAAGGCTGCGTTTGAATTGGGAGTAAATCATTTCCGGAAATGATTTTCGACATTTTCGCGTGTTTGGGTGTTCCGGAAAATGCTATTTTCCGGAAAATCACTTCCAAATTTTCCGTTACCCAACGGAAATCAATTTCAGTACCTATTTTCACTTCAAAGTATTTCCGGAAAAAATTGAGAGAGAGAGAGAGAGAGAGAGAGGAAGGAAGAAACGAAGCGACCCACGAAGAAGAAGAGAGAGCCACGAACCCAGAGCCCAGCTCCAGCGACCCACCGCCACTCGGCGTCGACCCACGAAGACCCACGACCCACCGCCACTCGCCGTTGACCCACGAAGACCCACGACCCACCGATCTTCGACCCAGACCCAGACCGAGACCGACGAACCATCGCGTTCGACCTTCGACTTCGAACCATCGCGTTCGACCTCGACTTCGAACCATCGCCTTCGACCTCGACTTCGAACCATCGCCCTCGATCTCGTCGACCTTCGACTTCGAACCATCGCCTTCGACCTCGACTTCGAACCATCGCCCTCAATCTCGTCGACGACAGTGTTGTTGTTGTTGCCGAAATTTTTTGTGGTTGTTGCCGGAATTTGCTGTTGTTGTCGCTGGAAAATGTGAAAAAATGGTAGGAAAATAGCATTTTCCTAATAGAACCAAACACAAGAAAATATTTTTCACAAATCAACTTTAACTTGTCGGAAGAAAAGCTGAAGCCGCTTGGAAAGATTGCACCATGGAAATTTCGAGGAAGGGGGATTTCGTTTTTTTTTTTTTTGGATGAATTCTAGAGCTTTTTCGTTTTATATTTGGCATATTCAACTGCTTCCTTTTTCTTTTTGATTCAATGATTTTGGGTGTAGGTAAAATTTGATCATAGATCTTTTATTTGAGAATAAAAAAATTATTATTTAAGTGAATTAGAGCCCACAAATTAAATTGAATTGGTTATAAAAATATGAATTTCACCAATTTTTTTTTTTTTGGTTTCCCACAGTGTTTCCTCAAAACTTTCAACTAGAGACTAATCACTGTTTACGACGGGTGGGCCCATAGCGGGGTAAATCGTTGGCCCATGAAGTTTTTTCAAAGTGCTGTTGCCCGGACTTGAACTAGGGAGCTCCTAGTCAAACCCAAGACAGCCACTTTGAGGCCAAGTGCCCAACCACTTGGCCAACCCCACTGGGTTAATTTCACCAATTACTTAGCTAGCATCATTTTTTGGTACTTTTTTCCAGTTAAATTGTAGTATAAAAACAATTAACAAAGATACTCTTTCGTCAAAGGTACTCTTTTCATACCCAATTTTTTTTATAAATTTATAAATTTTAACTATTATATTTTATGTTCTTTACTTTCTTAATACATTAAAATGGCAAAAATACCCTATATAAAAAGCAAAAAAAAAAAAAAAAAAAATAGAGTCCTTCACAATTGATACTCTATTTTCTATGTATTTGTAAATATTAAGAGCAATCACATTAGTTCATTTATAATCTTTTAAAATAGAAAAAAATACTAATTTTACATGTTTTAACTCAAAAAAAAAAATATATATATATATATATATATTAATCATGTATATATACAATGTTATTGTTCACCGTGTAAATAATTTTTTTTCTTTTTTTCGCTCACCTCTCTTTACCTCTGACTCACCTCACTGTAGAAAGGAATGTGTATAATATTTTATTTGAATATTTTACATTGTTTATCATGTAAAAAAATAAATATTTTATTGAAATAAATATATATAATATGAATATTTTGTTAAAATAAGTATATAAAATAGTAAAAGTTGGTTTTGAATATGCATGGAACAAATTTTTCACAGAGGTAAAGGCTCTAAGCTGAAAAATCAATTAATAATTGTGTGATGTGATGGCCGTCTGCCCGATGTTATGTGTTGGACAAGTAGACTTTGGGTCCGTTTGGATAGCACTTATTATTACTGAAAGTTGATAAAAACTGATTGTTGCTGAAAATACTGTAGCAAAATAAATTTTAAATGTGTAAATAATATTGTAGGACCCACTTTTAATATTAAATATTGTATAAACAGTGCGTGAACAGTGCACGCACAGTACATGCACAGTAAATTTTGTCCCCCAAAATCAAAAAAGCCGGCAAAAAAAAAAAAAAAAAAAAAAAAAAAAAAAAAGGGAGAAAACGTGAAACTGAAAACGTACCGCAGCTAAACGTGCTATACAAACTGGGTCTTTAACTTGTTGGAAGCAAAATTGAAGCCGCGTGGGACCGTTGGTTAGTGCTTCGAGGAAAAGGGGTTTCTAGTTGCTTTTGCTTTTTTTTGTAGGCATTTTGACTGCACCTTGGCGTGATCTTCAAGTTTATGCGATGGACAAATCAACTTTAACTAGTCGGAGGGAAAGTTGCAGCCGCTTGGAAAGATTGCACCATGGAAATTTCGAGGAAGGGGGATTTTTATTTTTGTTTTTTTGGGATGAATTCTAGAGCTTTTTCGTTTTATATTTGGCATATTCAACTGCTTTCTTTTTCTTTTGGAGCCAATGATTTTGGGTGCAGGCGGAATTTGAACATAAATTTTTTATTTGAGAATAAAAAAATTATTATTTAAATAAATTAGAGCCCAGAAATTAAATTGAATTGGTCATAAAAATATGAACTTCACCAATTACCTAGCATCATTTTTGGGTACTTTTTTCCAGTTAAATTTTAGTGTAAAAACAATTAACAAAGATACTCTTTGGTCAAAGGTACTCTTTTCATACCCAAAATTTTTTTATAAATTTAAAAAATTTAATTATTATATTTTATATTCTTTACCTTCTTAATATATTAAAATGACAAAAATACTCTATATAAAAAGGGAAAAAAACAAATTAGAGTCCTTCACAATTGATACTCTATCTTCTATGTGTTTGTAAATATTAAGAGCAATCATATTAGTTCTTTTATAATCTTTTAAAATAAAAAAAAAAAAATACTAATTTTACATATTTTAACTCAAAAAATATGTATATAAATATTAATTATATATATATGCATGGTTGCTGTTTATCATTACCATGTAAATGATTTTTTTTTTCTTTTTTTGGCTCTCCTCTCTTTACCTCTGACTCACCTCACTGTATAAAGAAATGTGTATAATATTTTATTTGAATATTCTACATTGTTTATCATGTAAAAAAATAAATATTTTGTTTGAATAAATATGTATAATATGAATATTTTGTAAAAATAAATATATAAAATAGTAAAAGTTGAATTTGAATGTGCATGGAATAAATTTTTCACAGAGGTAAAGGGTCCGTTTGGTTTGTGTTTTTATACAATATTTTTTAGTTTTTAAACAGCATTTCACATATTTTAACACAATTTTTTACCTACACGTATTTTAAAAAACTACAAAGAACAATTTTCAAACTACTTTACTAAACACTCCCAAAAGGCTCTGAGCTGAAAAATCAATTAATAATTGTGTGATGTAATGTGATGTGATGGACCCTCTGCCCGATGTTATGTGATGGACAAATCGACTTTAACTTGTCGGAAGGAAAATTGAAGCCGCGTGAGACCGTTGGTTAGTGCTTCGAGGAAGAGGGATTTCTAGTTAGTGCTTTTGCTTTTTTTTGTAGGCATATTGACTGCACCTTGGCGTGATCTTCAAGTTTATGCGATGGACAAATCAACTTTAACTTGTCGGAAGGAAAGCTGAAGCCGCTTGGAAAGATTGCACCATGGAAATTTCGAGGAAGATGGATTTCTTACTTTCTGGAGCTTTTCCGTTTTATGTTTGGTATATTCAACGGGTTTTCTTTATAAACTTTTTTTTGAAAATTGAAAAAATTATTAATATTTTTTTAATTTAAAATTTTTTTAATTAAAAATTAATGTGTGCTCTAAATGACACATTAGTCAAATCTTTTTTTTTTTTTCATGAAATAAAGAGGGTGAGTCTAAAACAAAAGGTCATTGATTTGCAATTTCTACTTAACTTCCTAAGAAAACTGAAGACGCGTAGGAATTTTTCTGCTTTAAAGGCTCTTTTCCAAGGAGTTCATTCCTATTCCCTTCCTAATTGTTCAATCAACCTGAGTGTTTCATTTAAATTGCTCTTTTTCAAAAGATTTTTTTTTTTTTTTTTGGAGTGGTTTACTCATCTCTTGTACTTCTCATTTTATCACATCTCTGATCTTTTCAATCTTCTCCTTATAGATCTTGATGGCTTTCCCAACCGATGAAAGAGATTCCCGTTCTTCTTCCACTCACAAGTGGGACTTCGATGTCTTCTTGAGTTTTAGAGGTGAAGATACTCGCAATAATTTTACGAGCTATTTACATCAATATTTGTGTAGCAGAGGTTTCAAGACCTTCATTGATAAAGAAGATCTCCAAAGAGGTGAAGAAATTTCAGCGGAACTTATCAAAGCCATTAAATCGTCAATGATTTTAATTATCATATTCTCTCAAAATTATGCATTTTCTACTTGGTGCCTGAAAGAACTTACTGAGATTCTTGAGTGTAAGAAACACGGACAAAAAATTTTACCAATTTTTTACAAAGTGGATCCATCTGAAATACGCAAGCAAGAAGGTAATTTTGGAATAGCACTAAATATGCAAGAAAAAAAATTCGAGAATAATGTAGAGAAAGTGCTGAGGTGGAGGGCAGCTCTAAAGGAAGTAGCTAGTTTGTCTGGATGGCATTATGATGATAGGTATGTATCGAATCACTATTCTTGTGTCTTTTTATAGCTTTCAAACCTCTAATGATTTTGTTATGGTCACTAAATTCCAAATTACGAAAATATTTTATTATGATAATATCTGCTACTACTAAGGCACTAAAGGCTAGCACAAATATAAGGATTTAATCTTACCAATTATGAGTTTGTCTAGCACATTTTTTATTGTTATATTTTTACTTGATTGGTAAATTAAAAACACATCAAATGTGCTTTCATCCCATGAATTTACCTTTCACCCACCCTTGTGAGAGAATGAGGTGTTGTTTAAATCAAGGCTCGTCAACTTGATAATTTGATAATTTTCTTAATCATTTTATTTTCGGAGGATCATAAATGGGTTAGCGGTGTAGGATGAAGGGGCAGCTAGTGGCATGAGATGAAGAACAAGAATAGGGGGCAGTGACACAGTGTTGGTGGAAAAATTGAGAGAGAGAATGAGGGCTCAAAGAAGGAAAAAAAAAATGCACATTTAAGTCTCAAATTAATTATAGTCTCAAATCTATGACTATGAGTTACATGCACATTTACTTTATTAAAAAATATGTCACTTGTAAGTCACACAGCTAATCATCTTGAATTTAGTTCATTTTTGTATTTATATTTCCAGCTAATCTAATTATGTTTCTTATGCACTACAATTGGCAGTTATCATGAAAGTCACCTTATGCGAGAAATTACTGACGTGGTATCAAGTATTAAATTAAATTGCACAAAGTTGTTTGTTGCTAAATACCCAATTGGAGTAGATTCTCGTGCAAAAGCCGTAGAATTTCTTTTAGATATTAAGTCAAATGATGTTCGTGTGGTAGGGATTCTTGGCCTTGGAGGAATAGGAAAGACTACAATTGCAAAAGCTGTTTATAATAGAGTTGCTGATCATTTTGAAGGAAGTAGCTTCCTAATGAATGTTAGAGAAAATTCAAGAACCGATTGTAGCATAATCAAACTACAAGAGAAACTTCTTTCTGAGATCTTGATGGTCGAAGAAATTAAGGTGCACAATACATTCCAAGGAATCAATGTGATCAAAGAAAGACTTTCCTGTAAAAAGGTTCTTTTGATTCTTGATGATGTGGATAAATTGGACCAAATAGAAAATTTTCTTGGAAAATGTGATTGGCTTGCTAATGGAAGTAGAGTTATTATAACTACTAGAGACAAACATGTGTTAACCACTTTTGAAAATGATCCTTTAATCTACAATGCTGTGGGCTTGGATCAACATGAAGCCCTTCAACTCTTTAGTAAGCATGCCTTCAACAGAAATGAACCTGAGGCAGATTATTTACAACTTACAAATCAATTCATATGTTATGCCAAAGGCCTTCCATTAGCTCTACAAATTATAGGTTCTGGTTTGCGCGGAAGAAACATTTGCCAATGGGAAAGTGAATTAAAAAAGTATAAGAATATTCCTAACGAAGATATTCAGAAAATACTAAAAGTAAGTTTTGAAGGATTGGGAGAAATTGAAAAGGATATTTTCCTCGATATTGCATGTTTCTTTATAGGATTTCCCGAAAATTACGTTGTTGATATCTTAGCTGCTTGCAATTTATATCCGGATTCTGGTATTGCAAAACTCAGTGATAAGTGTCTCATAAGGGTTGAATGTGGCAACTTATGGATGCATGACTTGCTACAACAAATGGGTAAAGAAATTGTTCGACAAGAATCAAATGTGCTTGGAGAACGTTCAAGGCTATGGTGTTATGAAGATGCTTTAGAAGTTCTTACAGAAAATACGGTATGACTTCTTTTCTTCACTTCTTTTTTAAGCAAAACAAAATCAATTATTATTTTTTTGTTAATGTTGAGGAAAATATAAGTTTATCATTAACCTTTTATTTTATTTTATTTTAATTTCAAATCATTATAATGTTGACAAATTCTATTGTGCAATGTGTTCCACTCAATGCTATATCCAAACAGGGTTCAAATAAAATTCGAGGCATAATGTTGTGCTCCAATAGACCAAAAACAGTGACATTGGCAGCTGACGCTTTCAAAAGGATGATAAATCTCAAAATTCTTATAGTTAATAATGTGCAAATTGGTGAAGAACTTAAATTTCTCCCAAACAGATTAAGGTGCCTTGATTGGCCTGATTATCCTTTCCCCTTACCATCCAATTTTTGTCCTCAAAAACTTGGTTCACTCAATATGCCATATAGTCGCATTCAGTTAGAGAAGTTACTTAAGCAGGTATGGATGTCTTTAAAAGTTATGTTTGAAATTTTAATTTAAAGTTTGTTGAAGTAATTTCAATTTTTTTTTTCTTACAGGGGGTTCAATTCGAGAATTTGAAATGTATTAACGTCATGAAATGTGGGTCTATTACGAGATTACCTAATTTATGCGCCCCAAACTTAGAGGAATTGAATCTTTCATATTGTAGAAATTTAGTTGAGTGTCATGAGTCCATTGGATTTCTTGATAAGCTTCGAGTATTGGATCTTAGAAGTTGTGAAAAACTTCAAAATTTTCCAAGCCATCTCATGTGGAAATCTCTCAAATTTTTGGATATTTCATCCTGCTCAAGTCTTGATGTTTTTTCTTTCTTATACCGAGACAGAAACTGGTTTCATGGTTTGTACCACTATTGTTGTAAAAATGTTATGGATCTTGCAGATATCATCTATAAATTACAACTGGTTGAGAGATTATGCATATATACTAGCAAATTTAGACCCCGGCGTTGTCTTTTTGGCTTTTCAAATTTAGAGGCGTTTCTAGATCTGAGTAATGTTGGAAATCTAATTGAATTAGATTTTTTGATGAAGCCTGATTACTTTCCGGTATTGGAACAACTATATTTAAATGAAATCAATATTATTATCATCCCGAAAAGAATCTCCAAGTTTACTAGATTAAAGACACTTGAAATAAAATGTTGTAAGTATCTTCAGGAAATTCCAAGGCTTCCACAATCTATAAGACAAGTGTTTATATTTAACTCCCATTTGCTACATCCACAATCATCAAACAGATTGTTCAGTCAGGTATTTCTCTCTCTCTCTCAATGTTATATAAAAACACTCTTTTTACCTTCTCGAAAATACATTATTAAATTTGTTTGAATTTCTTATTGCAAACAGTTTGGAGAATTTTGGTACCAGGAATATGAGATTTTACAACCACGACAAAATCCGATGAATAATGTTCAGAGATATGAACTTATACTACCAGGATCAGTGATTCCAGAGTGGTTCAATCATCAAAGGGTTGGAAATTCCATTTCATTCTGGATTGGTCGTGATTTTCCAACATTTGTTTGCTGTGCTGTTTTAGAACCGAAGGAACAGCTTGGTGAACTTTATCTTCAAGTCTCCTTGAAAATTAATGGGACAAAAGTAGGTGTTATTGGTCCTTTCGGAAGCAAACGGGTTACAGATATGATGTCTAATCATGTATGGTTTTTTAACGTATCTCGTGAATTTCCTGGGTTGAATCTATATGATCAGAATCATGTTGAGGTTGTAATTGAAACCTTTTCTATCGGTATGGTTACTTTTTGTAAGCAAGAAATTAATCAAGTTCTTCTCGTAAGGTGTGGGGTCCATGTTGAATGCATCTGTCCTCTTGTTGAGAGATTCGGTGAATTCGAAGCAAAGAGGCAGCACCAAGATCAAGATCACTCCACCGACACGTTCCCACCTACTTCAATACCTGCCTTCCCTATTTGTTCTATTTCAAACTCTGTCACCCCCTCCCCTTCCCCCACCTCTGATTCGGAGCTTTCAGATTCATATTCAATGGAAAGAACATATAATGATTTTGAGTCTCTTTCGACGGGCTTTCATGTTGATGGGTGCAATTTGAGTTTGTCACCGTACACTTCTCCCATGGGAAGAAATTATCAGCCTCCTCAGCCTCAGGTCATTGTCCTTGACCAAGATCAAGATCACTCCAACCAAACGCTTCCGCCTTTCCCCACCTCTTATTTGGAGCTTTCAAATTCAAATTCTATGGAAGCAACAAATAATGATTTTGACTCTCTTTTGAACGGTTTTCATGTTGATGGGTGTGATTTGAGTGTGTCACCGTACACTTCTCCCATGGGAAGAAATTATCAGCCTCCTCAGCCTCAGGTCATTGTTCTTGACCAAGATCAAGATCACTCCGACCGAACGCTTCCACTTTTCCCGACCTCTTATTTGGAGCTTTCAAATTCAAATTCTATGGAAGCAACATATAATGATTTTGACTCTCTTTTGAACGGTTTTCATGTTGATGGGTGTGATTTGAGTATGTCACTGTACACTTCTCCCATGGGAAGAAATTATCAGCCTCCCCAGCCTCAGGTCACTGTCCTTGATGATACTAGCCACATTTCTTTGCCATCTAGCATGGAGCGTCTGAATAATATGACATACAAGTCCGAATTATTGGGTCTGCCAGATTTGGGAATTGGGTCAACTGTTAGTGAGGGGTTTCATTTGGGTTCTTCTTCAATGGCCCATAACTTTTTGAATGATGATGACTCTGACTTCAATTTGTATTCACCATCGAAGAAAATGAGAACATCTTGATTGAGCTTGGAAGAAGAAATATGCCTCCATCAGAAAAAGAACCTTGAAACTATTTTCTTCTTCATTGTTTCCGTTCCATTTCTTTTGCATTTGATGCCAAGGTATGTCTCTTTTTTTTAGTTGCATTATTTCATTTGCATCTTTGGATGCTCATTCATTGGATTGGGTACCAACATAATTTGAATAGAAACTAACACAAAGAAAATGCAGAATAGATGAAAGAAATTAGTCAATGTGATTTGTTGCTAAATTATTCTATAAAAAAAAACCCATTAAGTTGTAGGAGGCAGTAGACAAGTAATATATATATATATATATATATATATTTTTTTTTTTTGAGAAGAAGACAAGTAAAATATTGATGCTTGTAACCATGCAAAGATTTGGATTTGGGCCTAGTATTGTTAAAAAAAAGAAACCAATGGTAACAGACCAAATGGAACCTCCTTCCACATAATTACAAT
The DNA here is from genome assembly GCA_019022515.1 of Quercus aquifolioides. NCBI lineage: Eukaryota > Viridiplantae > Streptophyta > Magnoliopsida > Fagales > Fagaceae > Quercus > Quercus aquifolioides. The sequence continues at coordinate 15,884,982 of CM032333.1, forward strand.
ATGGAAGATGAGGTCATGGTTTAAGATATGCATGAATGTGGCAATATTGTCTTTGGAACAAAGTTATAATTTTCAAAAAGAAGGTCAGAATATTAGAATACCGAAAAACAACCTCTTTCAATTTTTAGACAAATTATGAAAACAAGCTGTTAAATATTCATCCCATAATCTCTATCTCTAATAATGAAGTCACTCATATTTCTTGATTTATTTAAATTTTGAGTTTTAGTCTATTATTCCATTGTTAGCATAATATGTGAGCATTAGGATTTTTGTCTATTAGTTTGTTACTAACCAGCACCAATTCTGAAAATTCAAACTTCAGTAGGCATGACCTTGTGCTTATACCATCCTTAATTTCATAGAGCAAGAGGTTTTGAAATGGATTTGACTTTGCCAATAGTCGTAGTTTCAAGGTCTTTTGAACACAACATTACATTTTAAATGCTTTCTTTTTAAAATTGTTGCTTATAGTATATATTGTCTCAAATTTCATAATCTTGTAAAAATGTTGGGAATTATATGTGGATTTCTGATATTAGCTAGTTTGTTATGGATGATTTCCTGACTATGAGTGAAATGTGTCTTTGTTATTGATTGTTGGACTCACTAAAGCGATGATTGAAAATCTGAATGTGCAGAACTAAGCTAAGTTACTGTGTGAAATCCTACTAACAAGGTTTTGTTCTTTCACATCAAGTTGTTCTTTGACTTATGTAATAGTGGAATATTTTCTAGCTTGCAAAACTATACCAATATTTTTTTTCCCATAAATTAATGCAACTCATTATGTTATAAAATTCAATTGGATTACGCTTGGTGTCTTTGGAAGTGAATTTAATCATTTTTTTATTAAAATTCATAGCATTTCATAAAAATTGATAATGTGATTGAGAAAAGAAATGAATCAACTGATAAAGTATTGAAATAAAAAATTGACCCTATGATTTCAATATTTTTTGACAATATTAAGAAGTAAGGAATTTGATCTAGCATATCATGGAATAATCATATCTGCTAGGTCTGACCAAGACATTCTTGCAGGAATTGGAAAAAAAAAAAAAATTCCTTTTGGGTGAGAGCTTTCTGATTGACCAATTTTTTGAGTCAACATTTCAATTGAAGAATAGCCTAGTTACTTATGCCTTTGGATCTAGAATCAGGGCACTCCTTTTGGTTGTTTCTTGTGTCGTAAGTCATGTGATTATTCATTTTCACGTTGTTATTGATGCATGTTTGTTTAATTTAATGTGCAATTGAAAGTCAATTGTTGGTGCCTTCTATTTTTTTTTGTGCTGTTGAATTTTTATAGGTTTAAACGGTTGTGCTTTACCCCCTATTTAGATGGTTTTTATCTGTATCTTCCAACATTGAAATTAACCTCATGCAAAATACACCATAGACAGATTCAATTATTTATTTATTTTTAAATCACTTGAAAAACAGACAACTGATAATGAAGAATAAAATGGAGTCCCTCAACATGTATGAATACTGATCAGAGAAACAAACAACAAAACCAAGACATGTATAACTTTCATTGCACTTCTCAGTGCCTACACAAGTTTTGAATTGACCATAAGTGTATAGAACATCCTTCTTTCAATGCAATCCTACATCTAACCACTAAGCAGTTGCATTTGGTTCTGGATGGATGTCATAACAATATAAATTGCTCAGTTATTTACTGGTGTTTGAATTAGAGAATAGGGACATGTCTGTCAATCCAAATTTGCTGTAAAAGTCACATTGGGATGTTTTGGTTTGAACCTTTCAAGTCTATGGAGTATTTATTTTTAATTTGCTGGAACAATACTTCATTAGGTTAGTTGCTCATTTACGTCCTGCTGGCCAAAATTTAAGCTACTTTAATTCCCAAATGCCTTTGGTTGGGATTTGTAGAAGAAAATAATTCATACTTATTGGTCAAAGAGTTTTTCCAATATAATATAAAATAAAAGGTTTTTATTTGTTTGTTTCTTTTTATATTAATTGCATATACTTGAATTAATTGGGATGACAGGGCCACAACTTCATCATTGTTGGAATAATAGTTGTAGCTGCTGATGAAACTACTTCATCCTTATAAGTTTTGTTATTTTTGTGCCCAAAAATGATCACTTTGTTCTGTAGGATTCTCTGTTCTGGTATTTCGTACTAATGGACTCCACACTTGATGCAACTGGGTATAGATGTAAGTCTTGTCTTTGGTATTTGACACCCTTATTTTGTAGACATTATAATGATCTCAATGCCCAAAAAAAAGTTTTTATAATTATCTGCAACTATGAGCAAGGCTTCTATCCCTTTGAAGATTATAGCTTTATACAAATTTCATTTCTTACCCACTTGCATATCTTTTGTAAATAAATTAATAGGATTACCTCCAATTGCAGTTTTCTACTATTCTGTGGTACCTTCTTACTAATTTCACTTTGAGTTAAATGTTGAAAGGAATATTTTGAAATTACAAATTAGTATCACCTTGAATTCACCCTCTTATAGGAATACCTTGCTGTAGAGAAAAGAGTAAACAATGTTCATGAGCTAATGGTTATGATTTTTTTTTATCCGGTACAAAAAATATACAAGCCTTTAACTGTCTTACATTAAAATGCCGAGGAGAAGAGATCACTTATATTGTACCTTTCCCCTTTTGTTAATTTTGCACTTGTTGTAACCATTGAGTATGGTAAAATCAAGTGCATACAAGGTTAATTTACATGTTAATGTTCCCTCCCTTTTGAAAATTCCCATTCATTTACTTGATCAGTCCAAACTATTCCATTTTATTTGGACAATGATTTGTTAGTTAAGTTCCTTTTTTAAAAATTGTTTATACCGTTTACAAACAACTTTCCTTTAAATGCCACTTCAAAAATTTCTTAGTTAGAATTACTAGGCCATGGTTGCACAGCTGCACAGGATAGGCACCGGTTTCTAGTTGGAAGACTTTCCATGCAAGGATGTGGTTTCTCTGTCAAGTTTGATTTTGCCTTAAATCTGCACAACGATTTCAAGAATTTTCACTCAAGTTGTTTTCACCATGTGTTGCAACCCATGATGAATCTAAGCAAGCACTGTCCACTGTTATATAGAGTTTCAGCTAATAATTTTGAAATTTTCACTTTCTTGACTTCTTGCAAAACCAGTAAAACCTTATATCTAAATTACTCTTTTGTTTAAACAATAAAATTTCTGTTCAGATGACTTTTGTCATCTGCAGTAAAACTTTTGAACTTTTGACTTTTGCTATCTGCAGTTAAACTTTTGAACTTGTTATTGCAGTTATCTATCATATGAAAATTCCAATCCTAGCCTACTTCTACATTTAAATGTGAATATAATACAATATCTCATGTGACTGAGGTGATGAAAAAGCCTGTTTTCAAATACTTGAAAGTAAATATTTTTTGACTTATAAAGGGACATATATTGGGTAAAAATGGAAATATTGACCATTATTGCGGCGTGAAGGGAGTCTATGTTTTGATTGTTTTCTTGGTTCTTAACATTACTTTTCCTACATCCAGGCTAAGGTCATGGCTGGTGATAATGTAGCGAGGTAGTTGCTTCAAAAGGTAACACAATGTGCATGCAATGCGTATCTTGACATTTAGGAAAGGTATAAGTAAAGTCATGGTTGAAATTTTGACATTAGATTATAGCATCAATGAGGTCATATCCCTAATTTTGCCTTTGACAATCTCTATTTTAATAATGTAAAGGACTTAATTATTAGCTTAATTTATCACAAACACACATAAATATGTAGTTCATTTTTTTTTTCCTTTTCTATATGAGATAGAAATCCTACTCTAGCATAATCTAAATGTATGCGTGTGTAGGCCCTCTCCCCGTGCCACCGCACAAGAACTTGTACTTATAGAGTGACCGTAACACTAAGGGTGCGCGGTGGTATAAATATCTAGTTCATATTATTATCAATATGTGTTAGAACACACAAACAGAAACAGAATAATGTTAGTGTTGTGTTGTATTTTCCCATGATCTGCCCATATTAGCGTGTTTGCAGTGTCATAACCATGGCCCTTCTTGTTCATGCTGCATAGATTCAAAGTTAAAAAATAAGGTTTGGATATATTAGGTAAAAAAAATTGATGTGGATTAAGTTGTTTTAAGTTTTCACATAGTCAATGACTACGGAATTTTAGATATAATATATTTTTTAAGCATTCTTGTATTGTTTTCCACATTATAATTTTATGACTCCGTCTAATTCTTTTCCTTGCTTTAACAAAATTTTGGTGGGTCTATGGAATGATTAATGATCCTGTGTGTATGTGTGTGTTTCAGGATTATGATTCCAAGTATTGAAGGAAAATGTACATCCTCGAGGATTGGACTCCTAGCTTCCATACAAGTATTGCTGGAAAAAGTTGGAGCACTGAAGAAATTTTGGATGACATGAAAAATTATGGCCACAGTGTTCAGGTTTCGTTATCATTATGCACTCAATATAGAATACTAGTTTTATTTAATGAAAAGTTTCTTTATTAAAAAAAAAAAAAAAAAACCTTGCAGCCTTCTACAATTCTTTCTTTGATTGAATTCTTACTTGGAAGATACCTGTGTCAGAATATTCAAAATTAATAAACTCTGGCTGGACAAATCATTCCCTTGAGTATATAAAAGGTGCTAATGATTTTGCAAGTAGAGCTCTTAATCATATCTGACCTACTAAAAGTATCTTATCATGCTAGTGAAATCATAATTCTGATGTTAATATGGGTTTTTATGTTACTTTTATGTCCAAAATATTGTCATAAAATTTAAAATACCAAGTGCACCAACATTTTTCTAAATATATTAATGCATACTATCAAGTTCTTGAACATAATTAACACATAATACATGACAAACTTAAGACTGCAAAATGCGTAGTAGAGGTATGATAAATAGGTTTCTTTTTCCTCTAGCAAAAAGGAATTATGTAGGATTTGAATGTATGAATTCTAAGAAAAAGTTGTATATACACAACTCTTTTAGACAAATAAAGCTCCGTATTGTCAAATATTATTGCATGTCTTTGTGTGCCAAGAGTGACAAATTCTTGATATCTATCTTTTTTTTTTTTTCTTTTGAAACAGATTATCCAGCACCATGATTTTTTCCTGGATGAATGTCTCGGTGAATATTTGCTTCTTTTTCCTAAATTATTGAAGGTTAGTACTATTTTTTATCAGCAAAGCTCGAGTGAAACTCTAGTTTCATTTTTTTTTGTAAATAACCAAATCAACTCTAGTTTCATTTTGGATTAACAAGTAAGACGATTGATGAATATTATGCATTTATAAGTCCTTATCAGCATGTTTGGCCCTGAAAATTTGAGAAGAGCACATATCATAGTTAAAGAATTGTAGGTGTAAAAGAAATCATACCGTACATTTTCTTTGTATTCAAGCCATTTAAAGACCTTAATTTGTTCAAAATATTATTATAAACTACTGATATCTTTGACTTGAGATGTCAATTTATCAAAATCTGAAATTTTCATTTGAAAATGGACATAGTCCAATAATAACTAAGCCCCACCAGTAAAAGATTTTTTTGAAAACGAGGAAGACAATTAATTGTTATGCTGATATTAAGAACTTGATTTCCAATTTTCTTTTGTTATCTTTGGGGTTTATTCTTAATAGTTAGATTTTTCAGATGCAGATGGTGGAAGAGCTGAAATTGATGTGCCCACAGTATGTACCAGCAACTTAGTGATTGACATCATTTATCATTGAGATTCTCAAGCTAGAAGAATTGTTGGATGGATTAGTTGGGAATTGAAAGAATCCATCAAGGGCAGTTAATTTAACTCCCAAAAGATCTAAGATCCTATTTCTATTCTGTAAGTAAAGTGACACACAGGCATCACTGTTTCTCTATTTGTACGTGTTTCCTGTGTGTATGTGTCTGTCTCTTTCTCATTCACAGTTTTTGTAGCAAATTCAAGAGGGAAGTTAATGTTGAAGTTGAGAGCAACATTAAAAATGGAAACGGTGGCATCTTTGGGATTGGGGCTTCTCCTAATAGGGATTTCAAAATTTCCGAGGATGAAACAACATAATTTTTGGGGGATTGGTTGGGTGCCATTATCTATTTCTTCTATAAATAATACTACAAGTACACTGGTTTTGTTACTTTGTAAATTTAGGACTTTTTGAATTTTAGGGGGGAGGGCATAAAATTAGATAGGTGGCATGAGCTGCTTCTCTTTGTAGTTTTTTTTTTATTTTCCCCTCTCTGCATAGTACATATTTTGAGTGAAAAGTACAAGGAAGAGCAACTAGTTATGTGAGATTCATTTGTGACGTGTCATTGTCTCCTCTGTGATCTCCAATAATTAAGGTCATCAATTGAGTGTTTATAAGTTTTTGTTTTACCCAATGTTTAATTGGTATCTTTCTTATTGTCAATTTGTTTTAAGCAACAGTGGCAACACAGAAAATTTAAGCAGCACAAGTAGGCCAAGGTTGATTGAAAATGAGGACAGGCCTCCTGGAGCTGTGCTGCTTGCAAGGACAAGGCTTCTGGAGAGGTTGAGAGGGGTGCCTCTTTCTGCAAACAGGTCAGTGCTTAATGTGATATGCAATTTGGTATTTTCAAGGGTGAGTTTGGACATTACATGAAAATTATTATCTATTTTTATGCCAAAATTTTCAATATACATCGCAATACCAAGATTGACGGCCACCAATGCTGTTGATGGTGAAGTTATGAAAGTATTGAATCAATAATGGATCCAATTTTCTTCTCTGGCTCCACTATTAGATGGACCTCTGTGTAAAAACTGGGTTATAGTGACCCATATAATTCTTATGGAAAGGCCAGAAACATCTTCAACTTTCTTGCAATTAATTATCCTGTACATGATGTCCGTAATTTAAATTTCTTATGACAAAAGTATTTATGACTGGAGGAATTGCATAATGTGTGCGTGTGTGTGTGTATGTTGGATTGTATCTACCTAAACTGTTAAGAGATGTTTAGCATATCACAAAACTAGGCCAACCAAGAACAACATAACTGGTTTTAATTGTTTTTAGCTCAAAAAACTGGTTCAAAATTGGATGAAATTTGTTCCTTTAAAATCCTAGTTTTAACTTTGGTTCTTTCAAATATACATTCTCTCCAAAATCAAGTTCTGAATTTGATGTTTTCACATGCATATTCTCACCATAAATCTAGTTTTAAATTAGAAATTTTTGCATGCATATTAAGTAAAACTGGTTTTGATATGATTCTAGACAAACATGAAATAAAATAAAACCAGTTAAGTTTTGTTTTTGGTTCAGCTTGTATCGACAGACAGTGGAGGTTGTGGCACAACAGTAAAAGGGTTTAGATATGATATCTTTTTATGTGAGATTGATGTGACATGGTGATAACTGTCCAAATCCATGGAATTTCCTTTGGAATCTCCGGAGGAGCTACATCCCTGATTAAGTTGATAACATTTAAAAAATGATGAGTCACACTAGAGCTCTTTTGTCATGGTTACACTTGCTCCCTCTGTATGAAATTTTAAATTGCAATTGAAGTTCAATTAGGCAGTCATTTGTGATCCTAAGTTTGGGGACCCACTATAATTTTGCTCTGAGTTCCCCTTTGGAGTATTTGAACTTGGTTTAGTAAATGCAATGGCTAATTCTACTAGCTCTCACCACCAGGTTCATTTGCGAGGCTCAGTGAACATCTTGCACACTTACCAAAGAGAGTAGTGTATTCCTTTAATCTGATTTTATGACTTAATATTAATAATGCAGCAATTCAGGCAGTTAAGACAAGACACTGTAATTTATTGTGACGAAATTCTCCTAATATATTTTATTTCTTTTAACAAATGCTGAATTCTATGCTTGTATTCATCAAATGTGCATATATATTCACAAATTATTGGTGAATATCTCTTGTACCACTAAATTGTCTTTGAAAAGGTTGGACTGATTTTAATGGATGGCTTCTTCAATCATTGTGTTTCTCATTCAATTTTGATTTTTGTCAAACGTTTATTGGGCTTCCGTTCTCTTTATGTTATTTCCAGTATCTTGCACCTCTATGTTCTTTGTTAAATCATTTTCATATCATTAATTGTCATTTGCTGTGAATTTCTGCTGCTGATACTACTGACATCATCCTCACTACTGTTGCTGCTGCTTGTGCTACTATAGATATTGTTTGTTGCAGCCTGCACATGGTATTATGGTCTATACTAGTTGTCAAAATATTTTGAATGTGAAGATCTTTCTTCCCTATTCCTTGAATCAAAATAATAGTCTCTTGTTTCATTTTTCTTTTTTATTTAGGGGAAGTGGGAGACTTTTGTCAGACCGCACTGAATTAATGCTTGAAGATGGCGTAAGGGAGCTTGTTGATGATCGGGACGTGGGCACTCAAGCATCAGCAGGTCAGTCAGCTGGAAGCTCAACCATTACTAGCCTGACCTCTCGAATTGAGAGGCTACAATTATTCTTAAAACCGAAGAAGAAGAAGCCACCTGGTCTCAGTCAGGAGGCTCTAGATTGTTTGCACCTGGAGGTTTTCAGCAGCAAGGTTGAAGGGGCGGTATCAAGAGCTTCTCAGGATTGTAGTATATGTCTGGAGATGCGCTTATACGCTTGCCATGTTCCCATAGGTTCCACTCTGCCTGCTTGGGTCCCTGGCTTCGAACTTGTGGTGACTGCCCATATTGTCGTAGAAGTATATAGTAACAAATCACAACAAAGCATCAAAGAGTTAGATTTTTTTTTACTAGAAATGTTGTTGTAATCTGGGTTTCCTACACGTGTGAAAGTTTTGGCACTGGCCAAATTATGTCTTTAATTTGTAATTGTGTGCATATGTAATTATTTGGATCTCCTGCTCTGTTGTACACACACGAGAGAAAATCTGGTCTCATTGTATTTCTTGACTGTTATTTTTGAATTTTGAATACGTGTTTTTGTGTTTTTTACTGTTGTAGATTACCTTTTGATTTCTCTCCTCTATTCAAGAAATTTAGAAGGTATTGACAGTCAAAACCCACAAAGCCTGTGAATGATGTTGAAAAGACCCAAGTCACCCAACAAGTGTGGTATTGCGGCTTGGACACCTATATTTATCTGAAAATAAAATAACATAAATTAAAAATGCTTTTAACTTTTTTTTTTTTGATAAAGTAAAAAAATGCTTTTAACTTGAACATAAATAGAATAGACTACCCGAATGAAAGGAGAAGAGAACAATTATTAAACTTATGCTTTAGTCCTTGTTCTATTTTTTATTTTTATAATTGCCAACATAACATCCACGTATAAAAATTGCACCATGAAAAGTCAAACACGTCTCAGTTATCCGACCCTTGGCGTGATGTTAATTATGTTAATCCAAACAATTTTCTTTCTTATTATCTTTGTGTTTCTTAGCAACCAAATATATTTTTGTACTCTAAAGAACTTCGAAGAAAAACTGGAAGAGGCATTAAGTTTATCCGTCTAGCTGTGTGAAAGAGAAATAGAACGGGGGAATTTGAAAACCAATATTAAAGAAAAGAGAAGCAGGGGAAAATTTATATATAAATAAATTGATTATGGAATATATATATATATAAATTGATTATGGGATCAAGTAAAAAAATAAATGTTTTTTTTTTCTATTGAGAATGCTAAGTATTTTTAACACATACGCACGAGAAGAGAGAAAAAAGTCTAAAAGAAAAAAGAATAAACATTGATGTCGCTATATGAGAGTTCAAAACAGCATATAAAATTATTCTTTAATTTTGTGCTTAGTTGGCATTTAATGGCTACCTCATTAACAAAAATGAATGGAAGATCAAACTAAAAACAGGCCTAAACATTGGGCATTAAAATTCATAATTTTACATTTTAGAGATCAAAATCAAAATGACCTCAAACCCCACCATCCTCTCTCTCTCTCTCTCTCTCTCTCTCTATATATATATATATATATATATAATCGGCTGTTCAAATTAAGAATTCTCACGTGTTACCCTTTAAAGATTTTATTAGATGTATAGATGGTACTTTTGGTTTATGAAACATGATCAACAAGTGATTTTTATATAATTATATTTAGACTATATCGCAATGTTATGATGGATGGATTGGTCTTATTTTACTATAAAATTTAAGTAAAATTTAAAGAGTCCAAATAAGTGTAAACAAGTATATTAATGTTTCATCGGTCAGCCGAGGAGCCTTATTACACTTGGAGTATTACCAGCTTAAGTATGACCCTCCCTCTCTCTAGTTTCTAGCCTTTTCAATCCTTGTTCATTGGGATTCTTCCCCCTTTTATAATGTTTTCCTTTTCATCCTGATTCTCCACATGGAGGTTGGTTAATTACCCACTAGATATTTGTCCCATACCCCTTTAGAGGAAGTGCTAAGTGAACTATAGGTTGTCTTGACACTGTTCAAGTGCCATTTAGTCATTAATGCGATTAACATGATTGTTGCAGTGTATTGAGGAAGTGCTAAGTGAACTATAGGTTGTCTTGACACTGTTCAGGTGCCATTCAGCCATTAATGCGATTAACATGATTGTTGCAGTGTATTCAATGCAGAGGTGATGGATGCTTCCTTGAGAAGCCTCCCCCCCCCCCCCCACCTTTCTTTTATCCACACTTGTCATTGTTGTCTCCCTCAGTTACTGCTCTCAAGCTTGATGTGGACTTTGTCTCATCCTATTCAGGTGACACAAGTCCGAAGTTCTTCCTTGGAATATCCAAATATGGACATTGAGCTCCTTTTCTGAGTAATCTCGAATTACATAGACCAAGGTGATTCGGTTGGGCCTGCATACTCCTCGGGCCTAGTCTAGCAGAGGTTCTTCTTTTGGATTCCCCCCATGTGTGTGTGTGTGAAATATCACTAAAATAAGTTTAGAAATTTGAATGGATAAGATTAACATGAGTGAATTCACAAATATTTAAATTTTTATGGCTTTTGTGTCACACGTTGTCAAAGAAACTAAGTATGAGCAAAAATGTTATATTCTAAATCAATTATTATTATTCTTAAATAAAAATAGTTTTTTCTATAAAATTTATAAAAATAATCATATAAATTCAATGCACTTATACTTTGATATATATGCAAACTTTATTGAGGTAATAGCCTAAATAGAAAAAAGGCGAAAATCACATTTTCGTCCTTATATTTTTAGGTAATTTTACTTTGGTCCATAACTTTTTTTTGCACCGCTTTTAGTCCCTAAAATAAAAAATGTGATCTCATTTTTGTCCCTACCGTCATCTTACAAATGGAAATAGTCTACGTGACAAACGGAGTGTATCGCTAGCACACTAAAGACTAACGTCAGCATTAAAATAATAATATAATATTTTATTTTGCATTTTAAAAATGCCACGTCATCTTTTAAAAAAAATTTAATTTATAAATTTTAATTAAATGAAAAAAAAAGAAGGAAAAAACGGAAATAAAATCCAAATATCATATAAATTGAGATCTAGCTTTATGTTGAGGAAGAACAGTCAAGAACAAAAACCCAGAAAATTCAAAACCCAAAAACATCTAGTGGACTTTAGAATCGTTTGATCTTAATCAATGTTGTTAACCGAAACAACATTGTTCTTCCTACTCTCCATCCCTCTAGCTAAACTCTGAGCACCCAAAATTTTCAAAACCCAAAGAATACAAACCCAGAAAATTAACACAAACCCAGAAATTTCAAGCACAAACCCAGAAAATCAAACACAAGAACACAAGAAAATCAAACCTAGAACACACGAGCACAAACCCAATTAGATATGTATGAAATCGGATCCGACGGGGACACCTACCGCGGGTCGTGGAGCTCCGATCGGAAGCACGTGTACGGAGAGAAGCATTACGCGAACGGCGACTTTTACAAAGGGTACTAGAAACGGAACGTGCAAGATGGGCAAGGGCGTTACGTTTGGAAGAATGGGAACGAGTACGAAGGGGAATGGAAAAACGGTGTGATTTCGGGTCGTGGGGTATTCAACCCGCCTCAGTCTCTCTCAACTGAGCTCATTTCTAAATCTCAAGCTCTCAGCTCCACGTTGTCCTCCTTTAGTACACACAGGATTTCCGGCAGTCAACTTCTCCTCTAGACAACGGAGGAATTGCTTCACACCTTGAAAACGAGAATCATCATCAATCTACTGTAAGCTTCTCTTGCAATGCAATTCGTTTGGTCTCTGTTACTTTTTCCCTTCGTTTTCTTGGCATCCAAACAGAGGAGTATTATGTGTTTTAATTTTCAAAATCTCCCTCTCTCTAAATTTCTCTTGATTTGACCCTTGTTTGATTGCCGAGAAAACTGAGTAAAAATTTGATAATTGCTTGTATCTGTTTGATGTGGGTTCATTGTGAAATGTGTACGAAAGGTGTTTGTGAAAAGTTCTCTGTTTGGATTTTTATTTCCGTTTTTTTTTTTTTTTTTTTTTTATTTTTTTAATTTAGTTAAAATTGATAAATTAATTTTTTGTTTTTAAAAGATGACGTGTCATTTTTAAAATGCAAAACAAAATATTATATTATTATTTTAATGCTGATGTCAGCCCCCTTAGGCTCCGCTTGGGAGGAGGGAATGGAATGGAATGGAAATGAATAAAAAGAATAATTTTAGAATATTCTTCCCTTCTCTTGTTTGGGAGTTTTAATGGAGGGAATGGAAAGTTCATTCCCTTGTTTGGGAGTTTAAGTAGGAGGGAATGGAATGGGTAGGAGGGAACACTCATTCCTCTCTATTCCCTTAAAACCTCAAATTTTCATTCCCCCCGAAATTGGGAGGAATGGGAGGGAATGAAATTAGATTTAATGATTTTTTTACTAAAACTCCCAAAATACCCCTATATATTCAACCCTTTATTTTAAAATAGGGGTCTAATAGTAATATTGTCATAAAATGATTCCATTCCATTCTCTCCATGTTGCTCCCAAACATGATTACTTACATTCCATTCATTTTCATTCATTTCCATTCATTTATTTTAAAACATCCAATCAAGGTTACTTAATTCCATTCTATTCCATTCTTTTCTATTCATTTCCCTTACTTAAATACATTCCATTCCTTTCCATTCCCTTATGATCATCTCATTCCATTCCATTCCATTCTCTTATGAACTCCCAAGCGGAGCCTTAGAGTGCCAGCTTGATTTGCAATTTCTACTTAACTTCTTAAGAAAACTGAAGACGCGTAGGAATTTCTCTGCTTTAAAGGCTCTTTTCCAAGGAGTTCATTCCTATTCCCCTTCCTAATTGTTCAATCAACCTGAGCGTTCCATTCAAATTGCTCTTTTTCAAAAGAAAACTTTTTTTTTTTTTGGAGTGGTTTACTCATCTCTTGTACTTCTCATTTTATCACATCTCTGATCTTTCCAATCTTCTCCTCATAGATCTTGATGGCTTTCCCGACCGATGAAGGAGACTCCTTTTCTTCTTCCACTCACAGGTGGGACTATGATGTCTTCTTGAGTTTCAGAGGTGAAGATACACGCTATGGTTTTACGAGCTATTTATATCAGGCTTTGCGTGACAGAGGTTTCAAGACTTTCATTGATAATGATCTCCAAAGAGGTGAACAAATTTCAGCGGAACTTATCAAAGCCATTAAATCGTCAATGATTTTAATTATCATATTCTCTCAAAACTATGCATTTTCCACTTGGTGCCTAGAAGAACTTACCGAGATTCTTGAGTGTAAGAAAAATGGACAAAAAGTTTTACCAGTTTTTTACAAAGTGGATCCATCTGAAGTACGCAAGCAAGAAGGTAATTTTGGAATAGCACTAACTATGCAAGAGAAAAAAATCGAGAATAACATAGAGAAAGTGCTGAGGTGGAGGGCAGCTCTAAAGGAAGCAGCTAGTTTGTCTGGATGGCATTATGAGGATGGGTATGTATCTAATCACTAATCTTGTGTCTTTTTATAGCTTTCAAACCTCTAATGGTTTTGTTATGACCACTAAATACCAAATTAAGAAAATATTTTATTACAATAATATCTGCTACTGTTAGCTACTAAGGCACTAAAGGCTAGCACAAATAGAAGGATTTGATCTTAACAATTAAGAGTTTGTCTAGCACATTTTTTATTGTTATATTTTTACTTGATTGGAAAATTAAAAACACATCCAATGTGCTTTCATCTCATGAATTTACCTTTCACCCACACTTATGAGAGAAGGAAGTGTTGTTGAAATCAAGGCTCGTCAACTTAATAATCATTGGTAATTTTCTTAATCATTTTATTTTCGAAGTATCAAAAATGGGTTAGCGACGTAGGATGAAGGGGTTGCTAGTGGCATGAGGTGAAGAACAAGAAGAAAGGGTAGTGACACAGTGCTAGGAGGAAAAATTGAGAGAGAGAATGAGGGCTAAAAGAAGGAAAAAAAATGCACATTTAAGTCCCAAATTAATTATAGTCTCACATATATGACTATGAGTTACATGCACATTTACTTTATTTAAAAAATGTGTCACTTGCAAGTCACACAGCTAATCATCTTGAATTTAGTTCATTTTCGTTTTTATATTTCTAGCTAATCTAATTATGTTTCTTATGCTCTACAATTGGCAGTTATCCTGAATGTCACTTTATACAAGGAATTATTAAAGTCGTATCAAGTACTAAATTAAATCGCACAAAGTTGTTTGTTGCTAAATACCCAATTGGAGTAGATTCTCGTGCAAAAGCCGTAGAATTTCTTTTAGATATTAAGTCAAATGATGTTCGTGTGGTAGGGATTCTTGGCCTTGGAGGAATAGGAAAGACTACAATTGCAAAAGCTGTTTATAATAGAGTTGCTGATCATTTTGAAGGAAGTAGCTTCCTAATGAATGTTAGAGAAAATTCAAGAACCGATTGTAGCATAATCAAACTACAAGAGAAACTTCTTTCTGAGATCTTGATGGACGAAGAAATTAAGGTGCACAGTACATTCAAAGGAATCAATGTGATCAAAGAAAGACTTTCCTGTAAAAAGGTTCTTTTGATTCTTGATGATGTGGATAAATTGGACCAAATAGAAATTTTGCTTGGAAAATGTGATTGGCTTGCTAATGGAAGTAGAGTTATTATAACTACTAGAGACAAACATGTGCTAACCACTCTTGAAAATGATCCTTTAATCTACAATGTTGTGGACTTGGATCGACATGAAGCCCTTCAACTCTTTAGTAAGCATGCTTTCAACAAAATTGAACCTGAGGCAGATTATTTACAACTTACAAATCAATTCATATGTTACGCCAAAGGCCTTCCATTAGCTCTACAAATTATAGGTTCTGGTTTGCGTGGAAGAAACATTCGCCAGTGGGAAAGTGAATTAAAAAAGTATAAGAATATTCCTAACGAAGATATTCAAAAAATACTAAAAGTAAGTTTTGAAGGATTGGAAAAAAATGAACAAGATATTTTCCTTGATATTGCATGTTTCTTCGTAGGATTGTCCAAAAATTACGTTGTTGATATCTTAGCTGCTTGCGATTTATATCCGGATTCTGATATTTCAAAACTTATTGAAAAGTGTCTCATAAGGGAAGAATTTGATAAGTTTTGGATGCATGACTTGTTACAACAAATGGGTAAAGAAATTATTCAACAAGAATCAAATGTGCCTGGAGAACGTACAAGACTATGGTGTTATGAAGATGCTTTAGAAGTTCTAAAAGAAAATACGGTATAACTTCTTTTTCTTCACTTCTTTTTTAAGCAAAAAAAAAAAAAAAACAATTGTTCTTTTTCTTGTTAATGTTGAGGAAAATCTAAGTTTATCATTAACCCTTTTTTTTTTTTTAAAAAATTTCAAATCATTATAATATTGACAAATTCTATTGTGCAATGTGTTTCACTTAATGCTATATCCAAACAGGGTTCAAATAAAATTCGAGGCATAATGTTGTGCTCCGATAGACCAGAAACAGTGACATTAGCAACTTACGCTTTCAAAAGGATGATAAATCTCAAAATTCTTATAGTTCATAATGTGCACATTTGTGAAGAACTTAAATTTCTCCCCAACGGATTAAGGTGGCTTGATTGGCCTAATTATCCTTTCCCCTTACCATCCGATTTTTGTCCTCAAAAACTTGGTGCACTCAATATGCCACATAGTTGCATTCAGTTAGAGAAGTTACTTAAGCAGGTATGGATGTTTTTAAAAATTATGTTTAAAATTTTAATTTAAAGTTTGTTGAAATAATTTCTATTTTTTTCTCTTACAGGGGGTTCAATTTCAGAATTTGAAATGTATTGACGTCAGGAAATGTGGGTCTATTACGAGATTACCTAATTTATGCGCCCCAAACTTAGAGAAACTGAATCTTTCATATTGTAGAAATTTAGTTGAGTGTCATGAGTCCATTGGATTTCTTGAGAAGCTTCAAGTATTGGATCTTAGCAGTTGTGAAAAACTTCAAAATTTTCCAAGCCATCTCATGTGGAAATCTCTCGAAGTTTTGGATACTTCATTTTGCTCAAGTCTTGATGTTTTTTCTTTCTTTTACATAAAGGACAACTTTTTTGATGGTTTGTACCACTATTGTTGTAAAAATGTTATGGATCTTGCAGATGTCATCTATAAATTACAACTGGTTAAGGGATTATGTATATATACTAGCAAATTGAGACCCTGTTGGGCTTATCCATATGGCTCACCAGTTACAGAGGTGTTTCTAGATCTGAGAAATGTTGAAAATCTAACTGAATTAGATTTTTTAATGATGCCTGATTACTTTCCGGTGTTGGAACAACTATATTTAAATGAAATCAATATTATTATCATCCCGAAAATAATCTCCAAGTTTACTAGATTAAAGACACTTGGAATAAAATGTTGTGAGTATCTTCAGGAAATTCCAAGGCTTCCACAATCTATAAGACAAGTGTTTATAATAAACTCCCATTCGCTACATCCGCAATCATCAAACAGATTGATCAGTCAGGTATTTCTCTCTCTTTCTCTCTCAATGTTATATAAAAACACTCTTTTTACCTTCTCGAAAATACATTATTAAATTTGTTTGAATTTCTTATTGCAAACAGTTTGGAGAATTTTGGTACCAGGAATATGAGATTTTACAACCACGACAAAATCCGATGAATAATGTCCAGAGTTATGAACTTGTACTACCAGGATCAGTGATTCCAAAGTGGTTCAATCATCAAAGTGTTGGAAATTCCATTTCATTCTGGATTGGTCGTGATTTTCCAACATTTGTTTGCTGTGCTGTTTTAGAACCGACGGAACAGCTTTGTGTACTTCATCTTCAAGTCTTCTTGAAAATTAATGGGAGAAATATAGGTTTTGGTCCTATCATAAGCAGATGGTTTGGAGATATGACGTGTGATCATTTATGGTTTTTTAATGTATCTCGTGAATTTCCTGGGTTGAATCTATATGATCAGAATCATGTTGAGGTTGTAATTGAAACCTTTTCTTCGGATATAGTTCAGGTTGGGATCCATGCTGAATGCATTTGTCCTCTTGTTGAGAGATTTGGTGAATTCGAAGCAAAGAGGCAGCACCAAGATCAAGATCACTCCACCGACACGCTCCCACCTACTTCAATACCTGCCTTCCCCATTTGTTCTATTTCCAACTCTGTCACCCAACTCACGCCCTCCCCTTCCCCCACCTCTGATTTGGAGCTTTCAGATTCATATTCAATGGAAAGAACATATAATGATTTTGAGTCTCTTTCGACGGGCTTTCATGTTGATGGGTGCAATTTGAGTTTGTCACCGTACACTTCTCTCATGGGAAGAAAATATCAGCCTCCTCAGCCTCAGGTCATCGTCCTTGATCAAGATCACTCCAACCAAACACTCCCGCCTTTCCCCACCTCTTATTTGGAGCTTTCAAATTCAAATTCTATGGAAGCAACAAATAATGATTTTGACTCTCTTTTGAATGGTTTTCATGTTGATGGGTGTGATTTGAGTGTGTCACCGTACAATTCTCCCATGGGAAGAAAATATCAGCCTCCTCAGCCTCAAGTCATTGTCCTTGACCAAGATCAAGATCACTCCGACCGAACGCTTCCACTTTTCCCGACCTCTTATTTGGAGCTTTCAAATTCAAATTCTATGGAAGCAACATATAATGATTTTGACTCTCTTTTGAACGGTTTTCATGTTGATGGGTGTGATTTGAGTATGTCACTGTACACTTCTCCCATGGGAAGAAATTATCAGCCTCCCCAGCCTCAGGTCACTGTCCTTGATGATACTAGCCACATTTCTTTGCCATCTAGCATGGAGCTTCTGAATAATATGACATACAAGTCCGAATTATTGGGTCTGCCAGATTTGGGAATTGGGTCAACTGTTAGAGAGGGGTTTCATTTGGGTTCTTCTTCAATGGCCCATAACTTTTTCAATGATGATGACTCTGACTTCAATTTGTATTCACCATCGAAGAAAATGAGAACATCTTGATTGAGCTTGGAAGAAGAAATATGCCTCCATCAGAAAAAGAACCTTGAAACTATTTTCTTCTTCATTGTTTCCGTTCCATTTCTTTTGCATTTGATGCCAAGGTATGTCTCTTTTTTTTAGTTGCATTATTTCATTTGCATCTTTGGATGCTCATTCATTGGATTGGGTACTAACATAATTTGAATAGAAGAAACTAACACAAGGAAAATGCAGAATAGATGAAAGAAATTAGTCAATGTGATTTGTGGCTAAATTATTCTATAAAAAAACCTATTAAGTTGTATATGGCAGTAGAAAAGTAATATATATACATATATATATATATATATATTTTTTTTTTTGAGAAGAAGACAAGTAAAATATTGTTGCTAGTGACCATACAAAGATTTGGGTTTGGGCCTAGTATTGTTAAAAAAAGAAACCAATGGTAACAGACCAAATGGAACCTCCTTCCACATAATTACAATTTACAATATGGAAGATGAGGTCATGGTTTAAGATATGCATGAATGTGGCAACATTTTCTTTGGAACAAAATTATAATTTTCAAAATGAAGGTCAGAATATTAGAATACTGAAAGCCTCTTTCAATTTTTTTAAAAAATTATAAAAACAAGCTGTTAAATATTCATCCCATAATCTCTATCTCTGATAATGAAGTCACTCATACTTCTTGATTTATTTAAATTTTGAGTTTTGATGAAAACAAGCTGTTAGCATAATATGTGAGTATTAGGATTTTTGTCTATTAGTTTGTTACTAGCCGGCACCAATTTTGAAAATTCAAACTTCAGTAGGCATGACCTTATGCTTATACCATCCTTAATTTCATAGAGCAGGAGGTTTTGAAATGGATTTGACTTTGCAATTAGTCGTAGTTTCAAGGTCCTTTGAACACAACATTACATTTTAAATGCTTTCTTTTTAAAATTGTTGCTTATAGTATATATTGTCTCAAATTTCATAATCTTGTAAAAATGTTGGGAATTATATGTGGATTTCTGATATTAGCTAGTTTGGTATGGATGATTTCCTGACTATGAGTGAGATGTGTCTTTGTTATTGATTGTTGGACTCATTGAAGTGATGATTGAAAATCTGAATGTGCAAAACTAAGCTAAGTTTCTATGTGAAATCCTTCTAACAAGGTTTTGTTCTTTCACATCAAATTGTTCTTTGACCTATGTAATAGTGGAATATTTTCTAGCTTGCAAAAGTATACCAATAAAATTCAATTGGATTATGCTTGGTGTCTTTGGAAGGGAATTTAATCGTTTTTTTAATTAAAATTCATAGCATTTCATAAAAATTGATAATGTGCTTGAGAAAAGAAATGAATCAACTGATAAAGTATTGAAACTAAAAATTGACCCTATGATTTCAATATTTTTTGACAATATTAAGAAGTAAAGAATTTGATCTAGCATATCATGGAATTATCAAATCTGTTAGGTCTGATCAAGACATTCTTGTAGGAACTGGAATTTTTTATTTTTTTTCCTTTTAGGTGAGAGCTTTCTGATTAACCAATTTTTTGAGTCAGTGTTTCAATTCAAGAATGGCCTAGTTACTTATACATTTGGATATGGAATTAGGGCACTCCTTTTGGTTGTTTCTTGTGTCGTAGGTCATGTGATTATTCATTTTTGCATTGTTATTGATGCATGTTTGTTTAATTTAATGAGCAGATGAAATGTCAATTGTTGGTGCCTTCTTTTATTTTTTTTATTTTTATTTTTTTTGTGCTGTTGAATTTTTATAGGTTTAAATGGCTGTGCTTTACCCCCTATTTAGATGGTTTTTATCTGTATCTTCCAACATTGAAATTAACCTCATGCAAAATACACCATAGACGGATTCAAATTTTTTTTTTTAAATCTCTTGGAAAATAGACAATTGACAATGAAGAATAAAATGGAGTCCCTCAACATGTGTGAATACTGATCAAAGAAACAAACAACAAAACCAAGACATGTATAACTTTCATTGCACTTCTCCGTGCCTACACAAGTTGTGAATGTATAGAACATCCTTCTTTCAATGCAATCCTACATCTAACCACTAAGCAGTTGCATTTGGTTCTAGATGGATGTCATAACAATATAAATTGCTCAGTTATTTACTGGTGTTTCAATTAGAGAATAGGGACATGTCTGTCAATCCAAATTTGCTGTTAAATTCACATTGGGGTGTTTTGGTTTGAACCTTTCAAGTCTATGGAGTATTTATTTTTAATTTGCTAAAACAATACTGCATTAGGTTAGTTGCTCAATGCTCATTTACGTCCTATTGGCCAAAATTTAAGCTACTTTAATTCCCAAGTACCTTTGGTTGGGATTTGTAGAAGAAAATAATTCATAGTTATTGGTCAAAGAGTTTTTCCAATATAATATAAAATAAAAGCTTTTTATTTGTTTGTTTCTTTTTATATTAATTGCACATACTTGAATTAATTGGGATGACAGGGCCACAAGGCCCACAACTTCATCATTGTTGGAATAATAGTTGTAGCTGCTGATGAAACTACTTCATCCTTATAAGTTTTGTTATTTTTGTGCCCAAAAATGATCACTCTGTTTTGCAGGATTCTCTGTTCTGGTATTTCATACTCATGGACTCCACACTTGGTGCAACTAGGTATAGATGTAAGTCTTGTCTTTGGTATTTGACACCCTTATTTTGTAGACATTATAATGATCTTAATGCCCAAAAAAAGGTTTTATAATTATCTGCAACTATGAGCAGGTCGTCTATCCCTTTGAAGATTATAGCTCTATACAAATTTCATCTCTTACCCACTTGCATATCTTTTGTAAATAAATTAATAGGATTACCTCCAATTGCAGTTTTCTACTATTCTGTGGCACCTTCTTACTAATTTCACTTTGAGTTAAATGTTGAAAGGAATATTTTGAAATTACAAATTAGTATCACCTTGAATTCACCCTCTTATAGGAATACATGCCTTTAATTGCCTTACATTAAAATGCTGAGGAGGAGATCACTTATATTGTAACTTTCCCCTTTTGTTAATTTTGCACTCGTTGTAACCATTGAGTATGGTAAAATCAAGTGCATACAAGGTTAATTTTACATGTTAATGTTCCCTCCCTTTTGAAAATTCCCATTCATTTACTTGATCAGTCCAAGCAATTCCATGTTATCTGGACAATGATTTTTCTGTTAAGTTCCTTTTTTAAAAATTGTTTATACCGTTTACAAGCAACTTTCCTTTAAATGCCACTTCAAGAATTTCTTAGTTAGAATTACTAGGCCATGGTTGCACAGCTGCACAGGATAGGCACCAGTTTCTAGTTGGAAGACTTTCCATGCAAGGATGTGGTTTTGCTGTCAAGTTCGATTTTGCCTTAAATCTGCACAACGATTTCAAGAATTTTCACTCAAGTTGTTTTCAACATGTGTTGCAAACCATGATGAATCTAAGCACGCACTGTCCACTGTTATATAGAGTTTCAGCTAATAATTTTGAAATTTTCACTTTCTTGACTTCTTGCAAAACCAGTAAAACCTTATATCTAAATTACTCTTTTGTTTAAATAATAAAATTTTTGTTCAGATGACTTTTGTCATCTGCAGTAAAACTTTTGAACTTTTGACTTTTGCTATCTGCAGTTAAACTTTTGAACTTGTTATTACAGTTATCTGTCATATGTAAATTCCAATCTTAGCCTACTTCTACATTTAAATGTGAATATAATACAATATCTCATGTGACTGATGTGATGAAAAAGCCTGTTTTCAAATACTTGAAAGAAAATATTTTTTGACTTATAAAGGGACATATATTGGGTAAAAATGGAAATATTGACCATTATTGCAGTGTAAAGGGAGTCTATGTTTTGATTGTTTTCTTGGTTCTTAACATTACTTTTCCTACATCCAGGCTAAGGTAATGGCTGGTGATAATGTAGCGAGGTAGTTGCTTCAAAAGGTGACACAATGTGCATGCAATGCGTATCTTGACATTTAGGAAAGGTATAAGTAAAGTCATGGTTGAAATTTTGACATTAGATTATAGCATCAATGAGGTCATATCCCTAATTTTGCCTTTGACAGTCTCTATTTTAATAATGTAAAGGACTTAATTATTAGCTTAATTTATCACAAACACACATAAATATGTAGTTCATTTTTTTTTCCTTTTCTATATGAGATAGAAATCCTACTTTAGCATAATCTAAATGTATGCGTGTGTAGCCCCCTCCCCCCGTGCCACAGCACAAAAACTTGTACTTATAGAGTGACCATATCACTAGGGGCGTAGGGTGGTATAAATATCTAGTTCATATTATTATCAATATGTGTTAGAACACACAAACAGAAACAGAATAATGTTAGTGTTGGGTTGTATTTTCCCATGATCTGCCCATATTAGCGTGTTTGCAGTGTCATAACCATGGCCCTTCTTGTTCATGCTGCATAGATTCAAAGTTAAAAAATAAGGTTTGGATATATTAGTTAAAAAAAATTAATGTGGATTAAGTTGTTTTAAGTTTTCACATAGTCAATGACTACGACATTTTAGATATGATATATTTTTTAAGCATTCTTGTATTGTTTTCCACATTATAATTTTATGATTCCATCTAATTCTTTTCCTTGCTTTAACAAAATTTTGGTTGGTCTATCAAATGATTAATGATCCTTATGGTGACTTTTTGATTGCAAAGATCTAATCTTTTCAGAAGGTATATATGTTGCCTTCGTTTATAATAATTATGATTTCTTCAAATTTGTTTTTAGAAGCTTACAATATATATATGTTTTATAGGAGACCCTCACTCAGGATTATGATTACAAGTATTGAAAGAAAATGTACATCCTCGAGGATTGGACTCCTAGCTTCCATACAAGTATTGCTGGAACAAGTTGGAGCACTGAAGAAATTCTGGATGACATGAAAAATTATGGCCACAGTGTTCAGGTTTCATTATCATTATGCACTCAATATAGAATACTAGTTTTATTTAATGAAAAGTTTCTTTATAAAAAAAAAAAAAAAAACCTTTCAGCCTTCTACAATTCTTTCTTTGATTGAATTCTTACTTGAAGATACCTGTGTCAGAATATTCAAAATTAATAAACTCTGGTTTGACAAATCATTCCCTTGAGTATATAAAAGGTGCTAATGATTTGCGAGTAGAGAGCTCTTAATCATATCTGACCTGCTAAAAGTATCTTATCATGCTAGTGAAATCATAATTCTAATGTTAATATGAATTCATTTAGGTTTTTATGTTACTTTCATGTCCAAAATTTTGTCATAAAATTTAAAATACCAAGTGCACCAACATTTTTCTAAATATATTAATGCATACTCTCAAGTTCTTGAACATAATTAGCACATAATACATAACAAACTTAAGACTGCAAAATGTGTAGAAGAGGTATGCTAAATAGGTTTCTTTTTCCTCTAGCAAAAAGATGTTATGTAGGATTTGAATGTACGAATTCTAAGAAAAAGTTGTATATACACAACTCTTTTAGACAAATAAAGCTCCGTATTGTCAAATATTATTGCGTGTCTTTGTGTGTTGAGAGTGACAAATTCTTGATGTCTATCTTTTTTTTTTTTTTTTTTCTGAAACAGATTATCCAGGACCATGATTTTTTCCTGGATGAATGTATTGGTGAAAATTTGCTTCTTTTTCCTAAATTATTGAAGGTTAGTACTATTTTTTATCAGCAAAGCTTGAGTGAAACTTCAGTTTCATTTTTTTTTTTTTGATAACCAACTCTAGTTTCATTTTGGATTAACAAGTAAGATGATTGATGAATATTATGCATTTATAACTCCTTATCAGCATGTTTGGCCTTGAAAATTTGTGAAGAGCACATATCATAGTTAAAGAGCTGTAGGTTTAAAAGAAATCATACTGTACATTTTCTTTGTATTCAAGCCATTTAAAGACCTTAATTGTTCATGATATTATTATAAACTACTGACATCTTTGACTTGAGATGTCAAGTTATCAAAATCTGAAATTTTCATTTGAAAATGGATGTAATCCAATAATCACTAAGCCCCACCAGTAAAAGATTGTTGTTGAAAACGAGGAAGACAATTAATTGTTATGTTGATATTAGGAACTTGATTTCCAATTTTCTTTTGTTATCTTTGGGGTTTATTCTTAATAGTTAGATTTTTCAAATGCAGAAGGTGGAAAAGCTGAAATTGATGTGCCTACAGTATGTAGCAGCAACTTAGTGATTGACATCATTTATCATCGAGATTCTCAAGCTAGAAGAATTGTTGGATGGATTAGTTGGGAATTGAAAAAATCCATCAAGGGCAGTTAATTTAACTCCCAAAAGATCTAAAATCCTATTTCTATTCTGTAAGTAAAGTGACACATAGGCATCATTGTTTCTCTATTTGTATGTGTTTCCTGTGTGTATGTGTCTCTCTCTTTCTCATTCACAGTTTTTGGAGCAAATTCAAGAGGGAAGTTAATGTTGAACTTGAGAGCAACATTAAAAATGGAAACGGTGGCATCTTTGGGATTGGGGCTTCTCCTAATAGGGATTTCAAAATTTCTGAGGATGAAACAACATAATTTTTGGGGGATTGGTAGGGTGCCATTATCTATTTCTTCTATAAATAATACTACAAGTACTTTGGTTTTGTTACTTTCTTTGTAAATTTAGGACTTAGGGGGGAGGGCATAAAGTTAGATAGGAGGCATGAGCTGCTTCTCTTTGTAGTTTTTTATTTTCCCCTCTCTGCATAGTACATATTTTGAGTGAAAAGTACGAGGAAGAGCAACTAGTTATGTGAGATTCATTTGTGACGTATCATTGTCTCCTCTATGATCTCCAATAATTAAGGTCATCAATTGAGTGTTTTTAAGTTTTTGTTTTACCCAATGTTTAATTGGTATCTTTCTTAATGTCAATTTGTTTTAAGCAACAGTGGCAACACAGAAAATTTAAGCAACACAAGTAGGCCAAGGTTGATTGAAAATGAGGACAGGCCTCCTGGAGCTGTGCTGCTTGCAAGGACAAGGCTTCTGGAGAGGTTGAGAGGGGTGCCTCTTTCTGCAAACAGGTCAGTGCTTAATGTGATATGCAATTTGGTATTTTCAAGGGTGAGTTTGGACATTACATGAAAATTATTATCTATTTTTATGCCAAAATTCACATTATACATCGCAATACCAAGATTGACAGCCACCAATGCTGTTGATGGTGAAGTTATGTAAGTATTGAATCAATCAATCTGATACCATATTTTCAGGATCAATAATGGATCCAATTTTCTTCTCTGGCTCCACTATTAGATGGACCTCTTTGTGTAAAAACTGGGTTATAGTGACCCATATAATTCTTATGGAAAGGCCAGAAACATCTTCAACTTTCTTGCAATTAATTATCCTGTACATGATGTCCGTTATTTAAATTTCTTATGACAAAAGTATATATGACTGGAGGAATTACATAATGTGTGCGTGTTTCTGTGTATGTTGGATTGTATCTACCTATACTGTTAAGAGATGTTTAGCATATCACAGAACTAGGCCAACCAAGAACAACATAACTGGTTTTAATTGTTTTTAGCTCAAAAAACTGGTTCAAAATTGGATGAAATATGTTCCTTTAAAATCCTAGTTTTAACTTAGGTTCTTTCAAATATACATTCTCTCCAAAATCAAGTTCTGAATTTGATGTTTTTCACATGCATATTCTCACCCTAAATCTAGTTTTAAATTAGAAATTTTTGCATGCATATTAAGTAAAACTGGTTTTGATATGATTCTAGACAAACATGAAATAAAATAAAACCAGTTAAGTTTTGTTTTTGGTTCAGCTTGTATCGACAGACGGTGGAGGTTGTGGCACAACAGTAAAAGGGTTTAGATATGATATCTTTTTATGTGAGATTGATGTGACATGGTGATAACTGTCCAAATCCATGGAATTTCCTTTGGAATCTCCAGAGGAGCCACATCCCTGATTAAGTTGATAACATTTAAAAAATGATGAGTCGCACTAGAGCTCTTTTGTCATGGTTACACTTGCTCCCTCTGTATGAAATTTTAAATTGCAATTGCAATGGCTAATTCTACTGGCTCTGAGTTCCCCTTTGGAGGATTAGTAGTCCCCTTTGGAGCATTCTGATTGGGGAAAATGAAAAAGAACAATACGTTTTGTATTTTGACAACCAAGATTTCAATGAGTACACCAGGTTTGACGACTTCCCTTTTCATGGTCAAAGCTATGATGGAATATTTCATGTAGTGGGTACTTGTAATGGCCTCATCTTCCTTGCTGATGATTTATATCGGTACCATTATAATTTCTTTGGGGACTACTAACCCAGTTCAATTAGGCAGTCATTTGTGATCCTAACTTTGGGGACCCACTATAATTTTGCTCTGAGTTCCCCTTTGGAGGATTTGAACTGGGTTTAGTAATTGCAATGGCTAATTCTACTGGCTCTCACCACCAGGTTCATTTGCGAGGCTCAGTGAACATCTTGCACACTTACCAAAGAGAGCAGTGTACTCCTTTAATCTCATTTTATGACTTAATATTAATAATGCAGAAATTCAGGCAGTTAAGACAAGACACTGTAATTTATTGTGACAAAATTCTCCTAATATATTTTATTTCTTTTAACAAATGCTGAATTCTATGCTTGTATTCATCAAATGTGCATATATATCTTCACAAATTATTGGTGAATATCTCTTGTACCACTAAATTGTCTTTGAAAAGGTTGGACTGATTTTAAAGGATGGCTTCTTCAATCATTGTGTTTCTCATTCAATTTTGATTTTTGTCAAACGTTTATTGGGTTTCCGTTCTCTTTATGATATTTCCACTATCTTGCACCTCTATATTCTCTGTTAAATCATTTTCATATCATTAATTGTCATTTGCTGTGAATTTCTGCTGCTGATACTACTGACATCATCCTCACTACTGTTGCTGCTGCTTGTGCTATTATAGATATCGTTTGTTGCAGCCTGCACATGGTATTATGGTCTATAGATTAGTTGTCAAAATATTTTGAATGTGAAGATCTTTCTTCCCTATTCCTTGAATCAAAATAATAGTCTCTTGTTTCATTTTTCTTTTTTATTTAGGGGAAGTGGGAGACTTTTGTCAGACCGCACTGAATTAATGCTTGAAGATGGCGTAAGGGAGCTTGTTGATGATCGGGACGTGGGTTCTTAAGCATCAGCAGGTCAGTCAGCTGGAAGCTCAACCATTACTAGCCTAACCTCTCGAATTGAGAGGCTACAATTATTCTTAAAACCGAAGAAGAAGAAGGGGCGGTATCAAGAGCTTCTCAAGAGGCTCTAGATTGTTTGCACCTGGAGGTTTTCAGCAGCAATTATTCTTAAAACAGAAGAAGAAGGGGCGGTATCAAGAGCTTCTCAGGATTGTAGTATATGTCTGGAGATAGCGTTTATACGCTTGCCACGTTCCCATAGGTTCCACTCTGCCTGCTTGGGTCCCTGGCTTCGAACTTGTGGTGACTGCCCGTATTGTCGTAGAAGTATTTTTTTTTTACTAGAAATGTTTTTGTAATCTGGGTTTCCTACACGTGTGAAAGTTTTGGCACTGACCAAATTATGTCTTTAATTTGCAATTGTGTGCATATGTAATTATTTGTATCTCCTGCTCTGTTGTACACACACGAGAGAAAATCTGGTCTCATTGTATTTCTGGACTGTTATTTTTGAATTTTGAATACGTGTTTTTGTGTTTTTTACTGTTGTAGATTACCTTTTGATTTCTCTCCTCTATTCAAGAAATTTAAAAAGGTATTAACAGTCAAAACCCACAAAACCTATGAATGATGTTGGAAAGACCCAACAAGTGGTATTGCGGCTTGGACACCTATATTTATCTGAAAATAAAATAACATAAATTAAAAATGCTTTTAACCTTTTTTTTTTTTATAAAGTAAAAAAATGCTTTTAATTTGAACATAAATAGAATAGACTACTCGAATGAAAGGAGAAGAGAACAATTATTAAACTTATGCTTTGGTCCTTGTTCTATTTTTTATTTTTATAATTGCCAACATAACATCCATGTATAAAAATTGCACCATGGAAAATCAAACACAACTCAGTTATCCCACCCTTGGCGTGATGTTAATTATGTTAATCCAAACAATTTTCTTTCTTATTATCTTTGTGTTTCTTAGCAACCAAATAGATTTTTGTACTGTAAAGAACTTTGAAGAAAAACTGGAAGAGGCATTAAGTTTATCCGTCTAGCTGTGTGAAAGAGAAATAGAACGGGGGAATTTGAAAACCGAATATTAAAGAAAAGAGAAGAAGGGGAAAATTTATATATAAATAAATTGATTATGGAATATATATATATATATATATATATATATACAAATTGATTATGGGATAAAGTAAAATTTTTTTTTTTTTTTTTTGAGAATACTAAGTATTTTTAACACATATGCACGAGGAGATGGGAGAAAGTCTTAAAGAAAAAAGAATAAAAATTGATGTGGCTATATGACAGTTCAAAACGGCATATAAAATATTGACGTCCCACATTGCTTAAGAGAGTGTGTTGTGTGTAGTATAATTTGCCACACCCTCCCTTAAAAGTTACTGTGGGGGGTGAGATGAAAACACTCGAGCAGAAGCCCATGTAAAAAGAGCATGTCTGGAGAGGAGCATGGTCATGATCCGAGGAGATGTTCAATTATCCGAGGAGTCCATTATCCTCGGATCCGAAGAAGCTTGGTCTGACAGGTGTCTGGGAAGCTCAACTGATCCCCCTGACAAATGTAATGATGGAAATGAACCCCCTGACAAATGTCTGGGAAGCTCACATGTGAGTAGTGGTACACTCATGCAAGCCCCAGAGGCATATAAAGCATGAGTGGGGCGCTCCTCCTTCCGATGTGGGACTCCAGGACTTGGGGCTGAGACTATGAAACCCCCATTGGCTTGCCTGCACTCGGTCGAAGAGGGCAAAGACGCACCGTGCCTGGCACCGCGTCACGTGGACAATTAGATGGGGCGGAGGCAGCTAAGGCTCATCCCAACCCCAAAGAGGACAAAACCTTGCGGGCCTGGCTCCCCAAAGAGGACAATGAGCTTGCAAGGGGCTGAAACAAATTTCTTCCCTACAGTTACCATGACTTTTAAATGGAGTTATGGTGTGTTTTTGTATTAGAACTTCTTTCCCCCTCCCTTGTGTGTGTGTTTATTTCTCAAAAAAAAGGCATATAAAATTATTCTTTAATTTTGTGCTTAGTTGGCATTTAATGGCTACCTCATTAACAAAAATGGATGGAAGACCAAACTAAAAACAAGCCTAAACATTGGGCATTAAAATTCATAATTTTACATTTTAGGGATCAAAATCAAAATGACCTCAAACCCCACCATCACCCCCCCTCTCTCTCTCTCTCTCTCTCTCTCTCTCTCTCTCTCTCTCTCTCTCTCTCTCTCTCTCTCTCTATATATATATATATAATCGGCTGTTCAAATTAAGAATTCTCACGTGTTACCCTTTAAAGATTTTATTAGATGTATAGATGGTACTTTTGGTTTATAAAACATGATCAACAAAATGTGATTTTTATATAATTATAATTAGACTATATCGCAATGTTATGATGGATGGATTGGTCTTATTTTACTATAAAATTTAAGTAATCATGTGGTTTATGAATTTGAAGAGTTATATATTGTGAGATTCGTTCATATGATGAAATAAGGTTTACTCTTTACATTTTATTTTATTTTATATTTCCACTTTATGATATATGATTTATTGATTATGATCTATTGCATAGTTATCTTTATATATTTTTTCGCTTAGTTTCAATTGTGTGGAAGAAAAAGACGTGAATCTATGTTTTGGAGAAGAATATACCTATAAGTGTTGAATCGCATTCATTTGTATACTAATAAACAAAGTATACATGATTAGAACTTGGTCTAATAGTTCTCACACTGTAATTTTTTTTATATAAAAAAATTATTGCATTGTATATTCATACATATTTCATTATATATATAATACCCAACTACAAAATTTATTTAATTTGTTGGTTGTTACACCACGAAAAAACTTCAAATATAAAAAATAATTTCTAATAACACATATTGACTTTTAAAAATATACAATCTAATATATTAATTCAATAATTATCCAATAAACATATTCATATCAAATTTTCCCGCGCATCACGCGGGTCTACTACTAGTTTCAATCTAATTGATGAATTAAGCCCAATTTTTTACATTATTAGTCAATTGACATTACCATGTATATAAAACATGGTAGCAAAACCTCACACAATCAATCACTGTCACAAGAAGACCGAAAATGTTTATGGAGAAAAAAACCCAAAACCAGGAAAAAACTCTCTACAGCCTATAGCACTAATGATCTACAAATTAAGAATAGTTGCAATATATATCACTTACAAAACCCTCTTAGCTAAGTAATGACTATGTGCTCGATCTCCCCACTCTTGCTAGCAACAAATTCCTCAAATCTTCCACGAGTTGAGACACCAACCACTCCGATCAAGTCTCCTTGATCACTTCGATGCCTCTTGAAGATTTGAGATTGCTTCATTGATTCTCAGACACCAGCGACACTCAAGAACTCAAAAGGGTTCAGTGTGTGTGGGGTTTAGAATCTCCTCTTAAGTATTATGGAATTTTGGAGAGAGAGAACGTCAAGACTAGTGAGAACAAGGGAATTTTCTCTAGGGTTTTTGGTTTCTCTCTAACTCTTCAACATGGGAATTCTAGGTGTAAAAATCTGGGATGTAAGGGTCATATTAGATTCAGTAGAGAAGGGATAACTATTTTCTCATAGGTTTTGCAATTTCGCTTGATCCGTGAGGCAAAATTGATGTCCAACTAATTTTTGAAAACTTGAACTCACGTGACAACTGACAAGTTGCTTGACACTAGAACTAATTTTCCGATAAAAGTGAAAGAGAAAGTGAGGCTCTGAGTGAGTGAGTGAAGCATTTGTCATTGTTTATGTGAAATGTTGTGAAGTAGTGAGTGAATAAGCTTTGTTTGCTTCTCAAGAATTTTAATTTTATTATTTTACCAATTTACACCCTTATTTTTTTATAATTATAAACAAGGTCATCCCTTTACCAAAACATTACTTCCATTTGAGAATATTTCATTTATTTTTTTAATCCATTTGAAGAAATAAAATAATAGATTGAAAAGAATTTCAGCAAAAATATTTCATCCATCCTTGTTAAGGTTGTAATTGAACAAAGTTGTTCATAAAAGCTTGTTACAAAGATTTGACATTTGAGGGAGTTAGGGGGTGCGGTTTGACATTTGAGTAGGAAACTGAAACAAAGCTTTGTAAACTAGGTCATCGGCTAAGTAATCACTCTTTTGACAAGCATCTACTTTAAGAAAGGTACCCCACCTTTGCTCGGCGTCCAAAGGTACCCTACCTTTGCTTGGCGATTATATCTCATACTTGGAGATTGACTCTAGCGAAAAAGGACAATAACTCCTCTTTTGTAACACAGAATTGGAAACATGGTTAAGGCTAACCGAAAGCTTCAAATGCAAATTACCTTGAATTTGGAATAGCAATTTAATTATCAAAATAAATAATAACATCCACCAAAACTGTGCTTTTGAACCAAAATTTCTTCTTTCTCCCGAGTCACCTAGGTAGGGCTTGGTTTTGGTCCTTTTGGATCAGTTACAATCCATGTACTGCATGCATGGTGGCCCTCCCCATTGATAATACAAACAAAGTGGTGGGAAGTGGAACTGAATCAAAGGTCATAAAAAAGAGAAGAGCACGCCTTAAAAGAGATTGATGTTTGATATTCTGCTTTTTCTGTCCTTGTGATGTCTACTTGTAGTTAAATGGTGAAGAATCACTTACAAGTTTTCCTCCTCCATCAATTGGTAACCGAATCAAAGGTCAAATATATTAAATTAATTTTTCCAGAAACAATTTCTCTTGATTATTCCATTATGTATTTAAAAGTTCTTTACTCGTTTCTGTTTTTAAGCTTGGATCCTTTCATCTCAAATGACTCAAACAAAGATGGTTTGCTCTGTTTACTGTTGCTGCTGCGAAAATTGATAATTTAGGATGTTAACTGTTAAAAGATATTAAGGCCCAAGTCCAATCCTATTTGGTGTTGAGATTCACACTTAGACTCCGGTTTTACTCAAATTTTAAACTAAATATATATATGGATTAAGTCCAACTGTTTATGATATTAGCCAATTGACATTATCATGGAAATAAAACATGGTAGCAAAACCCAACACAATCAATCAAAGCCACAAGAACAATGGGAAGTGTTCACGAAGAGAAAAACCAAAAAGTAGGAAAAAACTCTTTGGGGCTTATAGCACTAATGATCCACTAATTAAGAATAGTTGCGATATATATCACTCATAATAATAATAATAGTTAGAAAGACTATGGACCACTTCGAAATTTCGAATAAATAATAATATTAATCAAAAACACCAAAAATGATACAATTATACATTAGTAAAAATAGAAAGATAGAAGTTCTTTTTTATTTTTAGGGAGAATAAATTATCCCCAATAAAATTTAGAGAATAATTATACATTATACCATATCTAAAAATAATTATATATTTCAACGTATTACGTGGATTTGTATAAAACTCAGTTGTTTCTATTTAATTCATTTCAAGAATGCAATTGCATGTGTGCACTGATACAATGAAGAGTGATGTAGAATGTTATGTCATGGCTCCAATTTTCAGCTCCTAGATTTGATATAGAAATATACATTATGTTAGTATTAGTGTTTGGACAATGAGTTCCGGTTAAGACTTGATTTTTTTATAAATAAGTTTGATTGGATGTCTTTTAAAATATTCCTCTATCAAGTATTCATCTTGTATGGGGCAAAAAGACCAAAGCCCAAAAGGAAGTTGGGCTGGGTTGTGAGCCCACTATAATTAATTATTAGAGATGAAAATGCAGACCAACACTTGGGCCTCTTATCTAAGGGGTCAAAGTCAAGAAAATGGGTCAAGATAGAGAAAAATAAATTTAAAGAGTCCAAATAAGTGTAAACAAGTATATTAATGTTTCCTCGGTCAGCAGAGGAGCCTTATTACACTTGGAGTGTTACCAGCTCAAGTATGACTCTCTTTAGTTTCTAGGTTTTTCAATCCTTGTTCATTGGGATTCTTCTCCCTTTTATAATGTTTTCCTTTTCATCCAATCCACTTGGAGGGTGGTTAATTTCCCACTAGATAATTGTCCCATCCCTCTTTGGAGGAAGTGTCAAGTGAACTACAAGCTGTCTTGACACTTTTCAGATGCCATTCAGCCATTAATGCAACTGGTATGGTTGTTGCAGTGCATTTAATACAGAGGTGATGGATGCTTCCTTGAGAAGCCTTCCTCCCCCTTTCCTTTATCCACACTTGTCACTGTTGTCTCCCTTGGTTCTTGCCCTCAAGCTTGATGTGGACTTCGTCTCATCCTCTTTGGGTGACCCAAGTACAAAGGTCTTCCTAGAATATCCAAATCTGGACATTGAGCTCCTCTTCCGAGTAATCTTGGATTACATAGACCAAGGTGATTCAGTTGGGCCTGCATACTCCTTAGGCCTGGCCTAGCCAAGGTTCTTCTTTTGGATCCCCCCATATATATATATATATATATATATATATCGGTTGGGTTAAAATTATTCTTGGTTTAACTTTAAACAATGTTACACCACCCAATAACTTGTTATTGAATTCATATTTTAAAAATCCAACTATCGAATTACATGTTCTATATGATCTTAATATATATGACAATTTTCATGCCAATCGGATGCAATTTAACATTCAATCCATAAACTCATCTTTTATGCATTATTCTAAACCACAAAAACTTAAATTTAAACAATTTATTAATGACATGGTTATTGATCTTTAATCATCTTTAAATTTTCTAAGTATGGAGAATATATAAAGATAATGTAATCTAGTGGTGGATTTATCAAAATTCACATCTAATTAAAAAAAAAAAAAAAAGGTGGTGTAACATTACTTAAAGTTAGACCAGATGTAACTTGAAGTCATCTCTATATACATGTGTGTGTGTGTGTGTGTGTGTGTGTGTGTGTGTGTGTGTGTATGTATGTATGTATGAAATGTCACTAAAATAAGTTCAGAAATTTAAATGGATAAGATTAACATTAGTGAATTCACAAATATATAAATTTTTGTGGCTTTTGTGATAAACATTGTCAAAGAAATTAAGTATGAGCAAAAATGTCATATTCTAAATCAATTATTATTATTTCTAAATAAAAATAGTTTCTTCTATAAAACTTATAAGAATAATCATATAAATTCAATGAACTTATACTTTGATATAAATGCAAACTTTATTGAGGTAAAAGCCTAAATAGAGAAAATCTCAAGAAATGCACCACATGGCAGTATCTCATGCTTTCTTTGCATCAGTTATTATTATTAGTTATTACAAGTGTTTCTATCAGAGACATCAAGAGTTCAGATCTCTCATCTCCCTTCCTCGGGAGAATTACATTTTACTACTCTAAACTATGATCATTGTTACAATTTGCAGCTCAACGTAAGTTTGCCATTAACTTAGATGAAAAAATATGACGTCTTGTGAAAAGACGAAATTGCCCTCTTCTCAATCCCTTAAAAGCAAAGAAAAAATTACGTTTTACCACCCTAAACTATACTCTTGATTACACTTTATGCCCTAAACTTTGGATTTTCATCTAAGTTAATAGCAAACTTAATGTCGGAGTGCAAAGTGTAACAAAAGTCATAGTTTTTAGTGCAAAATGTGCATTCAAAAAATTTAGGGTGCAAATTGTTATCTAGAATATAGTTTAGGGGTGGTAAAATTTACTTTCCTCCAATTATTAAATTATCAAAATAAAATCAGTCTTTTTTTTTTTTTTATTTTATAGAAACAGTAAAAAAAAATTATTGCATGAATTCTAGTTAACTCATGTTGATGCCCATTTTTGACAAAGGGCCCAACAGCAGAAGAAGCCCAACAATAAGGAAAATGAGAAGAAAACGAGGGGCAAAATGGTAAAGAAATAAGGTAACAGACTCAATGGACTGACATGGCAGGAATGATGGCCAATAAGTCCATAAGAGAAATAAGAGGTAAAGATGTAGTAAAAGAGTCAAGGAAGCTCAAGGAATTAAGCAATTAACCCATGGGAGTAAAAAAAGGTAAAGAAGAAGTAAATGGGCCAAGGAAGCCCAAGGAATAAAGTAGTAAACTAAATGGGCTGACATTGCAAGAATGATGGCCAATAAGCCCATAAGAATGATAAGAGGTAAAGATGTAGTACATGGGCCAAGGAAGCCCTAAGCAGAGAATTAATGGGTCAATGGGCTGATATGACAGGAACATCAGCCAGCAAGCCCACAGGGTAATTAGAAGTAAAAGAAAGACAAAGTCGTAGCAAACACAATGAAGCAGTATGGCAAGATTAATGGTTGAAAGGCCCACAGCCATGAAGAAGAGAGACAAAAGCATGGGCTCAACAGGTTATGGAGATAGAAGCTTTTGGTTGGACAATACCCAGCCCAGGAAGGGATAAAACAACGAAAACAAGAACCCAAAAGCCCACACATCCTTCATGCCACAAAGGATAAACACAAACTAGTACGCATAGCAGAACCAAACAACACAAGAGCAGCAGAAATGATGTGAAGGCCAGAAAGAAATAAACACAGATGGAGTGAAGCATGCATAAAGGACCAGGGCACCACTTACTTGTACCTAACCAAAACATGGGAGGTGGGCCACGGGTCAAGGTATTTAGAGGATGTGGTTTGGCAATGGGGAGAAAGGGGGGGTCTATTCTGGGGTTCATGCCTAAGCTTCTTTGAGGAATGTCCTATTGGGATGGTATTTTACCCAAAAGAGGTAAGTGTGGGTTGGGACCACTTGATGCATGCCATAGAGGTAAGTGGTGAGGTAGCTTAATCCTTATCCATTGAGGTAAAACAAAGACAGAGAGAGGTAAGAAACAAGACAAGTAATTTTGTTTGGAAATGGAGAGTGGTGCAACCAACACACTTTGGGCAGAGATAATGGCTGGACAACTAGCAAGTTAGTGGGCAGTCCTTGAGAGATGCCTACAAGAAGCCAAAAACGGTTAAGGGACAAAATGGGTAAATTCCATAATGGTAGACGGTATAAAATGGGGTAGCCATGAACTGTAAAGAGGAGGGAGGACAAGAGGCAAGAAAGAAAGAATAGAGAGAGGAGGAAACATGGTGAGACAAAAGAAAAAATAGAAAGATAAAAAGGAAAACCAAAGAGAAAAGAAGGTAGTAGGAATAGAGGCATGCATTAATAGACTACATTTTCTCTCCCTCTTAACAGACCCACTTTCTGAAGATTGGGAATCGAAACTCAAACCACTTTGGCCTTTTCTCTGGAGCGAGTAACTTCTATGGTAGGAGCCTTTTGTTGAGGTTACCTGCATTGGAGATTGGTTCCCTTCTTGGGTTCACTTCTACTGAAAAGCTCAATCTATAATCTAGCAGATGAGCTGTTTCGTTGGTCATGTTTATTGAACTATTCACCCACTGCTTGGCTAGAAATTACTAAGTCATTTACCTTTTTTCTGCTGTAGTGCATTTCTTACTCGTTGTGTTATTCTGCCATAACTTTGTTAATTTTCTTCACGGTGTTAGTTTTATTTATTATGTTTATTATCATAGTTATCCTACTGTAGTGTATTCTTGCTGTAATAGTTGTAACGGTTATTCTTGCTATAATCACACCGTACGTTCAGCCCACAGCACTCATGCCAGGATGCGTCTACATTGGGTTAACCTGACTTGTGCACAAGCTGGCCTGAAGTGCAGTCCCAACAAGGCGAGTCCCTCTCTTACCTTAGACTAACGGGCCATAGCACAGCAGAAGGGATTGAGGCCTAGTTATACAAAAAGACCCCCACAACTCAATTAGTGAAAGTTATTTTACTTGAATAATTGAAGTATCTAATAAGTCAAAATTGCTCATATTTTCAATTGTCAGCGTAAAAATTAGTAGGTCGGTAACATTTTAGAAATTGATCATTTGTTCAATTAATCCGTTAGAATTGGAGATTCTAAAAAATAAATATGAGATTGGTATTAAGAGAAGAACACGTCTTAAAAGAGAGTGGTATTATTTATATATTTTCCTCTTTCGGATAATTTGATATCAGCATCTCGGTAAAAGGTAAAGAATCACTTGCTAGTTTTTCTCCGTCAATTAGTAACCGAAGGTGGTCAAATAAATAAGATTTTTCATTGCTACTTGCACGAAAGTCCCGGAAATAAAATAAAATAAAATAGAAATATATCCATTATTCAATTATTATGTGATTAAACACTTCTTTATTCGCTCCCATTTTGAAGTTTGAATCCTTTTATTTCCATGATTCAAAACAAAGACGGTTTGCTCTGATGCTGTGGTCAAATGTAACTGTTAAAGATATGAAGGCCCAAGACCTAGTTAAGGCCTTAATCCAAACCCATTTGATGGGCAAGCAAAAAACTCATGCTTCAATCTAATTTGGCATGCAATTATAGAAATATTAATTTTACTTGTGTTGCAAATTTTGTAAAATGTATTAATTTAGAATATAGCAGAACCAAAAGAATATAGCAAATATTATATGATCAAACTCATGTTTCTCTTGCACCTACTTTATCCCTCTATATTATCTTATTTTATTTATTCTTTTTTCATATGTTCTATCTCCAAAAGCTAGAATACATCATTCCCAATTTAATTTGTACAAATTACACCCCTAAAGTTTGGGGGTATTTGGATTTTACACCCTAAAATTTCAGAATTTGGATTTTACCTCCTGAAGTTTAAGGGTATTTGGATTTTACACCTCAATGTTTTAGAATTTAAATTTTATCCCCTAAATTTTAGGATTATTTGGACTTTACTCTGTAAAGTTTGGAGGTGTTTGAATTTTACACCCTAAAGTTTTTGGGGTGTTTGAATTTTCCCAAAACTTCAAGAGTAAATTCAAAATTTTGAAACTTCAAGGTGTAAAATCCAAACATCTCCAAACTTTAGGTTGTAATTTGAAATTTACCCTAATTTGTATGATAACACAATTTAATTGCTCGTGCATCAAAGCTGTCCCAAAACTAAGATAATCATCCATGCAAGAACACCAATGAAAAAACTACTAGCAGCAGACTATAAATTCATCTACAAATAGATAAATATTGTAATTACAAATAACAAGTATGCCTTCCCACTCATGTATTCAATGCACTGACAAGTAAAGAGAGTTTGCATCCTACATTCCAAGAAATACATGACCAGAAGACTCAAAACTTATAAGGATAGATCGATTTACTATAAGGTTGAATATAACAGGAAAGAAGATAAATGAAAAAATTCTTTATCATTGTTCTTTCCAAATCCTACCAAATCACTCTAAGCTTCAATTCCTTCCAGTCTCCACTAGAGAAGAAGAGAACCGATGATGCAGAAAATCGTTAGCTGAACTCCTCATCAATACGGATGGACGATGTCAAGTAAGTGGCTGTGTAATCCTGTAAAAGAGAATAAATAGCCTTGGAGTACACTGGTGTGGTGTGTCCCAAAGAGTCTCCGATGGGCCTGTCAATAAGATCAAAGCTCAATTGTTTGAAGAATCACTATTTGGCTAGTATGTTTATGTGTGTATGTTTGCGTACCCTTTTCTCTAATTCTTTGTGCCTTTTTATATGTCTTTTCCCTTTAGGATGGGAGTAATTGCTGATCTTAATGGTTTTGGATCTGGTGGTTGTAAATGCTAGGGCGTTATAGATTTCAATGATCTTTTGCCCTTTGGTCCATCAGTTACGCGTTTGGTTGTCTAGCTTGTTACCTACCACTTGTATCATTTATGAGGATCTCTTTTAATGTTCTTTGTCCTTGTCCATAATATGGATGATGATCTGTCATCTCTTCTTTCGTTATCATGACGAAGGTGATTTTTCTCCTCTTCAAGAGCCATTTTGCGTTGGATGATGAGACTGTCAAAACTGTCACGCACCTTCCTCTAGCTATCCCTAATGCTTCTAGGTACTCCCTTCCAAGTCATCTTCCTGCCATTTCCACCAACTTCTAGGTCGTAGTTGTAGTTCTTTGTTTCATTATCATCACCCATAAATTGCAAGAATGCTATGTAGACAGGAGCCATCCCAAGCTGGAACGCTTCAAAATGCAGACAAAAGTATTGCCCAAAGCAATTGAAGACCTAGAAATAATAGAGAAATTCAGTGATTAGTTACTACCCAATTTTTCCAGTAAATGCAAGGATTAACAGAGCTATATGGATAAATGTGGCATATAACATACTACGAAGACATGTAGCCACTCCACCATCAACGACATTTGATAACACACCCTAATGTGGCAGAGACTATAAGCCAATGTTAAAAGTTTTCTTTAACATATTAGCATTTTGAATTATCAAGCTCAATACTTAAAAGCTGCATTGTTTCCATAAACAATTGGTCTACAAGACAAAGACACAAGAATTTCAACCCAAAATAGGCAAAACTATAGAAAAATCCCATATGTGTCGGTTTTATTACAATTCTATAACTAAATTGACTTACTTCTTTTTTTCATATATGATTGTATTTTTTTAATCATCAAGCTTCTTGATTATAAAATTCTAGTCCCTAAAAATAGGTCCACAAAGTACTGATACAAATATTTCATTCAGTTTGAGCTAAAACAATGGATGAGACCCCACACAGGATAATGAAATTCTGAATCCACACTAACTAGTGAATACAGATGCATCTGACATAATTATTCTATGGAAATTGTACCAAGAGAAACACATTAACACTAGTAAAGCATAAGCAAGCAAAAAACAAGTAAGAACTATAAGTGTGAGATTATTTTATATATATATATATTCTTGTTTTTGTTTTTGTTTATGTTTATGATGCTTTTATTAAATGCTATTTTCAAAAAAAAAAAAAAAACCATCTCCCATCAAATTCCTGAAATGCTTGAATAAAAAATTGAAGGAAGATGTTATTTGCATTAAAGAGAAAGAACTAACAATTTGTTATTAATTAGGTTTTTTTAACCAATTTATATATTATGTCTTTCATTTTTCATATTTCCTCCAAAAAATGAAGAATCTCGCACTTATGCAATTTCTTTCAATTGCTGTAATTTTCACTATTGGGGGTTTAATGTATTCTTCTTCTTCTTGATCATCTTCATGATACTTATAATATATATATATATATATATATATTTTAAAAAAATTTAGGAAACCTTACTATTTCTTTCACATACTTACTCTTTGAGTTCCCTATAAAGAAGGACATTTTTCTTCAAAACATCGTATTGTCATATTTCATGGGTGCACTAATTGGTATAGTAGACTATATTTGGACAATCGGTGGAAGAAAAAAATTACCTTATGTTATGGTTGACATGGAAATTATTTTTGGCTCTTTTTTTATTTACTATGGATAGTCCCCTTATTGTATTGGTAACTTGAAATTATTCATTTACGGTTGAGTTCTAAAGCGAATTCTCCTTCAGTGCATGCTTCTGCATAAGGCGATGTGGCGCTTTGGTAGCACTATTTTGCTTATTCTTCAAATTAGAATTGACTTAGTCAAATTTTTGTACTAGGTTTATGCCTTTAGTACACTACATTTTTATATTGTAGACTAAATAAATGTACATTTTTAATTTGTTTGATTTAAGTGAAATCTTTAACTAATTATTGTAAGTGAGAGATTGACTAAAAAGTGAAAGGGGGTATTGTTGAATCATTAATTATTGGATTTATTCCTCTTGATCTATAAGAGAATAGTTAATATATGCATAAAATAGAAAATATACAATAATAATAATAACAACATTATTTTACAAGTCTCATGATTTTAGTGAGTATAACCTTGCAAATCTCATGTTTACATTTAAATAAGAAATGACATGTGTTTCTTAGTAAAAAATAATACAAAACATATATACTCTTTTTTATGTTTAGTTTTTGTTTATATTCATGGAGCTTTTATTTAGTTGTTTTCTTCCCCAAAAAAAATGTATATATATATTTGTTATTAGAGGTGCTATCACTATGTTCATCTCTTTGGCTTAAATTAGGAGTGTAATCTGGACTATTGCTATCAACATGCTCCTTGTTTCAGAATGGAGAATGTTTGATTAAGTTGCAAGTATCCTATAAATGTAGGCTCATGTTGCTACATATGCTTCTTCTAGAATTTGAGGAGTGTGTGCCTCTTTTAGTGCTCGAGGGTTCCGTGTCAAATACTGTCCAAGCATCCACTATTGGTATTCCATACGTTTCAAGGAAACGAATATAAAGATAAAGTATGACTCAAATGGAGATAACAATGAAAAAAGTAAAATTTGATATCCTCCAAATTCTCCCTTCACCTTGCTTTCGATCGATCAACACCACCACGTCACGAATCGCCAACTAGGCGACGCGTAACGGCGCGGTGGTTTCCAAAATTGACGTGTCGCTAGTAACAAGGTCCTCAATGATCAAGCAAGTTTGGTCCTTGATGAAACACCATCGATGGATTTAGAGGTACCGTAGTCTTTGATTACGTTGCAGTGCATGAGCATTAGGACTTGGTGGGAGATCGAAACACAAGTGGTGATTGGGAGTGCGATGCAGGGGATGCCGCAAACAACATTGTAAGTAGTGGTGGGAGGGAGGAGATTAGGGTTTGGGAGATTTTGGAGAGGAGATAAGGGAAAGAGACGTTGAGGTGGAGGTCGATGAAGATTGGGGAAGTCATCCTGGATTTGAGGTTGAAGTTGCC
The DNA here is from genome assembly GCA_019022515.1 of Quercus aquifolioides. NCBI lineage: Eukaryota > Viridiplantae > Streptophyta > Magnoliopsida > Fagales > Fagaceae > Quercus > Quercus aquifolioides. The sequence goes on from CM032333.1 coordinate 15,927,278, forward strand.
AAATTTCATGGTAGAGATCTCATGGAGTTGGAGGATTAGCGACTCCATTGACGAGGACAATGACATCTTTCGAAACTATGTGTGTGTGAGAGAGAGAGAGAGAGAGTTTTTAGTGTCTGAGAGTGAGACAGTGTTTTGGCTATGGATTTGTATATGTAGGGACACGCGGGGAAATGAGATAGTGATGTATTGTTGTGAAGGGAGGGAGTGAGCGAGTGAGGGAGTGTGGTTTTGAGTGGGAAATAGAAACAAGTTACAAAAGCTTTGTTTATTCTATAGGACTTTAAATTTTATTTTTTCCAAATAACACCCTTGTTTCTAATAATTATAAACAAGGTCATCAGAATCAGTGATCACTCAACCAATATTTACTTTTATTTAGGCTTTTAAAAAAACTTTTTACTGACATTTGAAAATATTTCATTCTTTTTTATTTTTTAAATTAAAAAATTTAAGCAATGAATTTGAATTTAGTTGAAAAACTTAATGATAATGTAGTTCTATATGGTTGCATTATACTATAACTATGCAATTATTTGTTGAAGAAACTAATCTAATGCTGTATATATGCTAATCTTCTTCTTTTTTTCTTTTTTTTTTTCTTTTGAGAATCATATAGTTGCATATTCTAAGGAAAATTATTCATCTTTATATATATATATATATATATACATATATATAACTATTCATATATATATATATATAATTATTCATCTTAAACTATGAAACATTTACAATGTGCTAGTGTACATAAGTGCATTGTAACATTTCATTAAAAAAGTTGGTGTCCATTCCATTGTAACATACCCAAAAAAAAAAAAAAAAATGCCGCTAATGTAATTATGGTAATTATTAACAAATATTTATTATGATTGTTATTTATTAGCGAAATGTTACTTCCACAAGATTTTCACAACAAATTCTAATTTGTAAGTTGTTACAGATTTTTAATTTGAATCCATCATTGAAATTATCTTTTTGCCTATTAGTAATAGCAAGTAATTTAACCTGTGTCATGGAATTTGTTGTGAAGGTGTTGTGGATATAGCATTTCTTTATTTGTTATGTCACATTTTGAATTTATTTTTAGTTATAAAAAAAATTTAAAAACTCAGATTTGAATCCAGTCTCTTTTTCTTGCCAACACCAACAGCACCAAACTTGTCTCCAACAAGATCTCTGCTGGTTCGATTAGGGAGGTATTTTGCTGGAGTGGGGTAAGTGGAGGAGCTGTATGGCCTGGGTCGCCAAGAGCTCGAGTAGCAAGGTGAAAAGGCCGTATTTTCAGACCTGGGTTATAGAATGGAAGTGCAAACCTTTTGTTATAGAGAAAGTAATCTCTCCACTTTACAAGTAAGGACTCTACTCACCAAATAAAATGATTTAATAATAAATTCAATTGGGTACAAAAACCATGCCATGCCATTATGCGTAAAGAGCAAGCCTATTGGTTGAAAAATGCGACAAACTGGAGAAATATAATTTACAAAGGTATGTTAATAATGGTTCTACCAAAGAAATTGTTTTTTTGGGAGTCTTTTGGTTGAATATTGTTAATTGTGATATAAGTACTGTTCAAATTTATTTAGCAAAATGAGGAGAGAAGCAAATTTCGGTAATATCGTCACCGAAATTCTGACAAGGAGAGAGGAGAGAGAAATGATGGGATGGAGGTGAGATAAAAAAAGAATTTCAGTGATGTGGTTGCTAAAATAGAAGGAGAGAAGGGAGAGAAAAAAAAATAAAGAATTTCGGTGATGTGGTTGCTGAATTAGGAGGAAATTTTTTTTTGGTGATATAGTTACCGAAATAGGAGGAGAGAGGAGAGAGAAAAAACTGCCCAACCTGTTAGCTTCAATTTTGACGTTAGTACTGTAAAGTCAATTTTTGTAATCCAAGCCCAAAAGGTATAGATTGTGAGCCCAATGAACCCAAGATAATGAATTTGTAGAGAGTGGGTGAAAGAGCTAGGCTAGTAATGAATTAAACAGTATTGGACTGCAGTGCTTGTGAATAAATTAACATTCAATCGTGCTCGGACAAATGCAAACATAGACGTCTGAAGAGGATTTGTATTGAATGAACGTGGGTTACAATTCTTAGAGCTACAGTAATGGAGTTTTCTCCTTTCTAACTTTCTTTTTCCGATCCCCCATTATCAGAGGCCTCTCCCCCTTATATAGTATCCTTTCCCTTCATCTTCATCGTCCACTTGTTCATCATCTAGATGCCCACTTGAGTGCATGTCCCATCATGTATCCTCTTTAGCCTTGTGTGAGTGGCGGTAGCTGAGAGTGCACTGTTCAGGGGTCTTCTCCACATTAATGCGGCCAGAAAAGTAGGTGCAGTGCATTTAATGTGGTGGTTGAAGTTTGTCCTCTAGATATTTCTCCGTTCCTGCTATCTTCATGCGCGCCTGAGGTTCATCTCTATTATTACACTTGTCAGGAGGATCATTTGAGCTTCCCAGACGCCTGTTGGACCAAGCATCTTCGGATCCGAGGATAATGGCCTCCTCGGACAACTGAATGTCTCCTCGGACTATGACCATGCTCCTCTCCAGACACGTTTCTTTTATATGGGCTTCTTCTCAAGTACTTTCATCTCTTCGGACAAACAGTAGTCTTCAAATAGGGCCTTGGGCCCAATACGTTAGGTTGGGCTTTTCACCCCCCACAAGTACTTTTAGTCTCATTTGAAAAAAAAAAAAAAAAATTAAACACATGGTTGGATGCCAACCAGTACGCTGTCGCACTACGTGTATATTGTAACTGGAAACTAAATCTATTTATTCTAAAACTTGTAGGATGGTGGATTTTAACATTGAACATCTTCTTAAAGACATCAAAACTTTGAACTTTTTTGTTTCACAGATCTTTCAATAATTTAACTTTAAAACTTTCTTTTCTATTAAGTATAATTTCTTTAGGACACAGAGAGACTCACTCTCTCTCTAACCCTAAAGTGATTTCCCCATTCCCTTGTAGAATTCATTGATGCATTGATGCATGTAAGATTCTATCTTTTTTACTTACATATTTGTTCATCCAATTCAGTTCTCCATGCTCTTCTAACATGATCTTTTTTCTGTTTTTTTGGATTTTTTTATGTCAAGTAAACATATTATGATTGTTTGTTTATGTGCATGTGTTTGATCATGTAGGTGTATAATGCATATGATTAAATACTAGATCTGTTGCTTTATGTAATTTAAAATCAGATCTAAAAATTATTTTCAAAAAAATCTCTATTTTTTTCTAAATTAAAATCAGATCTGAAATTTATTTTCAAGATCTCATACTTTTTTTAAACGAAAAAACTAGATCTAAAATTTATTTTCAAAATCTCATTCTATTTTCTAAATTAAAAGCAGATCTGAAATTTATTTTCAAAATCCCATTCTGTTTTCTAAATCAAAAATCAGATCTGAAATTTATTTTCAAAATCCCATTCTTTTTTTAAATAAAAAATCAGATCTGAAAATTATTTTCAAAATCTCTATTGTTTTCTAAATCAAAAATCAGGCCTGAAAATTTCTTTCAAAACCCATCTTGTTTTTTAATTAAACAATTATATTTGAATTTTCCTCTTGGAAGTTCATTCTGTTCTTTAATTAAAAAAATCAGATTTTGAAACTCTTTTTAAAATCCATTCTATTTAATTTAAAAAAAATCAGATCTGAATTTTTTATCAAAAATTCATTTTGTCTGTTAATAGATTTGAAACTTCTCTTTAAAAATCCTTTTCCTATAAGTAAAATTTAGATGTGATTTCTTCTTGCATAAATGCAATAGATCTAAGATTTTTGCATATTAACCAACCATCGATCTAGGAATATTAGCACAACAATTTGCATGTCATTCTTTTGATGGGTATTTAAATGGTCATTTAAAAGTCTAGAAGACCAGACTTTGTCTGGGCAGAATAGGTGCCTAACACCTTCCCATTCTATAACCTAGCTCCTGAGCCATAGATCTTAAGTTCGTAGAATAGTGTCTTATTTTCTTTTGATAAATTGTAACTAGGAAACAAGGCCTTGTATTTTTTTTTTACTAGATTGTAATTAGGAAACAAAGCCATGTATACATTCTTCTATTAAATTGTATTTATTTAAATTAATGAGAATATGTATTATTCAAGACAATCTTGTAAAATTTTTGTATAGTTTTCTTATTTTACTTATAAAATAAGTGGCGACTCCATATGATCCTGAAAAGAGAAGGTGCCGATGTCTAAACTCTTTTTTGAGAGTTGAGTTTCCCGGTCTCTCACAATAATTGTAATAAAAATTTTAAATATATATATATATATTTAATTTTATTGAATTATGCTACACTTTTTGATGTCTCTAAAGAAGATGTCCAATGTTCAAATCCACCATCCTAGTTGTCATAACTATCAATTTTTGGAAAGTATTGGGAAAAAAAATGTATGCTCTTTCTTTTTTACTTGAAATACCTACTAGTTTTAGAATAAATAAATATATTTTCCAATTATAGTAAGTATGTAATGTGGAAGTCAATTAAAATTATAGATTCAGATCTAGAATGTTTTGAAATTAAGTCATTTGTAATGTGAAATTAAGTCATTTACAATAAATTTCTTAAATTAACTCATCTAGGAAAAATTCACTTTCTCAAGAAAGAGAAATGTAGAGCCAACAAAGAAACAACTAATCTGCATCTAGCAATCAATCTGTTTGATGCCCGGAGAAAAATAAAAATAAAAAACTTTAAATTATATGACAGGAAGTTTTGAGGACCAGTGATTAAAAATAAAATTATGTAATAAGTGGAAATTTTTCATGAAGTTATATAGTTGTAAAAACAAATAAAATAGACATAATTTTTGCCTATTTTATAAATTGGTTGATTTTCAATTTGTGGACGCCAATGTAAAGATTCAATTCTTTGCCTATTGTTTTGCAGAGTCACTAACATGTGCTCCACAAGCCCAGCATTACTTTTGTGCTACTGCTGGCTGCCGATCCTTTGCGTCACATAAAATACTAAATTCTTAATATGTTTTCAAGTCACTTGTACAAAGCTCATCCCTCTTTCCTATCAAAATTCAAGCATTCGCTTACTCTTATTCTTTGCCGGAGCTGCTCGTTATCCATTCACTGCATTCAAATTTGAACTTTTGAGATGCGAGATACAGACTTTGACAGAATTATCAGCGGTCAGTTTGTCCAGCTTCTGTCTTCGATTATTATTAAATGTTTTTTTACAAGTACAGAGTATTCTATGTGATATTGGCAATTGAATTAGACACAATTTAGCAGGTTATTTATTCTCAGTTGGACACTGGTGCAGTTTGAAGTTAGTGCTGCTTTGATACCTTCACCCAGCAGCTAAATGTTTTATGCAAGTGAATCTTTTGATTGAATGGTGCTGATCAGTAGTCCCTATTGTTTCCTGTTATTTCTTTAATTTTTTTGAGAAGAAAGTATGTGACTTGCAAGGCAGGGAATTGAAAATTGGAGTAAAGGTTTTTTTTTCTTCTTAGATGTGGAAATGCTGAATGCTTGTGTGATTGAAATATCTCTCTTAATAAACATGTTTTGTTTCAAAATAACAAGAATTCTGTGTAGCAGAATGTTTTTCTCTACTGCTGAAAATTTTCAACTCTTATTTTAATATTGCTTTTCATGTTTTTCCAGCCCAGCATCTTAACTAGTTTAATACTGCATTGCTTTTAACTTCATTAGGTCACTACTATCCCTGATTTTGAAATTTTTTCACTAGTCTTCCCTGCTAATTGTAAATGATGCAGAATGATGTATTGATGTTTGATTTCTGTACACTTAATAAATAATTGAATGCAATAAAATCTTGGTGATTGTTTTTATTTATTGATTTGTTTTTGCAGAATATTATTTAACTGAGCAACCTGTGAAGAGACATTGAGATTGTTCAGGTTATCAAGGAATAAAGGCCAAGCGATTCAAGCTCAATGATGGGCCACCCGCCTCTCTTTTTTATCTATGATTTATGGTAGCCTTTTTTCTGGAGAAACAATTTCAAAAGAACGGGAAATTGTCACAAGATGGCTTACAACCCCTGCATAAGAATCAATAATGAAGTTTTGATATGTGCTGAAACTCTAGACGAGACCCAATCCCCTGTTTTGCTCCACACAATTGATAGCTAGCCACGTAACTCTTTTTCATAGTCAGGTACTTCTTTATATTCAGCTCTATCAATTTAGTGAACTGCTTCTTTTCTAAATGATTTTCGAAACCGACAAAACAAATATGAGACGTTTCATAGTTGATTCTTTTTAACAAATTTAGACTATAAGTGATTGTAGCATTTGATTTGTGAAATATGGCAGGCTATTTAATCCATAGTTACAAGCGGCAGGTGGAGTCTAGTGCTGACTTGTAACCTTCCATTATCACATTTTTTAGATTTAGAGTCACTTCTCAATCTTAGTAAGAGAAGTTCTTTTGATTGACCAATGCAGGTCAGCTTTACACTATGCTTCCATTCTTAACTTTTACCTTTTCTTTTCTCAAAAGAGGAAACCAAATATCCCATATACTAAGAATTGGAAAGCTAATATGAAATGTTAAGATGTTCCCAAGAACCAAAAAAAGAAAAAAAGAAAAAGAAAAAAAGAGAGATGATATTTAAATCGGTTTCAGAGTTGAATTCTCGTTCATTTAAACCAAACCTTTATCCATTTAAATATCTAAATACTATATTCCAGATCTAACAAATACATCACATGTGGGTGAAATGGCCTAATGAAATCCCCATTGAGTATTTTAATCGCTAATAAAATCCATGTGGGCTTGCAAGTCTTGGAACACTATAAAATCCATTCTGAATGGATCATACAAAGGCATAAGCTCATCTGGTTCCGCAATAATCGAATGTTTGATGTTCAATTCATTTAGTACTGAATTCTATGATACATACCAATATATAATAGTATACCTAATTACTTTGTTTCCTCTATGAGGGTGAAATAAAATTAGAGAATCCAAAGTACCAGCCATGGTTAGCCAAAGAAAATAATTTGTAGTAAACGTGCTCGAAAAAGAGGATATTACGTGCACATGGCTTTTCTTTAAAACCATAAGACTAAAACTTTAAACCCCCCACAATAATTTTTTGGTGTGTCTTTAAATGCAATCCATCTACTGGGTGTGCCAAAGATTTTGAGGCATTCATGACCAATTTTGTTTTGGTTTACAATATATGAGAAGGGGGAATTCAAACTTCGGTTCTCCTTAATGAGAGAATTGGGCAATTCCACTGAGTTGACAATTAGGTAGCAATGCCCTTATGGCTGGGGCCTGTTCCAAATTATTGTTCTGGCCGTAATTTGTCTGGCTATAGTGAAGAATATTAATTTTAACTGAACAAATGTCAAACTGTCTAGTTTTTACGTTTTTTTCTTTTCTCTTATTCATGATTGCAATGCATGTGTTGGGCAGGCTTTAGTTGGAGAGGAGCTCTATTGGATGCCTCATATTGTATCTATATTTAGTTTTAACTTCCGAAGGTTTTTTTTTTTGGACTTATTCTTTAGTGCTATAATGGTTGATAAATCATCAAGTTGCAAGTGTTTATTAAACTTGTGTGGTTTCTTTTGCAGTGATTGTGGTTAGTAATGATCTCACAACAAAGTTCTGGTGCAGAAATTGGCCAGGAGACTGCCTGTTATTAATTTAGCATGGGTCTGACCCAAGTTTGTAACTCTCTACCTTTACCCACTCCATAGAGAGAGTGGACCCTATACTCTTCTCCAACAGGGCCTATCAGGCTCAATAGTTCAAATCTGTCTTGTGGGACTGTGGTCCAACGGAAAAATTAATTTTTTATTTTCCAGTGCATTTGGGCACTTTCTTCAGGTGCTGTGATTTTTATAGGGAAAGTATTCTGTACAGTCATATGAGCAGAAGCATAAATGTTCTGGGAGATCAGAATTGAGGAAGAAATAGCCAAACTTGAAGGAAACATGTTTTTTCATCTTTAGTGAGCGTTAGGGTTAGGATTAAAAATTAAAATTATTTCACTATTTAGCTTATTTTTACTACTATTCATAGCCCTCACCGCACTTTTTGACACTATTTATGAATTACTGTACTATTTCAACTAATTTTTACCTTTATCTACAACACTTTCAACAATAATTTTTCAATTTCAGTAAAATAAGCGGTATCCAAACACACCTTAATAGTTTTATCTGTGTTGTGGTGAGCAAAACCCTGTTCTTCATGGTTACGTAGCCGGTATTTTCCCATCATCTGAAGGGTCAAAATTCCACGACCATTTGCTCCTGGGCTGAATTGCAATGAAGGGAACATTCCTGCTGTTAAAGTTCCAATGCCATTATTTGCTCCATTGCTAGATGCTTCAGCTCAGGGATAGCAAAAGCAGCCTCTTCCAGTTTCAATGCCTTTAGAAGCTCCTCTCCCTTCTGGTCCACATCCCTCTCTTCTTGCTGCCAATCAAAAGTAAACATATCTACAAAATCTGCAGCAGGTCCACAGCAGCACCATCACCAGCAAGAGGCAACAAATGACTACTTTGCCGGCTGCAAATATGATATAGCAGTGCCCTTTTGTTTTTGTATACCTACTTAGCTTGCACTCCACCTCAAATGCCAGCATGGTATGCCTTCATCGATCCCATCTTCAATGCCAGCATCGATGCGTATGCCTCCATCAGGAGCTTCCTCACATCCATTGCCAATGCCTCCGGTGGTATGAGTTAGTGCATGGCTTTGCTTTTTGTTTAATCTTATGAAACTCAGGTTTCAAGTTTAGCAGTCAGTTTGATCCACTTGCTAGAGAGGCTTCAAACAGTAAATAAAAAATAAAAAAAAAAGGGAAAAGAAAATGAACAACAATTTGCTATTGGTCAATTATCCAAAAAAAAGAATCATTTTGTTTATTGGTATGCATGTGCTTCTTAGTAAATTACTGGGATACCTTTCCCTCAGTCTTAATGCAAGCCGTGAAGTGTCTCTAGCTGGCTCACCTTTCAAAAACTCTCATTTTTTGCATTTGTTTTTTTCATGTAGAAGAATATGTGTGTGCGCGCGTGGACAAATTCATGAAAAGTATAGTGTGTTTCCTATTGGCAAAATTCTGGCTTTTTAGCAATTCGGTTTTTTTCACTTAAAACCATGTAAAAATATAGCCCCTCAAGTTGCAAAATTCGTGAAATGGAGGATTTAGAGTGATCCTGGTTCATCTATATATATATACAAAACCTGTTAAGCCAAATCATCAACCACATCATTCACTTATTTTTTATTTTTTTTCTCTTTTAAAACTTTTTATTCTCCCTATTCTTAAAAAAAAAAAAAAAAAAACACATCTTCTTCTCCTTATTAGTCCACATTTACTGTTACACTTTCCCCAACCTTTCTACTTTCTCCAACCTTTCCCCTCTCTTTTTGTCTCTTCATCTCTCCACTACTCTCTACCTTACCGTTACACTTCATCATTTTTTTTTCTTATATTTTGACTCTTCTTCTCTCCCATTTTATTTTTGTATAAATTCGATATCATTTCTCTTATTCAATTCATATTTTTCCAACGAAAAAACTATCAGTGCTCTCTCTCTCTCTCTCTCGGTGGATTTTTGTTCTTTCTTATAACTCTAATTAAGGTTGATGGTTTTTTTTTTTTATATATATGTTGGTATTTTATTTTTTAAATTTTACGTCACAAAGTCTTCTCTCCCTCTTTTGTAACTTTGGTTGATTTTTGGTTTGGGTTAATACTTAGTTTTTTTGGAAATAGGAATTTGCATTTATATAAAAACAATCTACATGGCTATGAGTTTGAATATGCCTACCAATTTTTTGAGTAATAAATTATTATAAAGTCTATTTGTTATTTCTTTGGTTTCATTTTAATTTTGGATAAAATAACATTGTAATTTTGTGATGAGTTTTTATTATATTGATAATCTCCTTAATCCTTAAGAGATGAGAAATTTGAATAATAAATTTGAAACTTATAAAGTTTAGTTGTATATTAGGCAAATATAACACTACAACAGAAATTAGAAGAAGGCGGTTCATCTTAAAATATATATATTAATTAGTGACCTTTATGACTGTTTAGGCTTGCTAAATTCCACAATCAGTGACCATTATGATACAAATTTGAATGAGCTTTTACCTAATCTTTCCTACAAAATCCCTTCCATTGGTTTTGCAATAGGCACAAAGGGTCATGGCGCAGACACAGTTTATGGGCTTGCCATTTGTCGTGGTGATATCTTAGAGAAAGATTGCAAGAGTTGTATTGTTAATGCAACAAACGAAATTCGGTCACATTGATATATCATAATTTGGATTTCTTTGGCCAAATTGACCGTGACACATTGTTCTATGCAAATACCCCAGAAAGCAAGAATACTAACCAATTGATTAGACAAAAGAAAGGAGAGTGGTTGGCCCAACTCATAGGGCAAGCTTCTATGAATGCACAAATGTTTTCAACCGGAGACTTCGATGTTGGAGATAATTACAAACTCCACGGGTCAGTTCAATGCCCTAGAGACCTTTCAAGCTTATAGACTGTATGAAGTGCCTCAATGATTCAATTGGGTTTATTCCAAAATGTTGTGACTTGAGTAAAGGAGTGCAGATCTTTAGTGCGACTTGTGACCTAAGATTTGAGACTTTCTACCACAAAGTATAAATTTGGAAGTTGAAGTATCCTGACATCAATTCTACTATCAAAATGTAATGTGTAATTGGATATACTTTTTTTTTTTTTTGGGAGAATATTAAGTATTTTTAACACACACATTGGGAAATGGGAGATAGTCTTAAAGAAACTAACAGTAGTGTAATTGGATGTACTTTAAGTTTGTGGGTGATGAACTTTTCTACTTTAAGAGTTGGTGATGAACTTTTGTCCTTTACAAGTTTTATCCAAACTGGTACACAATTGAATAAGATTTGCCATAGTTCCTTAATTTTATTTTTCACTAAGCATACCTTGTGCCATGTATGGGGAAAAAAACAACATAATATAATACTCTTTAGGTTCCATCAATTAGCTCAAATAGTAAAATCTTATATATATATATATATATATATATATATAAAAGCTGAAGCGTAGCATTATTGTTGTTACGCTTCTGTTCAGCCATATTAGCGGCCACATCAACTTATTTTGTACCTCTTTTTTTCTCTTTTAAATTTTTTTCTCACTATTAGTTCACATTTACTATTACACTTCCTCCAACATTTCTCCTCCCTTTTGCTTATTTATCTCCCCACTACTCTTTACTTTACCGTTACACTTCCTTCATCATTTTTTCTTTCTTATATTTTTACTCTTTTTCTCCTCATTTTATTTTTCTATAAATTCGATATCATTTCTCCCATTTAATCTATATTTTTCCCATGAAAAAACTATGAGTTCTCTCTCTCTCTCTCTAGATTTTTGTTCTTTCTTATAACTCTGATTAAGGTTGATGGTTTTTTTTTTTTTTTTTTAATTTATAAATATGTGCTATGGTATTGTGTTTTTAAAATTTCCCATCACAAAGTCCTCTCTTTCTTTTGTAGGTTTGGTTGAATTTTGGTTTGGGTTAATACTTAATTTTTTTGGAAATAGGAATTTGAGTTTATATAAAAACACAATCTACGTGGCTGTAAATTTGAATATGCCTACCATTTGTTTGAGTAATAAATTATTATAAAGTCTATCTTTTATTCCTTTAATTTCATTTTAATTTTGGATAACATAAATTGTAATTTTGTGGTAAGTTTTTATTATATTGATAATTTCCTTATTCTTTAAGAGATGAGAAATTTGAATAATAAATTTGAAACTTATAAAGTTTAGTTGTATATTAGGCAAATATAACACACTACATACAACAGAAGTTAGAAGAATATAATTCACCCTAAAAAAAATATTAATCAAACATACAAAAAATAATATTATGATATATTTGTAGAGATAAAAAATAATTGTAGAATTTTTTTTTTTTTTTAAATAGATAATACTTGAAGTAATTGTTACTATTGGGGCTGGGTTTGAGTACTTTTCCTAAGGAATAAGCGAACTCGAGCCCAATAGGCCCAATACAATAAATTTATAGAGAATGGGTTGAAGAATTGGGTTTTGGTAAGTATAGCAACAATTGAAGATGGTTTGGAGAATGATTAAGTAAAACAAATCTGGACTTGGGCAAGCAATCTAGTCCTTGGCACAGGTCTGAGGAGCTTCCACTTAGTATTTCTTGAGTTACAATATCGATGGTTACAAAGCTCATACAGATTGCTACAATGTTTTCTCTCTGGAAAAGTCCCCCCCCTTCTCAGAGCCTCTTCCTCCTTATATACTACTCTCCTCCTTTATCTCCACCATCCACGTGCACCTCAGACCTACTGTTGTTGATCTTTGTCACATCAACCTTCTTCCTAAAGCTTTGAGGTAGTAGCTGTAAGTCTAAAAAACCATTGCCCAGGTATCACTTTCACATTTAATGCGGGCAGAGTGTTAGTTGTGGAGCATTTAATGTGGAGGCTGTGACTTTTCCTAGAATTGTTCTGTTGCCATGCTCCATAGTACCTGCTTGTTGTACCTATATTCTTCCCTGGGGTACTTTGGAAGGTGATTTTTGTCAGTAAGTCTCTTTATATTGTCCTCGGCCTTGCCAGCTGAGGACAGAATTGTCCTCGGCACAGTTTCTTGGGCTACCATGATTTCCATTGCCTTCTTCATATGCGATTATGGGTCTCATCATGGGCTTCAGGCCCAGTACAGAAGGTGGATGCACATTATTGGGCTCTATGACCCCACAGTTACTTTTTATAAATTACACTCCATTACATAATATTTATATATTCTCATGCATCGCGTGGGTCTGCAACTAGTTTCTCTTAAGGAGTGAATATCTGGCATTGGATTTGAACTGACATGCTTGGTATATGAGTCAAAATTAAAATCAATTTTAGTAATTTGATTTGGCATGTAGCTTTTGGAAGAAGGTTATACTTTCAAAAGGTTATCTATATGAATTTCTACTGTCTGCAGTCATCAACATGAATGCAGAAACTTCAAGTTGCAACATATTTTTGTGACCTTTTTAATTGCCATAGTATGCTGAAAAAATCAATATCATTGACCAGCTTTAACATTCAAGGGTCTTACTTATTGAGTATATTCTCATGTCTATTTTTTTTATTTATTTTTTTTTATCATCAGTACTGAAAACAGTAGTTTCTCACTTCAGGGGATGTAAGGTACAATCAATCAGATTTTTCCTGCATTGCAGCTAGGCTATTTAATCCATAGTAGTCAAGTTGCATGTGGAACCTAGTGCAGATTTGTTGCCTTTCATTTTCACAATTTTGAGATTGAAAATCATTGCTCAGAGAGTCAGACTTAGTGAGAGAAGTGCTTTTGATTGAACAATGCAGGTCAGCTTTCCACTGTGCTTCGTTTATTACCTTTTACCTTTTCTTTTCCCCAAAGAGGAAACAGGACATTACTTATACTAAGAATTGGAAATGGAAGAATAAATGGAAAAATGTTCACAAGAACAGTTAAGTCTAATGCTTGTTCATTTAACAACACCCATCCATTTAATTATTTAAATGCCACAGAAAGTGACTTATGGAGTCTTTTCTGGAGGAGGTGGGGCTGCTTGCTTCTTGCCTCTTTTTCATCTCTAATGACATCTATGTGGCCTTGCAAGTTGCAAGTCTTGGAATACAAAAAATATTTGTTGAATGGATCATGCAATTACAGGGGGCCAAGTTTATCTCGTTCTGACTATTGCTTGGATTTGTTATTATTTTTAGATTAGAAAGGCATTTTCGAACACATACTACGTTGCTTTTTTTTTTTTTTTTTCACTTTTAAACTATTTCTGTAATCTTTTGGTGATTGATAATGTCAGGTTATATGCCTTTCTTTTTTGGTTTATGTTACATTTTCAAACCTAAAGGTGCTTGAAGTTTGTTAGTTTTTTTCAATTGGTTGTGTTGCTTTTTATACAATTTGGACCTCTAATCATAAATTACTTTAATCTTTGTAATCTATTATTACGCAGGATTTCAGATACAAGGTGTGCAACAAGTTGAGAATTTTACAATTGTGCGTTTGAAGAACTAATTGACATTCAACCAGCAGCAATGATGTCTCTTCTTTCCAGCATTTTCTATTTACTTCATTTCAAGAGTGCAACTCCATGTGTGCAGTTTTCTCGATTAAAATAGAAAATTACACTGCGTTAGTGTTTGGCCAATTGAGGCTTGGCTTTATGTTTTTTTTTTTTTTTCCTGTTTTCCTTTTTTTCATTACCGTCTTGCAAGCCATATGATTTCAGATGTGAATGTAACACATCTAGAACTTGATCATTTTCCAAGTGAGTGTGATTGGATCTCTTTTGAAGTATTCCTTAATTTGTATTTTTATGGTACTTCAATGCTATTGAGATTTTTTTTTTTTTTGAGAAAGCAATGCTATTGAGTTATTCGGCTTATTTTCAGTAATTTGGTATCATGCATTGAGAATTCTATGTCATTCCCATCTATGATAATTTTGACATTTGTCTTGCCAAATACCTTTTTCTATTCTGAATAGAAAAAAATTGAGCTCTAAACATGTTTAAAGTTATCTTGCTTCAACCTACTAAGTGGCAATTGAAAAATCTATCTTGATATATTAATTTGCCATGTAATGAGGTGAAAAAAATAATAGAACCAAACTTTTTCCTAAATATCAATGATAAAGAGAAATATTTTAAATATTTATTCGTTTCAATCCTTTTATCTCCCTGACTCAAACAAAGATGGGTTGCTCTGTTGCTGTGGTCAAATGTAACTGTTAAAAGATATCAAGGCCCAAGGCGTTAAGGCCCAAATCCAAACCAAATAGGTGTGCAAGCAAAAAATATCATGCTTCAATCTTATTTGATGAGCAGAACCACGGGTGTAGAAACCAAATTAGGTGTACTTTTCTTTTTCTTGCAACTGCATATCCCTCTATATTTATTTTATTTTATTTATTATTTTTTCATATGGTTTATCTCCAAAAGCTAGAATACACCATTCCCAATTTAATTTGTTATGATAACACAATTTTAATTGCTCGTGCATCAAAAGCCGTCCCAAAACTGATATATTCATCCACACAAGAACACCGAAGAAAAAACTACCAGCAGCAGACTAATTCATCTACAAATAGATAATCATCGTAATTACAGATAACAGGTATGCCTTCCCACTCATGTATATTCAATGCATGGACAAGCAAAGAGAGTTTGCGTCCTACATTCCAAAAAATACATGACCAGAAGACTCAAAAGCTCAAAATGACAGAACTACTTACTATAAGGTTGAATAGAACGGGAAAGAAGATAAATGCAGAAATTCTTTATCACTGCTCTTTCCAAATCCTACCAGTAACTCTAAGCTTCAATTCCTTCCGGTCTCCCCCAGAGAAGAAGAGAGCCATGTTGCGTTGGATGATGAGACCATCAAAACTGTCACGCACCTTCCTATGGCTATCCCTAACGCTTCTAGGTACCCCCTGCCAAGTCATCTTCCTCCCATTTCCACCAACCTCTAGGCTGTAACTGTAGTTCTTTGCCTCATTATCATCACCCATAAATCGCAAGAATGCTATGTAGACAGGAGCCATCCCGAGCTGGAAAGCTTCAAAATGCAGACAAAAGTATTGACCAAAGCAACTGAAGACCTAGAGAAATAACAGAGAAATTCAGTGATCAGTTACTACCCCAATTTGTCCAGTAAATGCTAGAATTAACTGAGCTATATGGATAAATGTGGCATATAACATACTACTACAAAGTGTAGCCACTCCACAACAAATTATTCACCCACTTCACCATCAACATTTGATAACACACCCTAATGTGGCAGAGACTATAAGCCAATATTAAAAGTTGTCTTTAACATATTAGCATTATGAATTATCAAGCTCAGTAATTAAAAGCTGCACTGTTTCCATAAACAATGGGTCTACAGGACAAAGACACAAGTATTTCATCCCAATATAGGCAAAACTACAGAAAAATCCCATATGGATGGGTTTTACTACAATTCTATAATTAAATTGACTTTTGTTTCAAATATGATTGCATTCTTAATTATCAAGCCCGTCGATTAAAAGATTCCAGTTCCTAAAAATAGGTCCACAAAGTACTGATAAATATTTCACCCAGTTTTAGCTGAAACAATGGATTAGACCCCTCACGGGATAACAAAATTCTGTATCCACATTAACTAGTGGATATGAATGCATCTGCCATAATTCTTCTATTGACATTGCACCAACATAAACACAGTACCACCTCTGCTAAAGCATAAGCAAGCAAAGAACTATAAAGAAGACAATGAGATAAGGACAAGTAAGAAACACTATACCGTCAGCATCCATGTGGCATTTTCAACCTCTTGTGGATTTGATTTGACATAGCGATGGTTGAAGGTGCTGCCATTGTGCATGTCAACTTTGTGATCATCTTTCAGGTGGGCCACCAGATAGGGTATATCACCAATGACTGTGCATTCTGATCCAGCATAGGGACAGTTATAGGGTCTATAGACACATTGAGATTCATGTTTAAGTTTGCTGTAATATGGGTATATGCCCAAGCACCCAAAACTCTGATATTTACAAGGAAGTTCCAGAGATGCAGCCACCTTCTCCAATGCAAGACATCTAATATTGCCAAGTTCATGCCTGCATGTGGGGCACCGGTTGTGCACTCTGGGCTTGCAACCAGAGCACAACGTGTGACCATTTGAACACTGCAGAAGGAACAGTAAAAAACCAATGAGTTGGAACTGGCATTTAATTTGCATCCATTTTCTTTTCAATTAGATAGAAATAATAATTATCTTGATACAGGGAAAAATAAAAAAAGACTTTCTTTTATAAAAGAAACCTCAATAGAGGAATTCCATGCTAAGTTGTGTTGTTCTTTTGGGAGGTTGGAAAGAAGATTGGGCAAGAACGCGCACGCGGGGGGGGGAATGTTCCAATTCTCATGTTGGGGTTAAACTGAACAAAAGTCCTCTATCCCACTATGAGTGTTCCACTTCATAGTCCAATTACAGTATGCTACATGTCTATTTTTTTCCCTTTTATATTTTGTTTACTTTATAAGAGAAAAAACAGGGAATATGGCAGACATTGGTTGGTGCAGCATAGAGTGTGGAACCCCCACATTGGGGACAAAGGCTTTCTAAATCTTTCAAATCTGATCTCTCTGACTCTTACTTTTTTACCTGTCATAGACAATGTAGCAAGACCCTATTGTGTAAAAAATGACATTTCAGTATGACTCATGACTTGAAAAAAAAAAAGAATGGTTGCAACAAAATTTCAAACAAATGGTTTTTCAGGAAGTATCACAAAAGGTTCAAACGAAGTACATTAGCCACACATTAAGCATAAAAAGAATAATGATAAGTTACAACAGAAACCAATTAGTAATAAATTAGTGACTTGAGTATAACTGATCTTTTATTAAATATCTAATTTACACAATAATTACTGGAATTCCATATACCATAAATCCAAATACATGGTGCAAAAGAAATTTATTAAAATAGTATGAGTAAAGAGGTGCCTATGGCTGGGAAATAATTGATGAAATGCTGTAAGCTAAGAAAGAAATCTATATTAGGAATATAATATCAAAGTTTTATGCATAACCATAATAAGTGAAGCCCATTTGTTTCGGACAGCTCTTTGTGAAAATGGCACAGTTATTAACTCAAATATTGATTCGTGCAAATAAAATACTAATCAAGATGTATAGAAGGTTAATGAATATTAACATTAATTCAAGATTTCCTACTAGCCCATAGGTAATGTTAATTTCTAACTATATATATCTCAACATAAGCTACCTAATCAATGGCCATATTGATCAAAACTACTGCATGTTTGGAAGCAAAGCGACTGACCAAGCCTGCCAAAGGTGTATAAATGATTGAATGCATCAAGATGAAACTAAGCAGTTGTTTATAAAAAAATAAAGAAAAGAAACTTAAACACATTAACAACTAAACACCCTAACAGATTCCTTTTTGTAAGATGAATCGATGGGTAAAAGAAAATTAACACCAACTATTATGTTGACATAATAATTGATGTACAGGGCATTTCATCAAATTGGTAAAATGCATTTCAACAAGATAATTTGTGTCCATTTAAGAATGTGGTATAAAAGGGTACATGGCAATTTGACACAAACCTGATGGATAGGAGGGTACATGGCATTTAAGCACACAGGACACTCTAATAGCTCACGAACACTGCTAGAAACAGTTAAATTAGGTTTTAGAGAAATGGCAGCTGGGTCATTCACATGTTCACCAACGTCCAACATGTCTTCACTTTGAGGAGGATCAATGACCTCAGGTTTGCTCCGCATTTCATCAAAAAATGGATTTCCAGATGCCATCCAGGTATTACGGTGGCTAACTCTAGAAGCAAAATCTAGGAAGACAAATAAATACGTAACATCAATCCATGACTCATAAGAAATGAGATCTGAAACAGAACGTAGACAAGAAAAACAATTTCGTAATAAATGTAGCAATCAGATCAAGATGTCATTTCAAGTAACACTAGAACAGATTATAACTCTCATATTCCATGAAAAGAAGCCTAATAAACCACCAATCAAATCCCATCAAGCATGAGGCAAGTAGCTACATCACTAACAGTAATTGATTCATCAAAAGAAAAGAAAAAGGCTTATAAATAAAGATGAAAAAATAGTAAAACAAGGACCAATCTTCCAATATAAGGCATAATAACCCCAACTGCAAAAGGAAAAAAAAATGATACAATCTGTCATATAATTATAAATCAACAATATAGCAAAACACAAAAAGATATGTTGATAACATTTTAGAATATAACTATAGTTACTAACATATAATACACCCTAGAAAAAAAAAGGCATCTCAACATATTTATTGCAATATAAAAATAAAAAATTTTAAAATGAAGATTTACATGCCCATGAATGTGGATCACTATTTATAAGGACCAATCTTCCAATATAAGGCATAATAACCCCAGCTGCAAAAGGATAAGAAAAAAATGATTCAATCTGTCATGCTATTAATCTTCCAATATAAGGCATAATAACCCCAACTGCAAAAGGATAAGAAAAAAATGATTCAATCTGTCATACTATTATACATCAACAATATAGCAAAACACAAAAAATATATGTTGACAATTTTAAACACTTAACTATAGTTACAAACATATAATACACCCTAGAAAAAAGAGGCATCTCAACATATTTATTGCAATAAAAAAAAAATTAAAATAAAGATTTACATGCCCGTGAATGTGGATCATTATATATAGGAAATCAATAACATTAACTAAAATGAAAGTAGTAACTAGCTTCAGGCATAAACTAAAAACATTACCAGATATTCTTACCAACAACTTTAGTTTTGCACTTTAATTTCTTGCCTTCTTTCGACAAGGTATGAAGTGGACAGGAACTCCAGAGTCCAGAACCTAACAAAGATATCAATAACAATAAAAATTCATAATCTGTCAATCAAAAAAGGATAAAAATAAAAAAATTCCTATGTTCACATCATCATTTCACAAAACGCTGTTTAACACACCATGGTGCAATGCCGAGGTGTTAGTTGAGCTAAAATACTCTTGGCCGAGTAGGTCTAAAGCCCCTGACTTCTAAGTTCCAAGTTCTAATACCTCAAAAATTAGATACCACTTTCATTGGACATTAAAAAAAGCTGTAAAAAAATGCTTTTTCAATTTCCCATAAAAACTTCTAAAAATATTTCCTAATCGAAAAAGGGAAAAAAAAAAAATCTATGCTTTCATGGGAGCAGCATTCTAAAATTCAAATCTCAAAACTACAAAAAGTCAAATTCTCTCTCAATATGAACAGTAATTGGTGGGTACTGTAACTACACAGTAACAATTACAAAAAGTTCTTTTTTAAAAAAAGCATCACAAAAATCAAATTAACGCAACAAATCATTATCAAATTCAATGCCATTAGAACCCTAACTTCGAAGAACGAAACACTTACGCTATCAACAACGACTTTGTATCCCTGAACAAAAAATAATAAACTTTTTAACGAAAACTAGGTGAATCGTAACAGAAATCAACAAAATCCTAAACCAAAAATAGTACATATAAATTCAAAGAATTTTCAAATGGCGATTATAACGAAAACCTAGAATCACGCGCACGCGCATTCAAAGTCAAAGCTTTGACTCGCAAAACAGATCTAGAATATTCCGCAAATTCACGGAAACAGGGGAAACTTATCCCGAAATCACAGGAAAATTTCAAAACCGTATCAAAACAACAACAAAAAACACAGAGAGAGAGAGAGAGAGAAGAACGTACCTGAAAAACTCAAAAGGACATTGCGAAACGCGAAGCGAAAACGATAACCCTAAGAGAGAGAGAGAGAGAGAGAGGGGTGTATTGGAGAAATGTGTAGTGGTGTGGTGGTGAGGTACTGTACTGTGTAATGTAATTAATACAAGGTAGAAAAGGAGAGAGAGAAGTGCGCGTCAATGAGAGAATTTCAATTCAAATTAAAGCCGTTGTGAGGGAGAGGAGCGGAGGGGTAGTAGGGGGTTTTGGGAGGAGAGAGAAAATTTTCTCGAGAAAATACAAAAAGGAAAATGTTGAAAAGGTATGTGGGACCGTAAAGGGAGCTCAGAAATCGAATTGAATCTTGGGAGACAGACAGAGTCAGAGAGAGAGAGAGGATTAGGAAGTTTGTATTTAGAAAGAGACAGAGAGTGAGATTATGAGAGAGAGAGCGAGAGGGAAACAGTGGCCCGGAAATGCTGTAGCCGGCTTTGCGTTACGGTTTAAGTAAAGTTTTGATGATTTTCCCACGCGAAATTTTTGCGCGTGCCTTTCTGCGACATACAGAGTCATGGTGACTATGTTTGGTAGCTTGTTTATTAATAGACAACCAATCAAAGTTACCCGAAAAATTTTAAAAAAAAAATTAACTTAATCATATCCACAGAGGGTAATAAGATATGGGAAAATCAACTTTCGGATGGCCTAGTTGATAAGATACTGGGTCAACAAGTCTCAGAATTTAGGTTCAAGCGTCAAATAACTAGCTGTATTGTTGTTCCTTATATCTTATTTCTATCTCAAATGGTCAACCTAAAAAATAAGTGATTTTCTCACACAAAATGGAAGTATGGGATATCGCCCGGAAGCTACTATTGTTATGCCCAAGTAAGAAAGTCACAATGGTCACAACACTCTACCTATTTTTTATTTATTAAAATAAATAAATAAATAAAGTATGAGAAATGTTTTCTTCTAAAAAAAAGTATGAGAAATGTTAACTAGTATGGTAAGGTGTGAGTTCTAGTTAATTCAACTAGTAAAATCTCAACAATAACAAAAAAATTGGTAAAATTTCTAATGGTTGAATAAGAGATCTAGGGTTCAATCTTCACCTACACCAAAAACTGATTGGTGTCTTAGTCTGATAATAAAAAATTATTATTAGGAGCGGACATTATAAGTTAAAATTCTCTAAAAAAAAAAATGATAAAGTGTTTTTTAAGTACGAGTTATTGTGGGTCCAACTAATAAAAAAATTGTCATGAATTAATAAAAATGGTTAAAAATACTATTGAAGTGATAAATGAAAAAAAAAAAAAAAAAAAAAAAAATTCTAACATAATGCAAGGTGCATGCACTATTGCACACAAAGTAGACACAAGTCACGCAAGCACTTTTTTGCACGCGCAATTTCCAACATATGGTATTTCTTTTTACTTTTTTTTTTTTTTTTTTTTTTTACAGGTATATGTCCGTTTGAACAGTTTATTTAAAACTTTATTGATTTTTTTTTATAAAAATATTATAGATAAATGCTAAAAGCTAAATAAAATAAGTTAAATTGATGCTTTGTTGAGAGTAATGTAGCAAAAAAATGAACGTAAAAGCTAGAGGGAAAGTAAATGTAATAATAGAAAAACTCAAAGTAGGTGAGTATAATTCACCCCCTCGGGGGGTTTTTTGCTTTTAAAATTTCACACAACAAAGTTTTTTTTGGGGGAAAATTATACTCACCTACTTTGAGTTTTTCTATTATTACATTTATACTGTGTTTAGTTGGATGGAATTTAGAAATGATGAAAAATGTAAGAAGGAAAATGGAGTGGAAAACTAAGTTTTCCTCTGTTTGGAAATAAGAAGAAAACAGGGGGAGTAAAAAACTCGGGAGAAAATTTTCTCTCCTGGGCCCATAATTTTTTGCCTCCCAAATTGGGAGGAAAAGCAATGAGAGAAAACTGCCTCAGTGCAGTTTTACCATAATGCCTTCCCAATTTTTTTTTTTTTTCAACGTGACCTAATCTAATTTTTACATTATAATAATAAAAATAATAATATAAATTTATATATATGATGTGATAAATTTTATATTATGTAATGATTACAAATAAATCTATTTTTTACATATTATGTAACAAGGGTATAATAGTCAATTTATATAAATTACATTTTTCATCCTTCCCTTTTTCTCTCCAACCAAACAAAAGAGTTTTTCACTATCCCACTTTTCCACCCCTCCAACCAAACACACAAGAGGAAAAATTAAATATTTTTCATCTTCCTAATTTTCCATACTCCTACTTTTTCACTCATCCATCCAAACGAACCCTTACTTTCAGGTATGCTCACCTAATTTCTTTCACTTTAAAATTTTCACTAGGTATTCTAACAAAAAAAAATAATAATTTCACCAGGTATAAATTGTAAGGGGAAAAGTGACAGATTAGATGGGTTGGGTGAAGCGTAAACTGGAAGACTAATTGAGAGTGATCTATTCTCAGTAAAATCCAAGACATATATAGAATTTATGTCTTCAGCCCAGGAGATCAAAATCTTGTAGTGACGGCAAGAGTTTCTATTTATTTATTTTTTCTTAAACAAAACAAGTAATAATTGAACACTTGGTTAGGACAGTCCCAACGGAAGAACCTTTGAAATTTTCATTTTCATCCACTGCCCACATTGATACAATCATACAAACAGAAAGCTACACAATCACTCTTCACATCACCATCATACTTTTTTGCAAGCCCACAAAACCATGTTCTATTTAATTTTGAGAGCACAAGCAAACCATAAAATGTCAAAGATATTATTCATATACCGACCAAATCATCCGTATAGGGTCATGACTCATGACAAACTTCTACTCAAATGATTCTCCTTAAAGAAAACACAAAAACAAAAAAACTACTCAAATTGCATAAAGTAATTAGCATGATAGATGGACATCTCACCATCCATGTCCCCACAATTTCAAACTTATATTTTCTATTTGAGTGTCATGAAATCAAATAATACTATTAAATTACAAAACTCTTAACAAGATAAATTTACTTAAGAGAGTCATAACTATTATTTATTTTATTTCTTTCATTTGTTTGATTATTATCTTATTTTAAAATGTTTATAAAATATTGTCTATTTAAAAAAGTACTTACACATAATTTTTCTTAAGTTTTTGTTTACTTTATTTTTCTTTTTCTGTATGCTTTGTTTGAGTTCTAATTAGGAAGGTGATTTTGTAAATTAGTAATTTTTATATCAATTTGGTTTATTCTTTGGGCTTGGGTTTATTAATATATATAAGTTTTCATTTACACAGGATTTTCATTCAAATTGGTATGGAGAATAAATCAAATTATTAAAAAGGTCATGTTATTATTTTTTTAATTCACTTAATACATCATTTTATTCAAATATAAGTGAATGGTTATTTTTTTAAAATAAAAAATATTGAATAGTTATTTGATTGCCATATAATGGATGGGATGAAATTCATTCAAAGATTAAAGCATTGTCTAATTCTTTTTTTGGTAGAATCCTTTGAGGCATTAGAAGATGAGAAATGTCAAGGACATAATCTTATTTACAATATCTTTTTCATAACTTGTAATTACAAGAACATCATTTTAATGTAATCACTAATTAATAACACCATTTTATTATACATCAATCAAAACATATCATTTCAATGATTTAAAAAACTTTGGTGTGATTAAACTTATAATAATCATAAGAAGGAAGCAAAAGTAAAAAGTAGGATAATCTTCTTTTGAAAATATTATCCAAACCCGCATGCAAAGCAAAGCCTATTCAAGTTGATGAGGTGGGAAACATACACATCTCCCAAGCTTTTGTTACTTTAGAAACTTTCCTGACGCTAGATCAATGTCATTATCATATGTCAATTCTTTACATGTTTTGTGTCTTCCAAGTTCCAAGTTCTTAATTTCATCAACTCCGACAAATTTGAAAATTGAAAAAGCAAATTGTTATTAGCTTTTCCATTAGCTACACGTAGAAAATTTGGAAATTTGGTAAAGAATTTGTCCATGGTAGAGCAAATGCAAGAACCAAAGTCAGCAAATAAAAGAATTAAAACTCAAAAGCAGAACCAATCATTATAAAGACCTGGCAAAGATTTTCGTCTCCTTTTTTTTTTTTGTACCAACAATTGATGAAGATAGTACAACTTTCTGTTAAAATAAGTACAACTTTTTTTCCTGATTATACTTTACTGATCAACAACCAAGGAGACCACCCCATTAACTAGCTTCTCACTCTCTACAACCACCACATTATTAGACACATTGGTCACTGCATGTGCTGTAAATTTAGGCTCTCCTAGAGTGTGAAATGAGTACTGCAAATGGCTAATCCTGTTGGGAAATAGCAGCATCGACGAAAAATCAGCCACCCACCTCGTTCCATTTCCGGCCACCCTTAATTTTCCAACTGTTGATTTCAAGCTCAAACCATTCACATTGTTCCGATCAATCACCACTTGATCAATGTCAGTGAATTGTCCATCCAATGTTATCATCGGAACCATACTTTGCCCTGGTCCACTACTAAACATGTTATCAACAATATTTAACCCTGAGATTTTACCCTTAATCGATTTCAATACCACAGTAGCATCCCCATAGAAGAATCCATTAGTAACATGGACTTGAACTGGGTCTTCCATGACTATAGAATTGTAATCCAAGTAACAATTATCAATTCTAGTTTGTGAATATCCACCTAGTTTCACCAATATTCCAATCCCACCGAAAAATGATGCCTTGTTGTAACAATGTACCCCTGTGATTATGTTTGCCTGACCTCTTAATACAATTCCAATTGCTGCTGAGAAAATTGCAACATCTGTGACTGCATTGTCATTACTTGCTAGGTCAATGGCAGTGCCTGAGTAATTCCTTTCATTTTTATCACCACCAATTGTTGAGTGTTGTCCAAGAAAGCAGCTTGATATGAAGGTTTCATGGCCTCTTTGAACTAGAATTCCTTGGGTTGTGAAGTGGAGAAAGAAGCAATTGTTTATACGAATTCTAGCTGAATCAACAATGTAAATCCCTCCTCCTCTGTAGCTTGAATCAAAGAGTATGTCCCGGAAGGTGATGTCCTCATAGTAAAACCCAGCATTTTGGGCCTTATTTTCTGTGTTTGGAGAATTTGGTGACCATAGTTCAATGAGGTGTCGATCACCAGGAAATGTATCTGATGCTCTCAAAGTTCCTCCTCGTACCTAATTGACCATGCCAATATCATTTAAGTTAAAATAATTGTTTTTGGGTGAAAGAGAATGAACTCGTTGAACTACTAATTATTTAAAACAATTGGGAAAAGAAGTTTATTATTCTTTTAGAAGTATTTGACTATTTCTTCCGGGTATATAATTTCTCTATATTATTGCACATATATAGTTCTACACTCTTGACTAAAATATTATAAGAACATTCTTATCAGCTCACTCAAATGTGCCAAATGCCAAATATTTGGCACATTTGACATACCAAATATAAAAAACAACCCTCATCAACTGCTCTAAATCTCAAAAAATTTGACACATATCTACAGTACCGTCTCAAATATGAGACAGTACGGACATCAATGCCAAACACTGTTTGGCTTATTTAATTCGTTTTTTTTCTCTCTCTCTCTCTCTTCATTTATCACTCTTTCTTCTCTCTCTTTCTTTTTTTTCTTCTTTCTTTCTCCGCCTCACTTCATCTTCTCAGTTTCACCTCTCTTCCTTTTTTTTTTCTTCTTTCTTTCTCCAAAACCCCCACCCCTCCCTTTTTCTTTCTTTTTATTTTCCCCCTTTTTTCTTTTTTGTCACTTTCTCTCTGCACCCTCTCTGTCTTTTTTTTTTCGGCCTCCCTGTCACTCTCACAACCCGCCGCCGTGGAGTTCGGCCTTGCCCTGGAGTTTAGCCTCACCGCTGAGGCCATCGCCGTGGAGTGATCTATTCTGATCTCCCTCTTTTTTTTCTTTTTTCCTTCGGTTGTGGATTCCATGTGATTGTGATTATGGGCTGTGCTTGGGTATGGTGGTGGCCGGCTGTGCTGTGTATGGTGGGGTTTTGTTGAAGATTTTGAGTTTTTTTTTTCTCATTTGTTGTGGTTTTTGGATTTGGAATTTGTTGGAGGATCCGGTGATTGTGGTTGTAGTTTGTGGCGGTGGTTGTAATGGTGGTTGTTGTTGTGGCGGTGGTTGTAGCGGTGGTTGTTGGTTCTTGGTTGGTGGCGACTGCCACTGGGCTCTGTGATTGTATATTGCTGGGTTTTAAGTAAATATATTATTTTAATGTGTAAGAAATATTATTTTAATGTATAGAATTGAAGAATAGAACATCTGATAAATGGTATGTTGTAAAATGATGTGTTAAAATGATAAAGTAGGTTTTTGGTGTGTCAAAATGACATTTTTTATGAGAGAGTTGATGAGAATGCTCTAAGTTGGTATTTTTTAAAGAAAAAGGTCAATAGATGTTTTGAGGATATTGTTTTAAGCTTTAAAAAGAGTTTTGATATAAATTTCATGGAAAATGTAAAAAGATGTTAAAAAAATCAATTGTATTTTTCTTTTTGTATTAAAATTTTTTAAAAACATTTTATAAACTAATATCTTTATATTATCTGTTAACTTTTCTCTATTTACAATTGGCTTAAGAGAACAGTTAATCATATGACTTTTTTTTTTATGTTTTCTCAGTCTCTGATATTGTTGTAAACTAGTAGGGATTATAAAGAGAGAAAAAGGACAAAAATTTGAATTTTTGAATGAATTTGATGTTGAAGGTAGAGAGTTTAACGAAGCATTAATGATGAATGTTAAGTAGCAAAAAGGGGCAGTTCCGGTGTTTAATGCACGTCCCTGCATGGTAGGCAGAGCACAGGCACGTGCAACACTTTGAATGTTAATCTATGAAATGCATGTGTATCAAAAACGGATTCAACAATACAAAAGTGCTTTAAATTAAGAGAAATGATATGTTTATAATATTTTTACAATAAATTTTAAGTGGCAGATTGTTACTGGTTATTATTATTAGGGCAAAAAAGTAATCTTAGTATTGGGTTCAAATTTGAACTTATAACAACTAAATACCTATGATTTGTTGTGAAAATGTTGTAAAAATATTGTTAACGTAGCATCTCTTTTAAATTAATATCTTGTACTAGATTTTTTTTTTTTTTTCAAAAATAGTTATATTATATATAGTGTCAATAAAAATAAAAAACACACCATCACAATGAATTTGTGTGTATATTAAAAATAATAATTAAATATAAATTATTCCTTAATTACTATTTTCTTTAATTTATACCTTTAGGACATTGATAAAATAAAATTAATGAGTATATATATATATAATACACTTTAAACAATCTTGCACAAAAGTCATAAAAAAAAAAAAAAAAATAATGCTACTACTAAGCAGCCAAACCATGCCTTAATCCTAAAACAATAACTGATAGGCGTAAAGGCTAGAGTCACGATAAAAAATTCACAACACCCTATTTACCTAGTTTTGTTTAATTTTTACATACAAGTAATTAAAATAAAAATATAAGTAAGGTATTACAAATTTTACTATAATAAGTTTACAAATTTACGTACCAACAATCATAAAAAAGTAATGCAAACATTCATTTATGAGATTGTTAAACGCATACATCAATCTCGTTCAATACTACGTTAATTTGTAAACTCTATATAATAAAACTTATAACAGTATCTTTCATCGTAGATTGTTGGAAGTGTGTGGTAAGTAAATAAATTGGAGGATGATGTGAAGTTATGAATTTATATTGTCACTATAACTTTAATTTATTGCAAGATTGCTGTCCTGGTCCTAGAAGGCTAAAACAATACTAAAAATGATAGGCACACACAGCTGAATTCACACGCAGTTAGAGAGAGACTTACCACAATATTGCCACCACCAGAAGAAGGAAACCTTATTGGTTTACTAATTTTGTAGTTTCCACCTTGCAAATCAATGACTACACCACCAAAGTCACTGATCCCAGGCAACAATTCCAGTCCACTTCCCAATTGAAAAGCGTCACCCAAAGCTTGCAATATTGCATCACTACTGTCTTTTGTCCCAGTTGGGTCTGCTCCATAGGCAATGGGATTGAATACCCTCCCATTCTATAACACATTCAAACCAGAACATTGACAAGAAAAAATCAAAACAACAAACAAGAAAGAAGACAAGCATAATAATAATAAAGATGTGGGAGTATTTTCTTTTACCCTTTTTTTGTTGTGTTTAGCCTTTCGTAGTGGTATCAAAGGTGGCTTAGTTGGCGATGATGCTACTTTGGCTTCAAGCTTTTCTAGTAACTTTGATAACCTTTGCTCTCTAGAGAAACATAGAGCTTCATCTGCCACCAGCAATATTAGGAAGCTTAATACCAAGAAGGCCTTCATTGTTTTGAATTGCTATCTTTTTTTGTCTCTGCAGGCTTGAAAAGGAATATATATAGCATGAGAGAGAGAGAGAGGTAGGTAGGTGTTTTCTATTTCAAAGGTTATCTAGGAAAATTTTAAGGAGAGAATGTTGCGTGCTTATAGTTTGTTGTTGTTATTGTTGTAAACTTGTAATCTCTTTTAAGGGTTTTTTATAAGCACACATATAAATTCTAATAATGGGTTGTACGTAAGGCTAAGATAAGAAACAGAATTAATCCCCAAGTTAATATGGAAATTAATCCATGACTTAAACTTACCCAAAAGAAAATAATAAGATTATAATAATTTAAGGAGAGAATGTTACGTTTCTTTTATAAAAAAAAAGTTCCATAAATTTTTTTTAAAAAAAATTGTTGTTATTGTTGTTTTTAATTTTTTTAATTTTATTATTTAAGAGTTAGCTAGATATATAATGTAGTGTGTGACTGTGAATGAATAGTCGGATTTGTTAAGTTTTTTATTTTTTATTTTTTTGAGAAAGGGATTTGTTAAGTTTGTTTGCAAATAACGAGTTTCTCTAGCCTAACCCTAAGATGAGGTGCGTGACATATAGATAGTTATAAGAAACGGAATCCCAACGTTAATACGGACATTAATCAATGACTTAACCTTACCCATAATGAAATAGTGATATTATAGTTTTTATCTATCTGGACAAATTCAATACACTCAAAGACAACAAATTCCTTTTATCTCAAAAAACAACACAGCCAATTTTTGTCCATTATTTGTGAAGTGTTACATAACATCATGATTCCAATAATAGGCAGTTTGTGAACCTAAAAAAAGAGGTTAAATTTGTTACATACAAATTGTTTTACATTGTTTTACACACATGATTTTAGTTGCTTTTAAAGGTATGTGTAAAACAGTGTAAAACAGTTTATATGTAATAAACACTACTAAAAATAAAAAAGAATTCCAAAGTTAGGACATTAATGAATACTATGATCTTACCCAAGAATGAAATAAGATTATATAAATATAAACTATCTTAACAAATGTAAGTAGTGGCCATTAAAAAAAAAAAAAAAACATATTATATATTGTATAATAAAAATTGAACGTAAAACTCCTAGTTGTGTTATCTGCCAAGGGAACATCCTGTTTAATTGTCAAGTAGTTGCTCAAACTCAAAGTAAATTTTTTTAGACAGAAACAATAGCTTAATTGTTCTAATAAACTTTTTGTCTACAACTTTATCAATTATTTAGGTAAGTACAAGATCTTAATTGTTGATATCAAAATTTTGTTTTTCACTTATTATATTCTATCTTAATACACGACTTTTGTAATACTAGTGGACTACTTTGTTGTTATCATCACAACTCACAAGCATAAATAGTGACAAAAGCCACTATCTATATGATCGATTTTTGATCGAGCCAACCACAGAGATAGGTTCTGCGCATGGGGAGGCTTATTGCTGCTCGCTTTAAATGGGTTCAGTGACACAATGCAGGAGGCAATCTTGAAGCTAAGGTATGGCTCTACTTAGTTCACCATGAACACATATGGGTTTAAGTTAAATTAAATCAAAAATCATAATTTGTTTCTTTCTTCTTTTCTCTCTTTTTTCTTTTTTTCAAATAAATATCACGTGTAAAATAAAAATAATATATGATATACGTACTATATATTTGTAATCTACCCTTGATACTAAAAGAGAAAGAACAATTGTAGCATAGAATTCAGGGATTGGAGCACCAATAAAGAAATTAAAAGCAAGAACAAGCTCTCAGGTATCCGGATTCAGGTAAAAAAAGTTGGAACAAATTTATTATTCAACAGTACTCATAACTTCCTATAATAATAAATTAAAATAAAAAACAGTACTCATAACTTAGTGACTTGTGAGTTGTGAGCAATCAAATGTGAAAACTAAAAACTAATACGGAAGAAGGGATTACTTCTTTCCATCCGCCCAAAGAAAGGCTAATAAAATATGTTTCGGAGATTGATGAAAACTTATGACAGAATAGATGAGTTTAAAATTGTTGGCTAAATTCATGTGTTAAAATAATATGTTATAAGGTTGTATTTTATTTAATTTGAATTGTATTAACTCCATTTGAAAAGCTGAATTTTAGAAATCAAACTTTAGAATACTCATGTCAGTCAAAAAATTCACGAGATTCAAGCTTTACCTTATGATGCAGCGTAGTTGTGTATAAAAACAAAATCTATAACACACAATTATTACAACTTTTTAGGTCTCATATATAGAGGACCCAAGATGAAAGGTAAGATTCAAAATGGGTTTTAGTTGTTCAGTAACATTGTTTGAGAGTTTTCTGTGCCAATTGAACAACAAGATAAACAAACAAAATAGACCTGTGGGAGGGAAGGATCCAAACACAACATAGAGCCCATGGGCCCGGTCCGAGGATGGGGAAAGGCCCATTCGTGCACCAATCTAGACCCGACACATGTACTAAGGTCCAAGGGGGGAAGACGTAGAGACCACACCAATTCAAGCCCAACACGTGGACTAAGATCTGAGGAGGGAAAACGTAGAGACCCATCGTCTGAGGAGCACGAGGAACAAGTGCACCTCGAGAATACTTCAGCTAACCACTTGCACCAAAGAGCAGGGCACCATGGAAAACATCAGAGACGAGCAAGTAAAGAAGAGAGAAAGTATCTGGGGAAAATAGTTATCACCTCCGCATTCAATACACTGCACCAACTCAGCTAACCGCATTGATGAAGAAATGATACCTGAAGAGTAGTCCCATAGCTCACAACACATTCTACCACCTCTAGCAGAGTCCTGATAGGACAAGCATCCAAATTGCTACCTAGAGACATATAGGTGGAAGGCTCAGATGCAATAAGAGGGACTATATAAAGGAAAAGAATCCCTCTAAGAAATAGGCTAGATCATAAAGGAATGATTAGAAGGAAGAGAATATGACCCTGTATCAACACTTAAGCAAATTTTATATAAACATTGCCTCCTCAGCTAGGCCTAAGGAAGTGTTTTATCCCTATGTTTTGCTTCTCTTTATCATCTTACAAGCCTTAATTCCACTGAGTTCATATCTAGATCGCAACAAAGCATTACAGTTGACCTTGCAAACCCATTCTCTTACAAATTAATTGTATTGGGCTAGAAACACCTAACACCGCTATTCAAAGTGGGCCTTGGGCTATTTCTATGCTCCTACAAGACCATATATGGTACATTGTGGATTTTCAATGTTGAGTGTGAACCATAGTGGGGGATTTCAGAGCTCGCTATTTGAGTGTGTGAAATGTGAATTTCTTTTCTCTAAAAAAAACTGTAATTTCTTTTCTCTAAATCTAACCGGGAAAAAAATTTATCTACCCATTAATAACCAAATAATAATATTAATCCATTTCTCCTACTTCTCTTAGGAAAAGAAATAATTAACTAACTTCTACTTGAAAAAGCAAAAACAAATTAATTAGAAAAAGAAAAACAAATAAAATGCTAATTCAACTGGAAAAAAAAAAAAGAAAAAAAAAGAGAGAGGAAATAATCCTAATGCAACTAGGAAAAGCATTAGAACACCTAAAATTTAAAATTCTAATAATTATCATCTATTTGATAAACCAAAATGCTGGAACCCACCTGCGTCCATGGATTAAAACTTTGGGATCTAATTCATATTTTTCAATAGACTTTCAAAATGTTTACCAAGTTATTTTGACTTTCTCTTATTAGGAATTGAAACTTCTACACCATATTCAATTTTAAGCAAGATTTATATCTAGGGCATACTCTTGTACTTTAGCTTTAGTGAAGAAAACTTAAAACTTAGGTATAGTTTCTTAGTACATTAAGTTTTTCAATTCAATTCAAATATTATGTGTTTGTTTGGGATCTGTTTATTTTGTTGAAACTGAAAATTTTTTGTTAAAAATACTGTAAATAAAGGAAAAAGTTAACTGAAATAATACCATAAGACCTATAAACAGTATCAAAAATTGCAATGGGGCTCATGAATAATAGCAAAAATAAGCTAAATAGTAAAATAAGTTGGCTTTTTTAATTTGAAGCCAAACACACACTATGTAGTTGCATTCAATTTAATTTTTATAAAGATTGGTGCTTTTGATCATTTACATGTTGGAATTATACTTAAAAAGTAACAATTCAAGAGAAACATGTATAATACACCTATCAATTAACAATTATATCATGTGCATATGTAATAAAATTCGACAATAAGATGTGAGAAATATACATACTAGATTATGTTATTCAAGGACCTCACAAGCAATCAGGATGTTCTCCCCAGCTGGTCAGGATTAATAAGAGCTTTATTTTCTCTTTCACACCCCCTTGCAAGTGTGGCCTTGACAATATTTATAATATTCAGAAAGGACATGACCAGCCATAAAATCCTTCCTATCGTAATCACACTTCATGTAACATATGTTACATTTGTTAATAAACAACTTTATTAATTAGATTCATTAATGAAGAAGTTCATTAATGTGTTATTACTTTTGTAACTCCATGCTAATACATGGATTCATCTATCGTTCATATCCAGAACTACTATAATGACAACACCTTTAATAGGAGTTCAAGTTACTGGTAATGACACAATAGATTTATTAAAGCCAACACTCAACGTGCATGAATCTCATTATGGAAGGACTTACAAGATTATTATGCACTAACCATCAAAAGACTAGCCCTTATTGTCTTCCATAGTCTGAGCAATTTTAACTTGCACCTCCTTTCCATCATGGTCCAACAATGTACCTATCAGAATAGGCTACATCATGATGGATATGGTCAAGTCAAGGACTACAATGAATGCATTCATAATCTTAGTCTACTAAATCAAGTAGACCTATTTCAATATATCAATATCTTACATCATAAAAGTATTGCATAATTTCACAAGAGACTGAAATTTTATTTATTAATAACAAAGGCATCATATATATTATGTTGGGCCACATTATTCTAACATTACAATGTTTGAAGCATAAACTGGAAGACTGAAAGTGATCAATTGATTCCACTCTCAATTAAAAATCCAAGACATACGACATTGATATCTTTAGCCCAAGAGATCCAAATCCTGATCCTACACTGATAGCAAGAGTTTTTTTTTTTTAACACTTCCACCAAAAGAACCTTTTCAATTTTAATTTTCATTCACTTCCCACATTGATACAAATAACAAGCGACCATGTTGTCAATGATACTATTCATACCTACCAAATCATTCATAAAAGGTCATGACAAACTACTCGAATGATTCTTCTCACAAAAAAACAAAACATAAAACTACTCAAATTGCATAAAGCAATTAGCATGATGGATGGATATCTCACCAATCACCATACATGTCCCCGCAAATTCAAACTTATATTTGCATCAAGTTTCATAAATCAAATAATACTACAAAATACAAGACTCTTAACAAAGTAAAGTTACTTTAGTTATGTGTATTCAACTTTACCCTTTTTGTATATATAAAATCACCTACTAAATCATACTATAAAAAAG
The DNA here is from genome assembly GCA_019022515.1 of Quercus aquifolioides. Lineage (NCBI taxonomy): Eukaryota > Viridiplantae > Streptophyta > Magnoliopsida > Fagales > Fagaceae > Quercus > Quercus aquifolioides. Next base: position 15,961,636 of record CM032333.1, read on the forward strand.
GTCATGTGAGATATATATATATATATATATATATAAATTATTTGAATACATCAATTTATTCAACTATAAGTGAATAGTTATTTGTTTCCTTTAAAAAAAAAAAAATTGAATAGTTATTTGATTGCCATATAATGGATGAGATTAAATTCATTCAAAGATTGAATCATTATCTAACCACTTTTTGATAGAATCCTTTTGAGGCATTAGAAGAAGAGTAATGTTAAGGGGATGTCCTTAACATTACTCTTCTAATTTATAATCTTTTTCATAACTTGTTAAAGTAACGAGTTCATGTAATTGCAAGAACATCATTTTAACATAATCACCAATAACACTATTTTATTATACATTAATCATAACATATTATTTTAATGATTATAAAAGCTTTTTCGTGATTAGACTCATTATCACAAGAAGGAAGCAAAAGTAAAAAAGTAGGATAATCTTCTTTTGAAAATATTTTAGTATCCAAACCTGAATGCAAAGCCTATTCAAGTTGTTGAGGTGGGAAGCATACACTAATCCCAAGCTTTTGTTCCTTACTTTAGAAACTTTCTTGACTCTAGATCAATGTCTAATCTCAATTGTTTATATGGTTTGTGCCTTCCAAGTTCTTTCATCACTTCCGACAAATTTAAAAAATAAAAAAGCACATAGTTGATTATTAGCTTTTCCATTAGCTGCAAGTAGAAAAGTTGGAAATCTATAAAGAATTTGACCGTGTTTAAGAGCATGCAATAACCAAAGTCAGCAAATAGAAGAATTAAAACTCAAAAGCGCGCAGAAAAAAAATCATATTAAAGACTTGGCAAGACTTTCGTCTTCTATTTATATCAAATAAATATGCACCAACAATTAATTGATGAAGATAGCACAACTTTATGTATACATAAGTAAAATTTTCTTCCTAATTATACATTACTGATAAACAACCAAGGAGACCACTCCATTAACTGGCTTCTCACTCTCTACAACCACCACATTATTAGACACATAGGTCACTGCATGTGCTGTAAATTTAGGCTCTCCTTGAGTGCGCAATGAGTACTGCAAATTACTAATCCTGTTGGGAAATAGCAGCACCGGCGAAAAATCAGCCACCCACCTTGTCCCATTTCCAGCCACGCTTAGTTTTCCTACTGTTGATTTCAAGTCCAAACCATTCACATTGTTCCGATCAATCACCACTTGATCAATGTCAGTGAATTTTCCATCTAATGTTATCATTGGAACCTTCGCTTGCCTTGGTCCACTACTAAACATGTTATCCACAATATTTAACCCTGAGATTATACCCTTAATTGATTTCAAGACAATAGTAGCTTCCCCATAGAAGAATCCATTACTAACATGGACTTGAACAGGGTCTTCCATGACTAAAGTATTGTAATCCAAGTAACAATTATCAATTCTAGTCTGTGAATATCCAGCTAGTTTCAATAATATTCCAATCCCACCAAAAGCTGATGCCTTGTTGTAACAATGTACCCCTGTGAGCATGTTTGCCTGACCTCTTAATACAACACCTATTGCTGCTGAGAAAATTGAAACATCAGTGATTGCATTGTCATTACTTGCTAGATCAATGGCAGTGCCTGAGAAATTCCTTTCATTAGTATCCCCACCAATGGATGATTGTTGTCCAAGAAAGCAGCCTGAAATGAAGGTTTCAAGGCCTTGTTGCACTAGAATTCCCTCTGTTGTGAAATGGAGAAAGAAGCAATTGTTTATACGAGTTCTTGCTGAATAATCAATGTAAATCCCTCCTCCTCGGTAGCTTGAATCGAAGAGGATGTCCCGGAAGGTGATGTCCTCATAGCGAATACGACCATTTTGGGCCTTATTTCCTCCTATGTTTCGAGAATTTGGTGCCCATAGTTCAATGAGGTGTCGATTAATAGGAAATGTATTTGATGCTCGCAAAGTTCCTCCTTGTACCTAATTGACCATGCCAAAGCTATTTACATTAAAGTAATTGTTTGTGGGTGCAAGAGAATCAACTTGTTGGACTACTTATTATTTATGGGTCCAATTAACGAGTGTCCTTAGAAAACTAATGGGCCATTTTTAAAAAGTTTAAAAAGTTATTAAAAAAATGAGTTGTTTTTTTTTAAAAAAAATTTTCTCATAAAAAGTGTATAAAAATATTTTCTAAACCAATGTCTTAAAGGCATCAGTTAGCTTTTTCCATTATGTAAAATGATTGGGAAGAGGTGTTCAAGTACCCGACTTTTCTTAGTATATATGGCCTCTCATCCCACCCAAACATGAAGTAATGCAAGGCGCTTGACTAAAGTAGTGGACATGCTAAAGGGAAAAATTTACTGATATCTTGAGGACACTTCTTAGTAAACTATTTTAAGAAAGTTTTTATGTTAAAAGAAAATAAGCAATTTTTTTTAATAGTCTTTTTTATTTCTCATAAAAATGGTATCAATTTAAAAAAAATTATTAACAAATACTTTAAGAGTTCCTATTATTCGAAGAAAGAAAAAACAATAGACTAATAGTGATTGTAAAAAGAGAAAAAAAGGTCAAAAATTTTGAATTTGATGCGGGGATGGACCCAGGAGGGGGCCCAAAAGCCCAGTCCTAATAGCAATTGTAAAGAGAGAAAAAATGTCAAAGAGTTTGAATTTGATGCGAAAATGGGCCCAGTCCTAATAGCAATTGTAAAAAGAGAAAAAAATGTTAAAAAGTTTGAATTTGATGTAGAGACGGACCAGGAGGGGGCCCAAAAGGCCCTAGGCCCCCACTCGACTTTTGAAAAAAAAAATTATATTAGGTATATATTTAGCCCCAAAAAAAGAAATTTTATTTAGGTCCCTACTCTAAATATTTTGGCCCCTCTCCCCTCTAAAATCATTAGTCCAGTTCAGTCAAAAATCATGTAAATCCTCAGTCCAAAACATATGAATGATTATTTGTTAAAATTATATGGATTCTTGTTTGAAGTTTTTATTACTATTTAAAATAATAATAAAAAATGTTATGTTCATAATAAATCTTAAGTGATAGGTTGTTACTAATTGTTATAGGTGGATAAAAAACTAATTTTAGTAATAAGTTTAAATTAGAAATGATAACAGTTAATCACTTAGGATTTGTTGCGAAAATATTGTGGACGTTGCACGTCTTTTTTTTTTTTTTTTTTTTTATTATACTCCAATCTCCCAAACATGAAATCCTGGATTTGTCCTTGATTTGATGTTAAAGGCAGGGACTAATGAAGCATTAATCACGGATTTACGTAGGAAAAAGGAGAGATACTTACCACAATATTGCCAACACCAGAAGGGAACCTTATTGGTTTACTAATTTTGTAGTTTCCACCTTGCAAATCAATGATCACACCACCAATGTCACTGATCCCAGGCAACAATTGCAGTCCACTTCTCAATTTTAAAGCATCACCCAAAGCCTGCAATATGGCATCACTACTTTCTCGTGTCCCACTTGGGTCTGCTCCATACCCAATTGGATAAAATACCCTCCCATCCTATAACACATTCAAACCAAAACATTGAATAGAAATATCAAAATAACAAACAAAGTAATTAGCAAGCATAATATAATAAAAATGTGACTGTAATTTTCTTTTACCCTTGTGTGGTTGTCTGCAGCCTCGCGTGGTGGTGGTGCCAAAAGTCTACCAGTAGGAGAAGAGGCTACTCTGGCTTCAACCTTTTCTAGCAACTTTGATAGCCTTTGCTCTCTAGAGGAACATAGAGATTCTTCTGCCAACAGCAGTATTAGGACGCTTAATCCCAAGAAGGCCTTCATTGTTTTTGGATTTCTGTCTTTCTTTCTGTCTCTGCAGGATTGAAAAGGAATATATAGCATGAGTTTTGAGTTAGAGAGCCAGAGAGAGAGGGTAGGTGTTTTCTATTTCAAAGGTTATGTAGGAAAAATTTAAGGAGATAATGTCACGCGCCTTTTTTTTTTTTTTTTTTTGAGAAAAAAGACAGCTGTTTCCATTAAAGAGAAGCTGAATCGGTTAGGAGTACAATATTGAGGTGTGGTAAAAAATTCTCCATCCACACCAAATAACTCATGACATGTTTAGCATATTTAGCGAAGTTGTGAGCTACAGAGTAGCCTACACATGCTTATATATTGTTATTTTTGTTGTTGTAAACTTGTAGTCACTTCAAGGGGGGTTTTTTTTTTTTTTTAATAAGAACTTTTAAGGTTTAATTTATTAAGAGTTAGCTAGCTAGATACACAGTTTCTAACTCCATGAACTCATTCCTTCTCTCATACTAGGAGGCAAGGTAATTTTGTAGTCCATGCCTTAGTCAGGAGAGTTAGATTGTCTCATTCTTTGTTAGTCTAGATGAAATCTGTTCCATCAGACATTTCTCATTTTATTGTTTCTAATTATTCAGTTAATTGAATAATAAAGCTCGATATTTTTCCTTTAAAAAAAAAAAGTTTACATCAACATATTTTTATCTCCTTAAAATTTTCCTACATATCCTTTGAAATAGAAAACACCTCTCTCTCTCTCTCTCTCTCTCTCTCTCTCAAAACTCATGCTATATATTCCCTTTGTCCATAAATAAATGGGTGGATTTGTAAAATTAGTTTGCAAATAACGAGTTTCTCTTGCCTAAGATGTGGCGGTGACATAAAGTTTCTAATAATAGGTTGAACGTAAGGTAACATTAATGATTAATCCATGACTTAACCTTACCCAAAAGGAAATAGTGATATTATAGTTGTAATCTGTCTTGACAAATTCAACTCACTCAAAGACAACAAATTTCTAATTTTTGTCCATTATTTGTGAAGTGTTACATAACATGATGATTCTAACAATAGGCTGGTTGTGAGCCCAAAAAAAATATGAAAGAAGAGTTAAAGTTGTTGCACACAAAATATTTTACATAAACCCTCAAAAGCAATTGAAATCATGTGTGTAAAATGGTTTAAGTGTAATAAACACTACTCAAGTAAGAAATAGAATCCCAAAGTTAGGACCAGTGGCGGCTCCAGGAATTTTGTTTAGGGGGGTCATTAAAAAACTTATATAAAAAAATTAATAAAAAAAGAACTTGAATATATCGAGTTATTGACAAAAAAAATTTGAAATTTTACAATTTCTTTCTATAAGTTTTCAAATTTTGAATTGTTATATGATAGTTTGTTATGAGTATTAATTGTCATTATGGGTAGCTATGACCATTTTATTTTGTTAAGTTTGTCTAACATTTTTATTTTTATGCAGTTGTTATTATTTATTTGTCTTTGTTTTTATAAAAATATTTTAAACTAAATGGATAAACTCAACTCATTGGTTTTGTATTAATTATTGACGCACACAACCACATTCATTCATACATAAATAATAGATTACGTGTCTACTTAACCAATAAAATACTTGAACAATCACTAACTTTACAATTTTTTTTCTTGAATTTTTCTGACTTTATAACAAAAAATTATTATAACATGATAACAATACACACACATACAACAAACCTTCTCTATTTCCTAATTACTAAATCATATAAAGTTGTATTATATTTAGGGTCATGTTAACGGATATCCTTAGGGCAATTGTTATATTTCCCATGAAAGTAGTGACAAAACATTTCTCTTATATTTATACTGTACACACAAACTTCCACACACATTATTATTTACACAAATAATATTATAACAAAAAATAATACACACAATCAATATTAGATACACTCATACACATATAATATAAAGAATAATGCTAGAGATACAAACTATTTTACAAAAAATTTTACAAACTGCCGATGTGGTGGGTGATTATTGGTAAATGAAAAAGTGGATATTAATGGTAGGTCTAAATAAAAACCAATAAGAAGTTGGCCACATCAACATTTTATAAAAATTGTAAAATAGTTTGTGGTTATAACATTACTCTAATATAAATTTATGACAAAGTGACACTTACAATCTACAAACACTTATTCTTACTCTTAGAGTTGGAAATATTTGTAATAAGGGTGTATAAAATTTAAGTCAGAGTGTGTAAAAATAATATTTTTAAGAAAAAATCTAAGTATTAAACTAACAAAAAAAAAAAATATTATATATATATATAAAAAAAAATTGAAGTCAGGGGGTTCATTTGAACCCCCTGAACAACGTATAGCGCCGCCCCTGGTTAGGACGTTAATAAATACTATGATCTTACCCGAGAGTGAAATAATAAGATTATAAATATAATCTAAGCTAAGATGCAAAATTGATCCTCTAAGTTTTTTTAGATTTCATTTCAACCATCTAACTTTGCTTTCGTTCATTTTAGTCCTCTAAGTTTCAAATTTATTCAATTATGGCCTTTTCATCAACTTTTGTTAAAAGTTTTTGAAACAAAAAATCTACAAAATATTTTTCAATCATTAATTGAATTTTTTTAATTTAAAAAATTTGAAGAAAAATTTAAAAATTGAAAAATTAACCATAGCATATAACAAAAATTGATGGAAAAACCTTAATTGAATAAACTTAAAAGTTAGAGGACTTGTATGTTCGTTTAGACCCCTTAAACAAATTGTTAAACCTAATATATTAACCAAGTGATTACTTAGATTAATTATTCAGATCTAGGTTAAACACAAATATATCATATCATGCAAAGCAGTAGAAAATAAATAACACATCGATATGACAACTCAGAAAAACCGATAAAACTAACCGTTTCAAGGTAAAAATCTAGGGAGGATTTGATCTAGCTATCCTCAAGGTAAACCAAATCCACTATAAGAGAATTGAAGTTTTCACAAAAGATTTAACCCTAAATCTAATGCTACCTCCAGTAGTAACTTACTGACACGACCACGTGCAAGCTCTGAATCCACGGACTCCTTCTCTTCTTGGATATACAACAACACAAGACTCCTTGCTTATGACTTTAAGATCCTACTCAAAGGTTTCAAATCTCCTTCACTTATTGATCTTGATGCAGCAACTAGTTCTACCAATGCTTGATTGTAGTTTTGGCTCCGGTAGATTCTTGTGTAGTTAGAAGGTACAAAACCTCTCAAATCTCACAAAGAGTAAACACAAGTCTTCTTCAGTCCCTTCAAAACATGGCTAGGGTTTCCCTTTTATATGTGGAGAAGTTTAGATGAAACCCTAAACGTTTTTGCGGGTTTTGGGCCTGTTTAAAAATTCTGCAGAAACTATGCCTGCAATTTTCGATCGATCAAGCCTAATTCTCGATCGATTGAGAAAGGCAAAACTTCACTTTTCTTTTCTGCAATTAGCTGGACTTCAAAACTTGAAACAACCTTATTTAAGCATTACCTAAACACTTAAACTAGACATGTTTTGTTCTCAATTTGCCAACACAATACAACAATGATTCTAAATATTTAATTCTAAATCTTTAGAACCTAATAAGATTGAAATGAACAAATCAAAGTTAGAGGACAGAAATAAAATCTGAAAAAACTTAGAAAGTTAATTTTGCATTTTAGTCCATAAATTATCTTAACACATGTAAGTAGTGGCCATAAAAAAAAAGTATATTATATTCTATATAATGAAAGTTTGGCCTAAAACTAGTAGTTATGCCAAATGAATGTCCTATTTAATAGTCAAGTGGTTGCTCTTAGTAATATTTTAGATACTAACAATAGCTTTAATTTTTTCTTCTACAACTTTATTAATTATCTTTATATATGTGTGTGTGCGGTGTTTTTGTGTGTGTGTCTAAAAGCTGAAACGTAACATTTATTGTTGCTGTGCTTTTGTTGAGCTACATCATCCTCCATTTTTCAACATTTTCTCTCTTATTTTTGATTCTTTTTAATTTCCCAACTTTTTTTTTTGAGAGAAAGTTTCAACCTACGGCGTCCGCTTCTGATGATAGATCTTTATCATCAAATCAAGACACTAATCAGTTTTTAGTGTAACTGGGGATTGAACTTCAAATCTCTTATTCAACTATCAGAGATTTTACCAGTTGAACTAGTTGGAGCCCACATTTCCCAACTTATTGTTATACTTCTTCTAAATTTTCCCCTCTGTTTTACCTTTTCATTTCCCGACTACTATCTACTTTAATATCACTTTTCTCCTATCCATTTATCTTTCTTTATTTTTTGCTTTTCTTTTTCCTCTCCTCTTACTATAAATTTACAATTCACTTTTTCATTCTTTTCATTGTTTTTTCACACACAAAAGGATATTTCTCTCTCTCTCTCATTTTTCACACACAAAAGGATATTTCTCTCTTTTTCTCTCTCCCTTTTTTTTTTTCCATTTTTGGTGGAATTTTTTATATTTTTCTTGCATCTCCACTTTCGGTTGATGAATTTTTGAATTATTTAGAACTCTACTTTGGGTTGATGTGATTAAGTTTTGTGTTTTTAAGTTGTTATCTTTTTATTTTCTTTGAATTCATAGATGTTATCATATTGCGTTATAAATATAGTTGTAGAGACCGGTTTCGAGCGCTCTCCCCGTGTGGAGAGAGTGGACCCAAGCCCAGCTAACCCTCCAATAAATTTGTAGAGTATGGGCTCAAGAGCTAGGTCTTAGTAAAGAGTGCAACGGCCATGCATAGTTGTACGTGGGTTGTGATAGGTTAGACGTGGGTCGGCGTGCACAATGGGACTCCTCGGACGGGTTTTATATAGGTTGAAGATGTTCTTATTTCTTTCAAATAAGGTTACAATGGTTGAGAGAAAATACAATGCTACAGTACTTCTCTTTCTCTGGTTTTTCGTCCGTCCCTTTCACAAGAGGGACCTTTTACATTATATACTTCTCTTTCAGTTGATCCTAGCCCTACACTTGTTGATCAGCCCGGTTTCCACTTGAGAGCCTGTCCCATCAGCCGCATTCCCATACCTCCAGTGGGTTGCAGCGCCCAAGACGGCACTGTTCAGAGGTCCTATCCTCATTAATGCGGCCAGGGCGTTAGTTGAGGGCATTTAATGTGGAGGTGACAGTTCACCTGGGACTTGTTCTTCCACCATGCTTCAATGTCCGGTGCTTGGTTCTTGCTATTTGCTCCTCGGATGCTTAGGGAGACTCCCCTTAAAGGTATGCTGTTTGCCCAGTCTCTGACCTCGGTCTTCCGAGGATGTAACCATCCTCGGCAATGCTCCTTGGGCCCTGGGCCCTAAACTTTCATCCTCGGACCTCGGACATTGGAGGCGTCCTCGGCGTGGGCTTCTGGGCCTGGTTTGGAATGGGCCGGGGTTGCTGACTTATTCTGGCCCCACAATAGTATATAAGAAAATAATGTTATTTTATTACATAATATGACTTGGATAATTTGGTGTTTATTTCTTTCTTTTTTTCTACTCATATAATTTTCTTTAAATTTCTTATTATTCTCTCACATTCTCCCTTGAAAAAGTGGTTATTCTCTTCCTCTTGACTTTTTATTCTTTCTTGCAACTCTACTTTATATTGATGAATCATTATGGTTTTTAAAACTTTATTTTGGATTCATACATGTTGGTGTTGTATTTTTTAGTTTCCCATCACAAACAATCTCTCTCTCTCTCATAAAATTTAGAGAATAAATTATACATATTTAGTATAAGTTTAATATGAGTTTTGATTATCATGATAATCTCTTTTAAGATAATGAATAATTTGAATAATTTATATAAATAAAATTATACATACAAACATATATGTATATATTCATTTGTTTTTCTTAAATGTATAATTAACCTCATGCAAATTCATTTAAAAGTAACGACATTGAAACAAATGAACTGCCCTAAAGATTACATTTGTATATTCATAACATTTATGTTTATGAAAGACTTTCACTTAAATTTAGCCATACCAAAATAAATTGAAATGCTACATTAATGTGGCTTAACAAGTTTCTAAAAAAAAAAAAAAATGGCTTAACAAAAACATATCAACAATAAATGTAATACTTAAGATTTTATATATTATGAGTTTGAGATTCATATTTTTTTTCAATAAATTTGGATTTAGATTTGGTGTTTTCAATCCGAACATATCTTTTCTCATTATGTAAGTGCACAAATATAGATCAAAGTGGACTAAAATGAACTGAAGTGATTTGAATAGACCGAATTGGACCAAACGGACAAAATAGGAATAATGTGGACTAAATAGTACAAAATAAGAACAAATAGACCAAATAGGACGAAAGTGGATATAATGGACCGAAAATGACCAAAATAAACGATGTGGACTCAAGTAGACCGAATAAAACCACTATAAACTGAATAGGACCGAAGTGGATAAAATGGACCGAATAGAACCAAAGTGGACAAAATAGACTGAATAGGACTAAAGTGGATCAATGTGGACTAAATGGACCGAATTGGACTGAAGTGGACTAAACAAGAAGTAATGGACTGAATTGGACCAAATAAAACAATAGTGGACAGAATAGACTAAATATAACCAAATGGGACCAAATTGGACCGAATAGAGCCAATGTGGACTGAATAAAACTTTTGAATATTTATCATTTTTGTTGCCTTTTTAGGGCTTAATTTCTAATTTCTAATGTCTATTTTAGTATTTTATTTGTATTTTTTAACTCAAAGCTAAAGAGTATAGCCCAAATATAATAAAATCTCATACATTTCAACCCAAAAATTAAGAAAAAAATTGAATATTTGAGCTAAACTTGAAAAAATTATACAAAAGAATCAATTTAAGACTCAATTAATCTAAAATGGATTGAAAGGGAACTGAAATTGACTGAGTTGACCAAATTAGACCAAGTGGAATAAATTGGACCAAAGTAGACCTAATTAGATGGAATTGGACCAAAGTAGACTTAATTGGACCGAATAAAATATCACAATCAATAGTGACAAAAGCCGCTATCTATATGATCGATTTTTGATCGAGCCAACCACATAAATAGGTTCTGCGCATTGATGGGTGTACACCGCAATCTTGGTCTCCTCCACCTACTACTCCAAGGCTAACTATGTTGGCTAATGCAGTGGTGGCCAACATAATTTGGGGTCTAAGACGAAAATCTATGTGGAGCCTTTTTATGTGTATATATTAATTAAATAAAATTATTTAATATTAATCAAATCAAGGTTAATTTAACACATTAAATATATAATTTGATGAATAATATCAATTAAACTAAAGTTAATTTCATATTGTTGAATCATAAATTTAAATAAAAAGAAATAAAAATATATTATTTTAAAAAAAGATACTTTATTTTAGATATATGATAATGCATATTTAAGTAAAGTTGTAATCTAATTTTTAATTTTATATCTTGTTTTTAACAGAGATATAAATATTATTTGGTGTGTGGTCTTGTAGGATATTAGTTTACAAAAATTAAAATCTCAAACTATTAGAAGAGATTAATCTATAATTGATGATTTAACACATTTGCAACATTTTTTTGAAATAGTTAAGGCTTTCAATTGGGTTAGATTTCTATTGGTCTCTCGTACTTTGTGAGTCTTGATAGAAATGAAAATGAAAAATGTGATAAAAGTACTACAAAATGTTCACAATATGATTTGATAATGACTATGATTGATGAATTTCATAAATCTAATTAATGAATGTTTAAATTAATTTTTTTGTGATCGGTAAAATGTCAGTTTGTAAGTCTATAGTAAAATTTGTGGTATTATTAACATCACTATTTTTTTTTTTTAAAGTGCTAAAAAAAGTGTACAACCATTAAAAATATAGAGTACATAATTTCATAAAATTTTGGCATTGACAATGAAGGAGGGAAGTCCTTTTCCCTAGGGTTTTTTTTTTTTTGGTGTGATGGAGCCTTAGGGCTAGGCCTGAATTGCCTAGGCCTTTTGCTGGTCCTGGGCTAATGTTTAGTTAAGAATGGTAGTTTGGTTGGAGTTGGTGCATGCGAGATCAAGAAGGGAGGTTTATTGCTGCTTTAATGGTCTACTCCCCTCCACTCCCTCTCCCTCTCCCCTCAATCCAGACAGGCTATAAATGAATTCAATGGCACAGTGCAAGAGGCAGTAATCTTGAGGCTAAGGTAAGCTTTACTTACTCCACCCACAGGTCAACCTGTGAAAACATATTGGTTTAAGTTAATTCATAAATCAAAAGTGATTTATGAAAATTTGTTTCTTTCTTCTTTACTCTCTTTCCGGATTTTTTTTTCCAAAACAAAAAATATCAAGCGTAAAATAAGAATAATATAAGATATATATACTATATATTTGTAATCTACCTTGATACGAAAAGAGGAAGAACAATTGTAGCATAGAATTCAGAGATTGGAAGACCAATAAAGAAAATATAAGGAAGAAATAATTAAAAGCAAAAAAGAAAGTTGGAACATGTATTTTTTGTTCAATAGTACTCATAAAATGTATTTTAAAAGTAGTTTTTTTTTTCCCAATGAACTCTGGACCAAGGAATTACTTCTTTCCATCCGCCTAAAGAAAGGCTAATAATATGTTTAGGAGAATGATGGAACTTATGACAAAATAGATGTAATCTATGTTAGGTTTAAAATTGTTGGCTAAATTCATGTGTTAAAATAATTTTGTATAAGTGTTGTATTTTATTTAATTTGACTTTGTATTAAGTATTAACACTAGTCAAACAACTAAATTTTAGAATATTCACTAAAGGGAGCTTTTGATGCAGCGTAATAACCATATAATAATAATCCATCTCTCTATAAAGAATATTTATAATAATATAGAATTTATCCTTCCCCTTTTAGAAAAAGAAATAATAAAATAAATTCTCATTGAGAAAAGAAATACAATTTAACTAGAAAATAAAAACAAATAAAATCCTAATTCAACTAAGAAAATGATCTTGTTTCTCAAAAAAGAAAGAAAAAAAAGAAAGAAAATGATCTTAAAAAAATTAGGTAGAGTTCCTTAATTAGTACATTAAGTTCCCCAATTAATTTCAAATAGTATAGAGTTATATCAATTTAATTTTTTTATTTATAAAAATAACATTGTTTGTGCTTTAATGATCATTACAACCATGTGTTTGAATTTATTTGAAAAACTTAATATATAGCAAAGCAACTTAAAAACTATACTTTAAGTTTTGCTACGATAAAAGTAGGGACGGAGTTAAGATAGGTCTTAAAACTTTTAAGTAATTCTATTTTGTTTTATATAACATTTGAATGCAAATCCGAAAAAAAAAATTGATGCATTTGATCATTTGCCAAATCCCATGTAATAAACTTGAAACAGATACATTTTAAATGGACTAGATGGAAATATGCCCAGTAATTCTTGTTGTCGACCAATGTAGTCGTTTAACTGTGCCAAAATTTTCTAAAATATTAACTGGAATTTTCAAATGTCCTGTTTCAATATAAATGTAATTCCCATCTCAAAATTTGGAGCTTGGACTGAATTTATACAAAACTTTGGTATTTTGATTCAAACCACTGACATTCCAATTACAAAAGGGTGTACTTGATGAAAAATACTTTTGCACTGTCTATTTGACCATTCTACCATTACAATTTTTTCTCTGGTTCAATTCTTTTAAAGATAGAAATTAGATTTAGCAACATTATAGTATAAAAATTTGACAAGAGGATCAAAACTTTTTGATCCGCAAATTTAGGTTGGCTTAATTTGCTACCTATTGATTTACTGTAACAAATACACTTAATAACTGAAACATTCAAATTTGCAAGAATCTGAACCTGGTTATCATACACATTCCTCAAGGCATGGTTAGGGAACTGGCTGCTAGTAGAACTGTAGAAGTAGAACTTAAAACGAGTACTGCATATGCCTATTAAGGTTAGGAAATTAAAACTAGAACCTTATTAAAATCCTAGCTTCTTTGTTATTCATTAATAAGAATGATTGGTGGTTTGAGAGTTATTATTATTATTACTATTATTATTATCATTTTTGAGATAGGTGGATAGTAGGGCAAGGGGAGCGGAGATGAGGTTTGAAATTTGAATTACAGACATGAGACATACAAAAAATTGTCATTACCATTAAGTTATCACTTTAATTGTGATTGATAGTTTGAGTTAGTTGTTTATGGAAAATTGAATTTTTCCCAGATGTATCACATGCATTTTTCTTCAAAACTTCTTATAAAAAATTTTGATGAAATATAGCAACTTTAGGTAAATAAAAATTGATAAACTGATGAAGCTATTTTTCTAGTAGTTATCATGTTTGATGAATAGACAAATAATATTTGGAAGAAATTTCTTATAAGAGGCTTAGAATTATGCTACTCAAATCAAATGTCCCATTTAACAACGAAAAAAAGAAAAAAAAATGGAAAAAAGTTTATGTGAAAAGAAAATTTTGGTAAACAATAAAAAAAAAATATATATATATATATATGTCTATACACACACACATAGAAACCTCATGTGGGAGAGTAGAAGTTTTACATTTCTATCAAAGTATTAGTGGATTATTGCATTAATTATTTAATTAGGCAAACTTATATGATTACTTTTATAAATTTTATATAAGAAACTATTTTTATTTGGAATAATAATAATAATAATAATAATAACTATTTTTATACCTGTAGGGACTCAGTTTGCAGCCCAAGCCCAATAAGTGTGGGATTCTGGGTTAATGAGCCAAATACAATAAATTTGTAGAGAGTGAGTTGGAGAACTAGGCCTTAGTAAGTATAACAACGGCTAGGATGGGTTTGTAAGACAGTCATACAAGAACAAAGCACGTAAGGTGGGATGAGTGTACTGTTCAAGGAGACAAATCTCTGTATAGGATAATGAGACTGATTACAAGTGCAACTTTGGTTGCTACAGTATCTCTTTTCCATTTTTTCAATCCCTTCCTTATGGAGGATCTCTTACATTATATAGATCCCATTAATCCATCTTGACCCTACACTTGTTGATCATTTGAGCCCCTACTCAAGTGACTGTCCATCAGACACCCTCTCTAGCTCACAGTGAGTTGCAGTAGTTAAGGCAGCACTGTTCAGGGGTCTTCTTCACATAAATGTGGCTAGAAAAGTAATTGTGGTGCATTTAATGCGATGACAGCAGCTTTTCTCTAGACGTTTTTGGGCTTCCACCCTTCTTGCGTGCTTATGAGGCGTGCCCCTATCAATGGAGTTTCTATGAAGGTCCCGTCCATTACTGGAATACACATCTGAGCCATACTTGTCGTAGCCGAGGAGGGGTTTCTCCTCGGACCGCCCTTAGCTCCTCTCTTATTTATGAGACTCCAAACTGAGGTTCCACATAACTGTTTACCCCTCCTCGGACATGCCAACATCCAGAGATAAGGCCCAAGACCCAATATATAATCTTGGGCCCTCACCCCTACAATACCATATTTCAATTTGGTCTCTAACATTTTAATTGTGTCAATTTGGTCTCTAACCTTTCAGTGTCATGTTAATTTAGTCTTTGCCATTATTTATTTGATTGAAATTGCTGACGTGAAAAACGGCCAAAATAAAAAATTATTTTCCATTGGAGTGGCAATAAACTAAAATTTTATTTTGACTGTTTGTCATGTCAGCAATTTCCATCCAAAAGATAATAACATGGACTAAATTGACATGACATTGAAAGGTTAGTAACCAAATTGACAAAATCAAAGGATATTGACCAAATTGAAAAATGGTGTAAAGGACATGGACCAAATTGACACAACAGGGACCAAATACGTAGTTTACCATAATACTAATAATAATAGTTGATTTAGAAATTAGAATATGACATTATTCTTAATGTTCTATATATATATATATATATATATATATAAAGATTACTAATGGGATAAATACATTTATTTTTTAAAATTAATTATTTTAAGTGGTACATTAATTATTTTACTATAATGAAAATTTTTATGTTAGTTTTCTATGATTTATATGAGAAATAATTAATAACACACAATTGAGAATGTGTAAAAAGTTTATTGAAGGATATTTTCATTTTTATTTATCTAAACGATATTTGCATTCATGAGTAGGTATGAAACATGCCTATCTATATTAGTCACTATATCATGCAATTTTAAATTTTATAAATACATATAGTATGATCAAATTATTATACTACTTTTATTGTCTTTCTATGCTGTCTATAATACATCAAATAGTACAATTTTTTAAGAAATAAATTTATTGAAATATTGGAGGAAATTAATTACATAATGCATTGCATATCGTTCATGAATTCCGCTAGTAACAAACAAGAGAGTTAATATTAGTGCGGAATAAATACCTGGGTGCTAGGCTTCTTGGATAATACTAGGCTTCTTAGATAATACCTACAGTCTGATCACATGACCATACATCTTTATGTAGGGGATGTGAGCAATATTGATCCAATTTTTGCCATTATCTTTTTTCACACTTTTCTTTCAATAAAAGGAAAAAAATGATTAAAAAAGAGAGGTGGGCAGTCATTCTTTTGCTAAGAACTTGATTTTCTTGCTGGAACAAATCTTCAAACTTTTAACTTTTAAGCGAGGTGAGGTGTTGAAACCTTACTCATTTTAGCTTGAGATATGAAAACTAGTAAAAGTTGGAGGCAACAATGCCTTCTCTGGAAATGACTCAACTTCTTTGTATTTACTACTAATAACAAATTCTCTCACATTCTCCACTCCAGGCAATATATAGGAAATGAGATTGTCCCTCCAAGCATTAACTTTTTGCAATTGCTAAGCTTCATTTTTGTCAATTTTTGGGCACGTAGTCCTATACCAGGAAATGATACAATATTTGGAAAATTCCAGATACCCAAATAAGTAACAGAAACGCTCTAATTTCAAATTTGGTCAAAAGGGATGGTGATTAGATAAACTCTTGCAGTTTTGAACACGAGAAACTTCGTCTTCAAATATATCTCATTCCTGCTACCTTGGCATAGATTCAAAGTTTAAATAGTCAAGGGATTTGTTAATTGAAGACGAACTATTTTTATAGAACTCAGAATCCACAACAAATACTTCATCAAAACCTACGAGCAAACAATCTCGTAACCAATCTAGAAAGCTTATACCTTACACCGTTCGATGGTGAGAGAAATGAAGTTTGTATGGGGACACAATTGGTTAAGCATATTTCTTTCCCTTTGATGTCATGAACACGTTCCCACCTCAACTCCAACTCAGATAGATCTTGTTTATCTTTTAACATAAACTCCCTAGTATCTTTATTAGCGCAATGAACATTTTCCAAGTTCAATAGATAATTTTTCAAAAATATGTTGAACCTCCCCCAACTCTGTAATGCTAGACCCACCAGTTTTACCCACAACAAAAGGAGATAATTTTCTGAAATTTTTAATTTACCAAATTGTGGTGGCATCTCTTTTATATTGGTTCCAGAATTGTTCAAGTGGTGCAAGTTGACTAGTTTGCCCATGTTGTTAGGCGAATCAGTAATGTAACATGACAATATTAAACTTTGCAAATTATAAAATCTACAATCAGAATTTGACAAGTCTTTAATTTCAGTATCACGAATATTCAAATAATGTAGATGTTTTAAGTTACTAATAAAAACAGACAATTCCCTAATCCGAAACTTTTTTTATGCATGTATAACTAGACAACGAGAACTCCCACAAGCACTAAAATGTCCCTAGAAAATTGTCCATGATCTTCACTTTATTGTGCTATATTCACGCCACGTAAATGATAACCGAAGGTTTGGAAACCCTAGGGATCTCAAATTTCTAAGAGACATCAAATTTAGCTTTATAACATGACAAATGACGTATCTTTATTGTTATTTCATTAGACTCATCATTCTTTGGCCTATAACAAATGTTTTTGGATATATAATTTTTCCAAGTCATTAATAAGATCATGCATTATGAAATGTGAAAACTAACCTTGATATTAGACCCTAAAGTATTCTTCACCTATTTCTTCAAATTCCATACCCTTATCTTCTCTGCATTTCTACAATAAACCTGCTGCCATCCACAACATGATTAACACATCATTCTTAAATTCATAATCCTCTGGAAAAAGTTGAGTAATAAGCAAAGAATCGCTTCAAATGTAATGGGAAGTAATGACAGCTCAATTTCAAAACTAGAAAGATATTACTTTTGGTTTCAGGTAAATCCCAAATATCATTCTTCAAAATTTTAGTCCAATATGTTGGGTTTTGATTTGAACAGAACGAATACCTAATTGTTTTTAGAGCTAAAGGCAAGCCTCTACACTTTTTGACAATTTGTTTACCAATTGCCTCTAGCTCGAAATTCATAGGTTTTTTTATTTACAAATGCAGGTTGTACAAATAAAAGCCAACACTAGTCATTTGAGAGTTCCTTTAGACATTGATGAGTTGGAACGATGCATATTTATTATGCAACTCTTTTACTGAGTGTCGTTACAATGATCTTAATTTCTCGTGCCCCACATTTAAAAACTCTAAGTAACTTGTCCCACTTATTATAATTCTCATTCCAAACATCATCTAAAATTAGGTGAAATTTCTTCCCATCAAAGTCTCTCTAATTTTAGTTTGCAACAAATTCAAATTTTGAATATCACAGGCATACAAAGTAACCTCCTTAAAAATGGTTTTTAATATCTTAAAACTATCAAAATGTTTTGAAATGCAAACCCACGCTTTGAGGTTAAAACTCTCATTTACCATGTTGTCATTGTAAACAAGTCAAGCATGGGTTGTTTTACGAATTCCACCCATACTCACGTGAGAAAATTCACTTTCATAACGTAAGAGTGGAGGATATCCTTGAAGGGGGCTTTGTGGAGGGGTTGTGCAAAGATGAGAAAACTTCTCTCTGTTAATTATTAGCCCCTAACTTTGCATTCATACCAACTTTTGTATTGAGAGAGAACTTTGTATTTGTGTAAGAGAATAATTTTGGTGCATTGGGATTTGGGCACTATGAGAGTGCCATGTATTTTCTATATTTTCTGGTGAAATTTTGTCTTGTTGTAACCCATGGACATAGGCCAAAAGTTGAATTACGTAAATTTTTAGTATTCTTTTTTGTGTGTGAATGTCTATTATTTTCTTTTGGGTTCTCGTTGTTCCTATTACTTAATTTTTGGTGTTTTTTCTAACGTTCATAATATTTTTACAACCAATCTTGTGTGTGAGTGCTATCCAGAGACATTTTCCTACAACAATTTGGTATCAGAGCTTCCACTGTTACAACAATTTTGATTAAAATCACTGGCAATTGACGCTCTAGTTCCAAAAGGCGAACTTCACGGAAAATTCTTTTTGAACTGTACCTATTAGACTTTTCCACCATTATAGAACCTTTTTCTTTAGTTCAATTCAATGTGTCTAAATATACAAGTTCCAATTTTACAACATGAATTTCTCTGAAAATAGAAAGACTTTGACAAAGGGATTAATTCCTTGCAATCTATTCACAGTTGCCAGTCAAAATTTCTTGATCCAACAATTTAGGTCAGCTTAATTTGCTGCCCATTGATCCACTGTAACAAATACGCTAGCTGAAACATTCAAACTTGTCTGAATCTGGACCCGGTTATTGGATACATTCCTCAAGGCATGGTTAGGGAACTGGCTGCTAGTAGAACTTAACGAGTACTGCACATGACTAATAAGGTTAGGAAAAACTAGAACCCTATTGAAATCCACAACCCATGAGTTTCCTACCCCATTCACAGACCCCCTTGCAACTGTGGCCTTTATGTTCATCCCTTTGACATTGTTCCTATCAATCACAACTTGTTTGATATCTTTGAATTGTCCTTTGGATTGATCCAATTGAACAATATCAACTCCTTTGTCAGAACCACAAAACATGTTATCAACAATGTTGATCCCATTTGCCACCCCATTTATTGATTTCAGGACAATATATGCATCACCAAGGAAAAATGTATTAGAGATATGAAGTTGGACGGGATCTTCAGCAACAATACCAGTGTAATCCAAGTAAGAATTAACAATCCGGTTTTGTGTCAAACCAGGCAATTGCAGATAAATCCCAGTTCCACCAAAGCCAGTGGCCTTATTGTAGCAATGTACCCCAGAAATTATGTTGGCTTGACCAGAAACTAATATTCCTATAGCAGCTGAAAAAATTACCACATCTGTGACAGCATTATCATTGCCCATTAGGCTTATTGCAGTGCCTGAGAACATTTTCTCACCATGATCACCACCGGCAGTGATGTGTTGGCCAAGAAAGGAGTTTCTTATGTAGGTCTCATGGCCACCTTGGACTAAAATCCCATTGCTAGTGAAATGGGCAATGTAACAGTTGTCTATGCTGGTCCTAAGCGAGTTTCTGACTGCAATGCCTCCACCCTTGTAGCTTGAATCCAACATGAGGTCTTTGAGGGTTATGTACTCATAATTGTAGGATGGTGATGAGGATAGCTGTGCACCCATGGAGCTCCCTCCATTTCCTTCATTATTGTTGCTAGTTGATGAAGCTGACAAATCAATCAGATACCCATCAGTTGCAAAATCATCTGAGGCACGCAGTGTTCCTCCATGTATCTGTTAAATTTAAATGATCAAATCAACACAACATCATAAAAGAGTAGGATTAAATAAAACTTCAATTATTAATATTCATAAAATTTAGATTTTAGGGAGTGTGATTTTTCAGCTGCAAAATTAGGAAATGAATATTTTATTTTATTTTTATAAAAAGTGAAATGTCACTAAGAATGATTTTGGAAAAATACTTCTAATGTCACATTTTTTCACAATCTTTGCCACAAAAGTTGAGATGACATGCCAAAAATCTTGTAACTTACTCTACTTAACAAGAAGAACCAAGATTGAAATCTCCCATTTCCCATTATTTTTACCATGGGATTTATAAAAGAGAGATGATGTGTTATGATTAGTGCTAAATAAAAGTGGTATTAGTTGTGGATTTGAATAAAAATGATATTTTTATGATTAAAACTTATCACCCAATAATTATAAAACAAAAATTACAATTTTAGCAGTATTTTGGAGGAAATGGTCATAAATATTCTCTTTTATGGTAGTCAGAAAGAGAGAATCTTGGATTGAGATCATGTGGAATACTTAGGTATTGCTCCTAATACAATTGCTATAAGTGGCTGAGATTTAAAGTTGCAAAATGCAACTTTAAATCTCAACCATTAAATAAATAAATAAATAAATAAAAAGTGAAAGTGAAAAAAGTAAAATTAGTAAAAATATATTGTGAGAAAAAGGGGTCTTCGTTGTATGATGCAATTGCATCAAATCTCAATCCACAAATCTTTATGGCTTTTCTTAATGGCACTCAACTTTCATTGACTTGTGGTTGACTGCCATAAAAGCCTCACTATGAATTCAACAATTTTACTACTGAATTCACTCATATTTTTTCATCTCAGTCTTGTGCTAAAGTCATTACTATTCTGTAATTCAATAATTAACTTAAAAAAATAAAATAAAATCAAACAATATTCCTTCAAATCACCAGGAATTTTGTAGGTGTCTTTTTATAAATGCAATCTCTTTTGTGGTTTTTCACCTATTGTATGGATTTGGTGCATTTTGCTTTACATAGCATCAAATCTTTTCACACATGGAGGGCCTAAAGTAGGGAAGATTAGATTCATTAAACAATCCAAAAAGACAAATTTATTGCATTTCAGTCAAAATCATGGAGCAATTTTTGAGGAAAGTATTTCCAAAAGCTGCCGAAAGGATAACTTTCTTTCTCATGGTTTCAAGGTGTCACGGTATGTGTGACAAATACAATCCTTTCCAAACTGTAATTAGAAGAAGTTTAGAACCTAGGAAAACGAAAATTTATTCAATTATTTTAAAAAGTAAACTATTCTAAGTTATGTTTGAGTGTTTGACCAACTGCTTTAAACATTAAACAATTTGCAGGCTTAAACTGACACCTAATGAACATGACGACCTTTGTGTCTATCAAGGCACTTGGTCTTGCCGTACCCCAGTATCCTGTCTACTAAAGCAATGCTAAGGGTACATAATTGTTCACAATTTTTGTTTCTCATAATTTGTATAGACCACAAGTTTTGATTATAGCAAGTTAAAACATTATTTTTATTATGTATTAATCATATTACATTTATGATAATCAAAGTATACAAGATGATCTTTTAAATGAGAAAAAAAAATGCTTAATTAAGGCATTGATCAAGTAATTTTGTGTGAGAGCATATGTTAAATATGGATATTTAAAAAAAAAAAAAAAAAAGTAGACGCACGAAATAAAAGTATAGACATTATGCATACTAAATAGTAAAAACAATAATTTTTCGTAATTTATGTGTGCATGTAAGAATGTGGACATATGTACCATGAGGTTGCCTAAGCCGGTGGCCGGCAATCGCAGCGGTCGGCTAATGAGGTAATTGCCACCTTCAAGACTAACCTGTGCACCCCCAAGATTCTTTATTCCCTCCATCAATAACCCTTCACTTGAACCTTGGACTGCATCTGATATTGCTCTAAGCAGTGCTTCTGTACTGTCCTTTCTTCCTGTTGGATCTGCACCATATGATGTCACGTGATACACACGTGCCTGCTTCACCATACATCATAGCATATGATCATTTCTCAAAATCACTATCAATTAGCAATATTAGCCATGACTATGAAATATTACTTAACCAAGAATTAATATATGTTACTGTTATTATCAAATGTAAGTAAATATATATTTAGGATTTGAAGATTTATGAATAAACTATATTCGTGAAGCAAGAAGAACCAAAATTAGCTAAAAGGTTAAGAGAAACATAGAGTGTTTGTACCTGTGGTTGCTGAGTATAGCTAGGAGAAGGAGCTGTTGATGGCTGGGTAAAGGAGTCCTTGAAGGCTTGCATTTTGCGTATTTGGTCATGATAATGACCGCCAGAAAACTGACCCACTAGAGAATGGTCTCCATAAACATGATTTGCAATGAAACTAAGGGCTAACCCCATAACCATGGAACATATTAGAGCTTTTCTTGCCATTT
Organism: Quercus aquifolioides; assembly: GCA_019022515.1. NCBI lineage: Eukaryota > Viridiplantae > Streptophyta > Magnoliopsida > Fagales > Fagaceae > Quercus > Quercus aquifolioides. The sequence continues at coordinate 15,984,533 of CM032333.1, forward strand.
TTGCTTCTTCCATCTCTTTCTCTCCTACATTAAAAGTCTTGAAGACACGTTGTTGAGAAAAAAAAAAACTGCCCCCCCTTATGTGAGAGTGAGAGAGAGAGAAAGAAGGGAGAGAGGGGACATGGAAAGAAAATGGCCTAAGCTATAAGATTTGATAAGGAAATAGTGACTGGTGAGAACTTTATTTATATATTAGATCGTGTGTGGTGTGGCATCCACATTCTGTTCTTTTTATGTATGGTTGTTTGTACTTTTTGTAAATGAGATTAGCGAAGTGAAATGAGAATAGCCTCTCAGCATTTTGATTGTTTCTTTTACCTGACAAAAAAGTAAGCAGTTTACCAACTTCTTACTTTAGGTAGGACCATGGCAAGTTTACAATGATGTAAAAATCTAGTTTAGGAACACTATATTTTACATCAGCATCACGTTGGTGGGGATAAAAATTTAACCATTTAACGTCATAAAAAACTACTCTATTTAGTTTATCACATCACTCTACAAAACACTCAATATTGGTTTTATTTTAGTATTCAGCACAATAAAATAATATATCTACTGTAATAAACAATAACTACCCCACTAACACAATAAAATAATATATATTTTAATATTTTTTTTCCTTTTTAGCTACAGTGCATATCCCTACTTGGTTGTGCACTGTAGCGCAACAGCAAAATGATATGGCTAATTGGCTATAACTCCTCCAATGCACTAGCTTTTTGTGCCACTTTTGTGATATCTAGCGGCTAAATTTAGTATTTTAACTATATGCCTCCACCAATACAAATACTCTTAACACGTTTATTGTGATTGATGGATAATAAAAGTAATGTCAATGGTGTACTCAAATTAAAGAAATATTGCTTGTATAGACATGGAAAATTATACACAATAAAAATGGGGTTCCACCTTCCACATTTTATATCTCCCAAATAATCGATTTTTACTTGGTTAACTGGTAAGTAACTCCTTATAATAAGTTAATGTGTGTGAAACGGTGGGACTACAAACACCCAAAAGGATCAGATACTCAAAGAGTTCTAGACTTTAGATATTATGTTACTCACCCAAAAATAACCCTGGTAGGTGATGTTCTGGTGGTTGGTTCCTCGCTCCTTAGTGGAAATATCTTATGAATGAAGGATTCTTGGTGTGGGCAGTAAAGAGTGGTTTGCTATGATATCCAAGAGACACATTGAATGAAAGGCTGAGATTAGCACCAAGGGGCAAAGGATTATCCATTCTGATCCATGCCAAAAATTTATTTATTTATGTTAATTGTTTATTTTCTAATGTATCAATGTAAATAAAAAAATAGAAGAAGAACATTAATGGGACGGCAACAACAAAGATAAATTAAGGTGTAAATGGAATTCACTGTCATTGGTATTGGTACGTAATTGGAGAAGAATAGAAATTTGTTTGTTATGTAATTTGAGAGGATACATATGTGAACACTGAAGGGTGGTTTAAGTTGCAAGTTACTTCCATGTGATTATGACTACTGGTAGGTCCTGCCTTTGAATTCTCATAAAAAAACAACATTAGTTTGCCTGGGATAATTGTTGCTCACTACATAATTCTACTGAGAGTTAGGTGAGGTTATAATTGAATCCACCTAATGGGTATTCATATGTTATTGAACAAATATAGAGTAACATAAGTGCTGGCCTTGTACAATCTAGCTTGACTGTAGGGGCCAACTTGATTAACTAGGAAATAAAAATCTGACATTCATAAATACATAAATAGAAATGCAACCTTACTTTATTATTATTTTTTAATGCTAAAGAAAAAGGGATAGAAATTAGCTTTATTTTTATCTTGAATACCTTCTAAACTTCAGTCTTAGCTTTACTCACAAACCAAAACGTGTAATAATTACCAATTTCTATATGTTTTTGATGATTGATAAATATAATGAGAAGAAGAAATTTGAATCCTAGATGTATTTGTTAGAAACACCAAAGAGTGTCAGTTAAGTTATAAGGCTCCTAGCTATTAGTTCAAACAAATAATGAATATAAAGCTAATTTATTTCTCTTCTAAGGGATACCATTCTTTTATGTCTTGCACACAAGATGGATAGTCTCAGATACAATCCTTAAGGTTACATTACCTAACGAATCTGTTACAATACATAATGAATCTATTTCTTAGGAAATAACTTATATGGTACATTTTATGCAGCATACAAGATCATTTACATGTATCAGCAGATTTTTCACAAAATCATCTGCCAACAGTAACTACAGGTCCAGCATTCAGAGGAAGGAGGCTCCAATAAGAACCCTCATCATCAATACAACAACTATGCCACTTAATTCTATAAGAACCTACGGGAAAACTAGAAATATCAAGCAAGCAACTTGCAAATCCTTGGCCACTCTCATTTGGTTCAAAATGCACAAATGCATAAACAACCCCGTCCTCATTGTTATCATACTTTCTGCGCTTACCATTATTGATCCTTTTTGTATGTAAATTTGTCACATAACGAAACAACATTTCATTGATTTCCACAATATCATCATTTTCCCAAGCTCGACAGCCCCACTGCATTTGTTCCTTGTCTTCTTCACTTGGTCTGTGCTCCTGAAAGGATACTCTACAATAAAGAATACAATATAACTTGGTCGGCCGAGCTGGGAGATCTGGTGGCAAATTATTCAGTTGAAGACACAGGTTCAATGATAGAAGGAAGCCTGGCAATATGGATATTCTATCTGAGCTTTTTGTGTCTGAGTTGTGGGCAAAGAGCTTTGATCCAATGCAAGGCCTGCCATGTAAAATTTACAAGCATTAAACTAGCAAAATCAAAAGCTTACATTACAAAAGGAAAAAAAAGAATCTAAAGGAGAACCAAGATCTTTGTATTTGAGAGCCCTTGTTTCATTTCACTCAAATAAAAACAGTAAATTTATTTTTTCAAAAAATTGAGAAAGAAAAAAAAATTCATGTCATTCAAACCAATTTATACATCCTAACAGTAATTTGTGGAACCAAGTGACTTAGAGCACATCATAACGTAAAAATGGAATTCCAAATGATGAAAAAAGACACCAATTCCTAAAATTTTGAAAGAAAAAGAAAGAGCTGCTGTTACATTGACACTCTGAACAGTACAAGTCGACTACTTTCTGGCCATAAAAAGAACTAAACAGGACAATTCCATAGATTAGCCAGAAGATGCATGCAGTTGGGTAAGAAGATGCAAACTAAGTAATCTCAATTTTTAAGAATCCTTGAGCAGTGAAGCCCACCTACTGACCTAAAAGTTTCTTTTTATTGATCTCTCATTCAGATACTAATATATAATTTAAGGTGCTCATGCTTTGACACACAAGATCTACTAAGGTTCAAATGTGTCTCATCTATTAAAACTTTAGAGTTATGAAGAAATACTAGTAATTATGTTGTTTTGTAACAGGAGCCATAGCATTGGACCTTATACATTAGAAACTGAGTCGTTCAGTTAAGATTGTTCTATTTAATACAATATGCCATGCAATAAATCTTTAAACCAGAGAATGGGGTAGCTGCTCAACATACCTTACTTTAAAGAGATATTTGGGAGTCCGAAAAGGAATTTGTATCCATTTCATAATAATGTTCAAAAGAAGTTGTAAACCATCCTTGATAACTTCGGGTAACATGTCTTCATTGTGTTCTCTATTTGCCTCTTGCAAACCAACAACCCCAGAAACAGCATAACTACAAAGAGTAAGAATATCTTTTTCTTCACAACCAACTTTCAAAAGTTTATTTCTAGACTGCAAGTCAAAACAGTTCTTAAGCTGTCCACTGGCATGTAAACAGTTCTTGAGCTGTGAACTGACATATAAAATCTGACAGAGATTCCTACTTGTCTCATGATCTATATGCCACAAACGCCCAACTAAATTTTGTATTAACATTGCACGTGAACAGTATTCTGAGTTTTCTACACCACAACTTGTAACAGTTTCATAGGCAGCAAGATTTGGAACAAAAAGTATGAAACCAGTACTGAAGGCCAAGAGTGAACAACTTAGTGCAAGTGATGAAATGACTATTGAACTTTGGCTGTCTATACCAAGGGAAGATGTGGCTATTAAATCAAATTCTTTTGCTAGCTTCCTAAACTGCAAAGATATTTGAATAAGCTCTGCAAAAGATTTCAGGAACTCAACGTCTCCATTATTGCTAATCCTGTCCAAGCTAAACTGAATGGTTGCATGAATTCTTAGCAAATCCACCAAAGTTCTTAGAAGTTTAGCTCTTAGATACAAAAACCATCTCTGGAAACAAAATTCTTGACCTGATGAGACAGCACGTTCTAATGTTTCCCCTGCAGAGCAGATACCCCTATAAGCCCCAAGAAGCTCTTCACTGTAATTAGGCTCAGTAGACCTTCCAGTAGTATCTCTGCTGATTTCACCTATATCATCACTAACAGGAAATTTATTCTTCTCTAACCATTCTACTAAAGTAGACCCCTGTTTTGGTAAAAGCAGTAGCTGGATTTTCCTCTCAGAATGAGCCAATTGAATTATAGATTTTAACCAGGAGTAGCAGATATCAGACTGAACCTTTGTTGTTAACTGTTGAAATATGCAAGTGGCTGTGAACCATGCTCCCTGACATGCAGCGTACATCCCAGCTCTGTAAGCAGGCCAGTTATACCTCTCTTTCAACATCTTATTTGCACACTCTAGGGTAAGAACTTCCTTCTCAATCAAGTGATAATTACCAGAGTTTCTATTAAGATCACAAGATTCCTTACTTTCATTCACCAAAAAACCCCAAATTATTTTACAGTGAAACAATAAAGAGAGGATTGTATGTATATAGCAATCAAATAAGCTGCACTGACACACACGCTCAACCAGAAGTCTTACTTTTTCAAATACTATGGTTGTGGCAGTGCCAGCCTCATTGAGAGTTTCAAGACAGGCAACCATAAATCTACATACAGCCAATACAAGCTTTGACCTAATGACTCTGCTCTTTTCTCTTGTTAAGTCCAACTCAGGACCCAGTCTATTTGAATGTCTTGTAGAAACGACCTGGTCATGCATATTTGCAACATATTCAATAAATAAACAGATTTTATCCAGCACCAAAGCACCCTGATCTGGATGTTCTCCAACCAAAAGAAGAAGAAGGCTGAGCAGACTACAAACTCTTTGAAACACTTTGGAGTCAATCTGGCAAAGATCTACTAATGGCTTTACCAGCAAGGTCATCTGATCTATAACCAATGAGATCACCCTCGACAACAGAGAGGAACCAAACATACCAGATTCCATTTCCATTTCCCCCCCAAGCTTCCTTGATATATCTGCCAGAACATGAATCAAAAAGAAACCATTCAACGCAATTGGAGACTGGGAGAAATCTTCAGCAATGGTTAAAAGCTTAGTGAATTCAGGGGTGTCCAGACAAGGCAATTGAGGTGACATATAAGGGAGTATCTGCATATTGCCCAACGGTGGTCAAGAGATTGTAAATTTGACAATATTAAATCACAATTTCATCAATATAAGTTCGGCTATTACCTTATGCAAAACCTGTAGAGCTTCACATTGCATGTTTGTTGGAAGTTCAGGATCATTTAATGTGCTGAATAATGCTTTGACTAGATCTGCACTAACAGGGAAATGGCACGGTCCTTTTATTAAAAGGAAGTGCAGGCATCTTAATACAGTAGCTTTCATATGCATAGTTTTTTCTCCTCTAAGAAATGAGGAAAGAAGGTCCACCTGCATCATGATGTCAACAGTAAATTAGAAATAATCAATCACAGATGCAGTTAAAATCTCACTCACTCTCTCTCTCTCTCAAAAGAAAAACAGAAATTAATAACATCATGATCTTTGACCACTTATATGAACAAGAGGGTATTGCCAATTTAATCCTACTGTACTTCACCCACATTATTTTTGAGCTTGTTGCCAGTTACAACCTCAAACTCATAATGGTATTCACTCCAGATAAGAATAGGCTCAATTTATAAGCATTATCTCTAGTGAAGGGCTGAATTAGGAAGTCTACGGACATACAAACGTAGTGTCTATATAGACATATATAAATATATATTGGAAAATTTTACAGCATCAAGAGGAAGTAGACAAGCTGATTTGTGCATATAGGAATCCTGCCTCTCCAACAACAACACACAACAGATGCCATAAGCTGTTGGGAAAGGTACCTGTTCAGAAATAAGAACTGTTGATTTGAAAGAAAGTTTTGAGAGTGAAACCAGCAAAGCGACCAAATAATCCTCTTCTGTAGAGTCCAACACCAACTTTAGACCTGTCTGCAACATATGAATTATCAGTATCATTCTAACCCTGTACACAAGCCAAAAATATGATTCCACTTAAATCAGGGAAAAAAAAACCACACAATAGATGACTGTGTATGAAATTAAAGAGGTATTACATGCTTTTATAAGTTCATGATTTCACTTATTATCTGTCGGTTCTACCAAACACTAGTTAGGATAAAGGTTAAATGATTATTGCTTCCACTAGTTTTGACTATCCATGTACTCTAAAGCAACTCCTTTTTATAGAAACTCATGTCTATTATGTGTTTCTCTCACAACCACTGAACTGCTACTTTGGAAGTCAGATAAGAGAAAAGAAACAACATGCTTATGGTCAGCTAGCCCAAATCTCAGCTCCAGACAAGTGCTCAAGTTTTTCCAGACATCACATAACACCATGACTTTTGGATGAAAATCAGGAGAATTAAGAAAGATAATATCTATCACAAAGCAACAGATACACACAGACAAATATATATCATTATGCAGCAGACACACAAATAAATATCTATCATAATGCAAGAGACAAACACACATCGCATTTGGTTGTGAATAATTTGTTAAAATTTCTGTTGAAGGCTTGAAGCACAACTAAATATAAATTTGTCAAAACCCAAAATACCATCCAATCGCATGTAATATGATCATATCATATGTCACTTGACTTAATCCTCAAAATGGCCTTTTATCATCACCTAGTTCTTTTGTTGCAAAAGAAAAAAATAAAATAAAATAAAAAAAGAGTAGCATGGCATCTCACACAGAAACTAAATCTATACCCTTTATGCAGATTTCCATGTGTATAGTTTTCTTTTTTAGTCAGTGATTTCCATGTGTATTTGAAACTGAAACAAAAACAGAAGAGAACCAGAACCTGGTAAGCTCTATTTGTAACTGAATATGAGCACCCAATTTTTGCAAGAACTCGTGCCCCAGCTAACCTTACAGCAGGTGATGTTTCAGATAAAGTCAACATATTAACCAGCATCTCCAGTACAGTACAAGCAAAATCATCTGATAACTCAGAAAAGCAACCAGCAGCAAATAATGATGCTTTTACCTGTAGAAACCAAATAAAATGCTTTCAGATCATTTCCAGACAAAATTCTGTATATAATCAATTAAGATATAGAACCAAGTACATTGTGAAAAGAGTGTCCAAGAAGAAGGGGGTGGTGGGCAAGGGAATAATGTGCCCCTGAATAAGTCCACCATCAGTGTCAATCTGCAAATTTAGTCTTCAAAATAATATAATGGTACATGTGTCAAAGATTTCATAAAATGATTTGATACATGTTCCATGATGAAGTTGTCCATATAAATTTCTAGAAACTTCTTATTGCTTCAGAGTTTATACATGTGTGGCAATCTTTTCCAGGGGACCAGCAATGCAAACAATATTATCAACCCAACTATTAAGCCAACTAAAAAAACCCTCCTCTTCTCAATTTCTACACAACAAAAAGCACTTTTATCATATACAGACGTTGGTTAATTCTGCCTGCCTGAATTCACTGAAAATAAGTCCAATATTGGCCTTCAGGTGCATTAACTCTCTTGTGAATGAACTTGAAATATTATGATTTGCTCAACAAAGAATGTAAAGTTGTAGACCTTGACAATGATGATGATGGTGGCGACAAAAAAAAATTAAGTTGCAGAAACAATGCTGATGATGAAATCACAAATTTTAACACGTGAAAAATACTAATCTCACCTCCAAAACATGAGAAGAAACTAGACTGGAGAGAATCACATATCTTATCTGAGCACTGTCTTTTGCAAAATCTGCCCAACAACCAAAGAGAGCTAAAGCCAATGCTCTTGACTCAACTTCCCCAGTATCAAAAACATCCTTTACTCTTGTCAACAATTCTAGGTGGTTGTGCAGCCTGGCCTTAGACAAAATCCCTTTCTTTCCTTTACTTTTATTCTTCTTGTCATGATTTCTGTACTCGGATAAGAAAATCCTAACAATAGCAAGTTTAGTGTGTTTATCACCTAACCTAAACGCATCAGCAAGCCTTAATAGGATGGTGTTCGCAAAAAGCCTATCCTCCCCTGGCACTAAGCCAAACATGTCATATACTGCCATACTTGGTTCAGGTTCTCTACTCCAATGCTCAAGCCTTGGCCCAATCTGTAATATAGCTTCAACAGGTTGACCTGAATTGTGACAAACAAACTGAAAAGTCATAGCAAAATAAAACAATTTGGGTACACTTTTTTCTTAATTGGACATATGCATTTGAAGAGTCCAAATCAGCATTGATACACAAAAAAAAAAAAAAAAGTAAGAGCTGAGAATTCTCTGTAAAAAAGAAAATAGAATGAGGTCTAACCAGGTTTTTTGGAGCGGAGTGCCTTCTCCAGCTCAATACTCCATTCCATTGCACGAGCAGTAGAATTTCTCTCCATTACCACTTCCTCCCGAGTCCCTTTTGTCACCTGAATCGAGAAATTTACCTATCTTAATTGACATAAATATAAAAGCGATGCAGCACTGGTACTGGTAGGAACACAAGTAGAAAGCAATGTATTAGGATAATCTCCATTTGAAATAAATCTAGTTCATGGTTCAAATTAAATATTACAAATCTGTTTCTTAAAAATTAAAAAAAAATAAAAATAAAAAATAACAAATATAAAGGTGTATCCAGTGCCACAATTTTAAATGAAATGTCACTGTGTATGCTGTCAGATCCAAGAATTCCGAAAACAATAGGGGAAATAGAGGAACAGTTTACAAACCATAGGCTTCACTTCACAACCTAGGGTTGCTTGGCATCACCAGCAAACCATAGGAACAAACTCGATCCAGTAATTTATTTTAAAATGTAAGTTGTGAAACTGAATTCTTGATTAAGAAAGAGTCCCTCTCTATCTAGTGCATTTGATTTAGCTTTTTATGGAGCTTATTTAGGTTATCTATTTAAGTACAACATTTTAAAGAAAACTTTTTTGTTGTTGTTATAACTTTACTTATATCCACTTTCAGCAAATAAGCCAATCCAAATGCATATAGCAGGGCCGAAAAAGGATTTTTTTTAAAATAAATCAAGCAATAAGTGGCTCAATATTACTTTCACAAACTTGTCAACAGTAAAGAATGCTGGGAATTCTTTTAAATGTTCAGTGTTCCCAAATGGAATCCAAAATAGATCAACAATTTAGCAGACTGAATATCTAAAAGTCTAACACCCCTTCTGCCATAATACTTTCAACTCATCAAGTCCTCCAATTAATCAACAAAACCTCAAAATAACCATCAATTGTAGGTTTTTGCTTAATGTAGGGAACCTCTACGCATAATTGACCCCACCCACCAAAACCAATTGTCGGCTAATCCAAGGGTGTTCACCCCTGACGGGCTAAGCAGTTTATGCACAAAAGCTTATATTTGTAAGCGTCAAATGACAAATCGAAACAAAAACTCAATACAGGGAACTTTTCTAAATAAGAGCTCTCTGGACTCGCCTCTAGCTAGTAAAACCTATGCATAATTGACCCCACCTGCCAAAACCAGTTGTCGGGTAATCCAGAGGCATTCGCGCCTGACGGGTAACAATCAAATGATAAAATCGAAATAAAAGTTCAATTTTTGAAAATCACTTGTGTGTGTGTTTGAATGTGGGTAATTGCTGAAAGCTTATATTTGATGGAAATTGACTAAAGTACAGTTGTAAGCCATAGTTATGCCTAGAAAAAAGTGAGGCTTTAAAGAAACTGTACCTAAACAAATATGCTATTTACTAAAAGAAAAAGTTGTTGCAAACAGACAAGCAAGAGGAGAGAGTGTGTACTGACCGGCAAGAAAGAGAGGCAGAAGAGGACGAGGTCACCGGTCGGCGGCGGAGGCAAATAGAGAGAGATTGAACATCGACCAAGTTTTCATCTTTGTTTGGGCACTCGATGTTTTGTTATTATTTAGCATCAAAGGTACTACCTTTGTCCTTCTAACTAGACTGTGCTGGTCGCCACCAAGGAGAAGTTGAAGGAAAAGAACCTATGAATATGCTAACCCGCGAAAGTTTAAGGAAAAAAAAAAAGGTTTTATTTTCGAAGTCAAAATTTGGGCTTATTTTTATTTTGACATTTTAACTTTTTAAGATTTTCAAATCTTCTGTTCGGTGTACTATTTTAAACACATATTTTTAATTTTTAAATAATATTACACATATTTTTACACATTTTTCACCTATACGTATTTTTTAAAAAATTGAAAACTATTGTTTAAACACACATATCAAACAGACCCTAATATCACAAAAACCCTAATATCACAAAGTTTCATTTTTAATGTATGATTCCCTGTTTCAAACTTTTTCCTTTTTTATTGGGCCTACAATAATGAAGTTCTTGCATCTTTTTATAAATAATTTAGAGTTTTTTTTTTTTTTTTTAACAAACAAGTGTATGGAGCTTACTTCGAGAATTTGACTATTTTCTTGAGTGTATACAATCTTCCTATCTCCCGCGTACTAAGTTATTTCAAAGAGAAATCCCGTTAGAGTAGCCTTAAGATGTTGGGAAAATGTTTTGAATTAGGATCTCATTGATATCATGAGCCCTTAAGAATTACTGAGCCAACCTCTTGGAATTAAATTATTTAGAACTAGTATTCTGTGAAATGGTTAAACATGAAGTGCACTTAAGAGTTTGGTCACTAGCGAAAACAAATGGTTGATTCAATTTAACATTTAAAAATAGGTACCTCAATATTGTGTTTTTTAAGGTAAAAAAAAAAAGATGTACTAGACAGTCAATGCCGATTCATAAATACAAAATTATGTTTGTATTCAACTTGTTTAATAGTCGAACTCAATTTGGACTTAAACTTAGTTTATTTGCTAAAGAGACGAGCATATATATATGTTCATAAATTTATCTCAAATTGTTCAAAAACAACTTAATTTATTTACAACTCTATTAACCTTCCACAAGAATAGGTGATTGTATGTAACTTATCAATTATAATAAAACAATTATTAGCACACACTGAAGATTAGCAAACAATTATAATAAAGTTTTTTATTTTCAAATAAATACACCAACTTTTGGGTTGTTGCATTTATTAAGTACTTAAATTAGGATACCTTATTTATATAATAATTTAAATAATAAAACTTGGATTTGGGCCAAATCCAATAAAATGTGTTGGGCCCCTTATTCGGATAGTTTAATAGGATAAAGATTTGGATTTGGACCAAGCCCATTATCTGGATAACTTAAAGAATAAAGATTTGGATTTGGCCCAAATCCAATAAAATGTATTTGCCCAGCCAGATAAATATGTGGATTTGGCCTAGTATTCATTCTGTAGTGGTGGTGGACATGATCCTGATAAGTAATAACTTCAAATTTTAGATAAATTCAGATAAATTCATAAATAATATGGGAGTATAGTGAAATGATGCTCCTGCTTTTTACATTAGGATGAGGTTTAAGTTTAGTGCATGTAGTGTATTAGACCCGTTAAGATGTTAACATATATTTAAAAATAGACACGTGTTATAATTTCAACAGGTCTAGTGCAATTGAACACTGAACCCAAACCTCACCCTTTACATTCATAGTGGATCTTACTATAAATTTAATAAGCAAACTCTACCATGAATGTGAGAGGAGGGACTACTATTTTTTGTGCTCAGTGAGTAGTTAAGAATTATTTCAAATTTTATTTATTTAAAATAAAAAACAGAGCCAAGTTCGGATCCGGGTCAAGAACCCAACCCAAAAACCCAAAACCCAAACTCAAAAGAGGTTGCGTATTCTAACACACAGGTGAGCTGTGAGCATCGAAGCTCTGAAAGTGAAAACCCAAACTCTCTCTCTCATCACCAAAACGCAAAAACCCCTCTCGCACTTTGCACTCATATGCGTCTTCGATCTCAGTTGTAAGCAAAAATTCACAAACCTTTTTTTAAAAAAATCTTTCTCAGTAAAATTCCATCTAATCTTCCTTTTTACTGTTTCACGATTCCCTTCTCAGATTGATAGCATCATTTTTTATATTTTTCCATTTCCTTATATTCTTTGTTCTGTGTTTGGTTACTCAGAAAAAAAAAATTGATTGAAACAATAAGAAAACTCAATGAATTTTGCTCTTATTGTTAATATCTTCATATTCCTTTAACTATTATTATTTTTTGTTTCATGGAAATTCAATGAGCTTAAATAAACTTAATAATTAGAATTTATTTATTTATTTTTGTATTAGACTCCAATTTTTTTCTACGTGTTTCACGTATTCAGGAGTTATTTTTATTTTTATTTTTTTGATTTTTCTTGCATTTTTCTGAGTAGCCAAACAGTGGAGTGCTGGAGAAATGGTATTACTACTAGTGGCAATTTTTTAGTCTTTGTTTGGTTGCTTAGAAAGCTGAGGAAAATTCGAAAGGAAATGAAAGTTTTGATCTTTTTTTATTTATTTTTGTTTTTAATGTTATATGTTTTGTTCTGCTATGTATTAGTTAAAAGGATGAGGAATCTGTGAAATTTTAGTTTCTTGAAATTAGTTTTGACTGTGTGCAACGTTTTTTGGGTGAAAATTTGGTGAGAATCATGGCGGACGTGCATGATTTTTATGTTTGTTGGATAATTTGGTAGTGGCATATTTTTAGTCTCTGTTTGGTTGCTTAGAAAACTGAGGAAATTCGAAAGGAAATGAAAGTTTTGATATTTTTATGCTATGTGCTTTGTTCTGCTATGTATTAGTTTAAAAAGCTGAGGAATCTATGAAATTTTAGTTTCTTCAAAATTAAAATTTCAGGAGTGAGTTTTTTTTTTTCCCCTTGTATTAGTGGCAAATTTTAGTCTCTGTTTGGTTGCTTAGAAAGCTGAGGAAATTTGAGAGGGATTTTGATATTTTTATGTTATGTGCTTTGTTCTGCTATGTATTAGTTTAAAAAGCTGAGGAATCCGTGAAATTTTAGTTTCTTTAAATTGAATTTTGACTGTGATTATATGTGCAATGTTTTTTAGGTGAAATTTGGTGAGCATCATGCCGGGCGCGCATGATTTTTAAGTTTTTGGATAATTTGTTAGTGGCAAATTTTTAGTCTCTGTTTGGTTGCTTAGAAAGCTGAGGGAATTTAAAAGGAAATGAAAATTTTGATCTTTTTATGTTATATATGCTTTGTTCTGCTATGTATTAGTTTAAAAAGCTGAGGAATTTGTGAAATTTGAGTTTCTTTAAAATTAAAATTTCGACTGTGATTGTTATATGTGCGCAATGGTTTTTGGGTGAAATTTGGTGACAATCATGCGGACGTGCATGATTTTTATGTTGTTGGATAATTTGGTAGCAGCAAATTTGTAGTCTCTGTTTGGTTGCTTAGAAAACTGAGGAAACTCGAAAGGAAATGAAAGTTTTGATATTTTTATGTTCTATGCTTTGTTCTGCTATGTATTAGTTTAAAAAGCTGAGGAATCTGTGAAATTTTAATTTCTTAAAATTAAAATTTTGACTGTGATTATATGTGTGCAATGTTTTTTTAGGTGAAATTTCATGACGATCATGCCGGATGTGCATAATTTTATGTTGTTGGATAATTTGTAGTGGCAAATTTGTAGTCTTTGTTTTTGTTCCTTAGAAAACTGAGGAAACTCGAAAGGAAATGAAAGTTTTGATATTTTTATGTTATATGCTTTGTTCTGCTATGTATTAGTTTAAAAAGCTGAGGAATCTGTGAAATTTTAATTTCTTAAAATTAAAATTTTGACTGTGATTATATGTGTGCAATGTTTTTTTAGGTGAAATTTCACGACGATCATGCCGGACGTGCATAATTTTATGTTGTTGGATAATTTGTAGTGGCAAATTTGTAGTCTCTGTTTTTGTTCCTTAGAAAACTGAGGAAATTCGGAAGGAAATGAAAGTTTTGATATTTTTATGTTATGTGCTTTGTTCTGCTATGTATTAGTTTAAAAAGCTGAAGAATTTTGACTGTGATTATATGTGTCCAATGTTTTTTAGGTGAAATTTGGTGACAATCATGCCAGACGTGCAGGTGCTTGTGAATGATTTCATTAATAAGCTTAGAAAACGGTAACATTTTTCAGCACTGTTTTGTATAGCTGCACATATGGTATATGAAGGCTGTGATTAAGAGTATATGTTTGTGTGTTTATGTTTTGATATATTTTGGGTGGCAGTAAAATTGAGGGCTCGCAGGCCACATCAAGGCAGACGGCTGAATTGCTTCGGTCAGTAATTTCACAGACGCGAGTGCCCTACACAAACCAGGCTGGAGCTTTGATTGATGCTGTTAGGGCAGTTGGGGAGCAGCTGATTGCTGCAAATCCTGTTGGTATGTGTATGAATTAAATTGCTAATCATGAGTCATGACTAGAAAATTTTCTGTACTATGTGTTCTTGAGGGGATTGTTTCAGCTTGGTTTGGTATTAGGGTAGTTTCTGTGGCTTATTTTGCTTTTAAAAAAGAAAAAAAAGCTTGGCAAAAGTATAGTTGTACCTAGAAAAAATTGAGGCTTTAGAAAACTGTAAATAAGTAAATAAGCCAAAAGAGAAGCCAAAGCATCATGTTGGGTGAATATCTATATATAATTAAAGTTATATTAGAATTTTATTTATTTATTCTTATCATAGGCCTGTAGTTCCTAAGTTTCATGACTGAAGCAACTTTAAAAGGAATTGGTAATTTGAGTCTACTAGACGATTTTATAGCAGTGTATGGGCTTAGTATTTGTACAAAAATTTTTATCACAAGCATTACAAGTGAGGTTCCTTTATTTATTTATTTGGGGGTGGTGGGGTAGTTGCATGGATGTGAGGACTTTTTGTGGACGCTTCAAAAAGGCAAATTAAAATTTTTAATTGATGGAAGTAATATATTGATTTTCTTCTTAGCCGAGAACCTTGTATAGCTCAACTAGCTTCTCCTAGTGTTTCTAATGCAGGAGCATAACCAAAAGTTATTTCAATATTTCATTTTAGATTTTCAGTGGATAATTTCAGATTGTAACGTAGTTATTTGTTTAGTTTGGATTGGTATTTGAGTTTGGTTAGGATTAGTAGTTTATCATTATCATTTGTTTAGGATTATTGGATTAGTATTTGAGATTGTTTAGGATTATCAGATTAGTATTTGAATTTGTTTAGGAGAGTTTATCCTTATCTTTGTGATTCTTGGAAGCTGCATATAAAGCTCCAAATGATTTCTTTTGTAAGGGAGATTATTATTATTATTGAGATTATTTTCATTGAATTGTTTGGTGGTGATTCCAAACACCTTAGGTGGGAAGCCTAAGGTTCTTCGGTAGGACTAATCTAGGTGGGAAGCCTAGGTTGTCCTGCATCAGTTTCCAATGGAGATGTCCAAGATTCAAGTTCCATCCTCCAACTATTGAATTATCATAGATTTTTTTATTTTATTTTTTGTGTGTGTTTGTTTTGTAGTTGTAAACATGTATGTGATAGCTAAATTTTAGTTAATTGTAGTTGTAATCATGGATGCCTTCTGAAATCAGTCAAAGCTTAATTTTTCTTAGTTTACCCTCAATCAAGCATGTTTGTGAAAATTTAATGAATCATGTGTCACAATGTTTTCCATTAAGAGAAATATGCAAAATAAACACTGCTTTTCACATTGCTCACCCTGCCTATTGATTTGTATATGCATGAGTTATGAAAAGGTACAAGTCCTTCAATTTTTGTTGTGATGGGAGGAACATATGATTCTGTAATTACTGCTGCCACTATATTCTTTATTATTATTTATTTTATAGTTGTAATTTTATTATTTAGTTTGGGCCAACAGTCTAGAATATGCTAGGAGCCTTATTTTTATTTTTATTTCCTTATTGGTTTAGGGTTTTTGTGTGAATTAGGTTTTGAGCCCAATATAAAGATAGATCATATGGATTTTTCACCACTGAGTGATATTCTAGAGTTCTTATTTGGAGGCTAATTTCCCTTGAAGTAATTATTTGGAGTCCTGAGCCCTTGAAGCTGTAACTCTTGTGTCAATCCCTTCCTTCTTTATTTTTGTTTATTTGATACAAAGGGTTCATATAGTGTTTCTCTGAGAAACATGTTGTCTGAGATCTCAAGTTGAATCTTCTTGGATATGACCCAGAGGATTGTTCCCTGTATAAAAATAAATAGACACTGTTGTTCACTTGGAAAATATCAATGATCTCTACATTGATTCTTAATGCATGTGCACATAAGCTATTTTCTCTGTTCTTTTCATTTCTTGGCATTTGTTAGGCTATCATGTTGTCTAGTACAACATCAAATTTACAGAATGTATAGAGTGAGCTCTGATGATAGGCATTTTCTCTAATGCTGAATCACAAAGAAGTACTTTATTGATCGCTGTTGTATGTGCAAGAATGTTACACAACCTTTTGCTACGCCTGTTACAAGAGAACTATGGCCTCTATCTGTCTATCTACTCTCCCTCGCCAGAAAAAAGTTATATATTTCTCTGAATTTATATGTAGTTTTGTATTTTTTTTTCCCTTTTTCTCAGATTATGAACTCCAGCATGTTATATAAATGGGCATGTTTATACTTTATATGGGCTGAATATCTTTGCATGATTCTTCAATATTGATGATGGATATTTTCTTATCACATTACTATGATGGTTATCATGAAGGATGGCTTGCAATTTTTAGGTTTACTTATATGGAAAAGTAAGACTTATATTTGTTGTTTTCTCAATTGAAGAGCTTGCCGTCGGTAATATTGTGAGGCGCGTTTTGCACATTATTAGGGAGGAGGATCTGTCTCTTGCAACGGCTGCCATTGCTGGTTTGGGTTTATCAAGTGTTAGTGATGATGAAGATGATGCTGAGCGGGATGATCATCCAGTTCTATCAGCTGCTGTTGTTGCTGCGGCTGCAAGAAGCACTTTGCGGCCACCTTCCTTGCAAACTCTTCTTGAGGATGTGCCTGACTCGGGTGCTGTTCCTCACACTTCTTCATCTGGGGGTGATTCTGAAGGAAAAAGCAAGTGTGAGCTCATAATTTTATTTGTATTCATCATTGTTATTGTAGTAGTGTTGTTATTATTGTTATTTTTCTTTAGTTATGCTTGTCTTTAAATGCTTCTATCCTCACATATTATATTTCTGTTTAGTCAATCTAGAATATGGTTGAAAATGAACTAAGCTATTTACGAACAATTCAGGATTGGCTTTAGAACAAGCTTGTTCATGTTAGTTTATTTAGCAAATGGGCCAAGCTTAAGCACAAATTTAGGCTTGACAATTAAATGAGCCAAGCTTTTAAACATAGAATTGTGTTTTTGAAAAAACTTGTGAGTGTAAGGCTCGATTTGAGTATATATAACTTTATGTTTATATGCTTATTTAATATTATATAGACTTGGGATTGAGTTGTGTAAGTCAGTAATTAAGTTCATTAGATATTAAATTATTATTTGTAATTTAGTGATAATATAAATAGTCCATTTTGTATATAATTTTTAATAATACACTGTTTGTAAATCTAAGTTTGGTAAGTTCATAAACAAACATCATTCTATCTAATTAACTCAAATAATATAATTGTTATTGAATGTGATTGTTTGCATAATAAATTGCAAATGGATGAGTTTTTGAGGTTGATAAATTATTTTCCTTGGCAGCTGCTGATAAAAGTTCCAGAAGTCGGAAGCTGAAACATGATGTCATTGAAGCGTTAAATGAACTCATTCAAGACATTACCACTTGCCATGAATTGATTGCTGAGCAAGCAGTGGAGCACATTCATCAAAAGTAATTATTTTTAACTAGTAATATTGGCTTTGATTTGCCTCTAGAAAAGACCTTTTATTTTTGGGCCACACCTTCTCCCCCCCTTAAGAAAATGGTGAAAGATAACATTTGCTTTGGCATCATGTAATCATACATAAGCAAATAATTATGTGGGCGGTCTGAAAATTGTTTGAATTGATCTATATAATTTTGAGCTGACAATGTGTTATCTATAGAAAAAATAAAAAAAGAGCTGACAGTACGTGCAATTATACTTTTTTGTGCTTATAAAATTTGTATGCATCCTCAAATTTCTTTGATGGTTGATTTTATTGTAATTTTGGACAGTCTGTGGTGGCTTATATGTTTTGTTTGTGGTCCTAGGCTATGGCTTGTAAAGTTTCTATGATTTATATTGAGGTGAAGAGCTGAAGATTTAGAGGTGGCGTTATAAGAAAACTTGGTGTTAGGGATGGAATGTTAACAAAGACGAGTATTCAAAATCAAATTTCTTTGAGAATAACCATTTGTGTTTTTATTTATTTATTATTTTATAAATATTTTGTGTTTTTGAAGAGTTATGGTTGAGGTTGTTATGCATGAAATGATTCATTTGTTTGCCAAAAATCTTCCTGTATTGCTATGATTTATATTGTGAAAAGAATTGTTTTTATTTTATTTTATCTTTTTTTTTTTTGTTGAAATGGAGTATGGAATGCTGTAGACTAGAAGCTGAATTCCACATAATAATATGCAGTCTGACATGGCTAAAACTGTGGATTTGATAGGGAATCCATATTTTCCTTTAAATTTGAACTTGCAGTAAAAGCACTAATGTTGAAAATTAATTGACTTCATTTTAGTGTTCAGTGGTGCTTCAATTTAGACTTTTTCTGAGATATTTATTCAGATGGCTAAGGGATATCCAAATCATGTTTGTTGTTCTTTTACTAATTTTTTAGATCTCTGTAATTTGAGATGATATTTTTTTGGTGGGGCTCTTGTATACTCCCCGTGTACTAGGGTTTTTTCAGTATTTCTTTTTAGTACATAATTTTCTTACTTAAAAAAAAAAACCCTTGACCTTGGTGTTAACTTAAGTCACGGGCATTATGTCCACCTTTTGAGAACCAACATAGGTTTTTGTTTAATTGGATGGCATGTGGCATGCCAAGCTGATCCACTCAATTAAAATTTAAACAGGTATATTTGGCCATATTACACATTTCTCAGGATGAACACAGCTCTTCTGGATATGATCTTCCCTTTGCATTGAGTTGTCTCCTCTCTATAGTGCTGCATGTGACTTTTATAAGATGATTCAGAACAGCTTACCATTTCTTATATGAAAAAGTTGTAATCCCTTAAACATCGTAATGGTTTTTCTGATGAGAATGGTGAATTGCTGTCATTCCCTGGACCACATAGTTGCTTGCGTGATGCATAATTTGTATCTAAGTGACTGATTCATGCAGGGAGTGCAGAAGCTGTTTGTGGATTAATATTCAATATATCTTGAGATTTACCCTCCCACCACACACACTCACACACAAATGTTGCATCTTGTGATGTGTTTCTGTCTATTAGGCTGAGAAATGTAATGTATAATGTTAAAACAAGAAATTCATATGTGGTTTGCAGCTTGGCATTTGTAGCATTATTAATGTACTTTACCTAGGCTCAACAACTCCCTTATGCCATGTTTTGTAATTTTTGAAAATGGTTGCTGCTTACATGATCTAGGGCAGGCATTAATATGATAAAGGTGAGAGGTATTATGGTGTTGGCCAATTAGGGAAAATGGGAGAGTGCCTGCAATCTGTGGATTAGATAATGTCAATCCACAGATTCAAGGTTAATCTTTTTCCAGATTACCTTTGCACAGATGAAGAGTGGGTTTGTCTCCCTATGTAGGTCAATTAGTGCACCTAGGTTGGGAATTATTTGTCTTATCTGGGCTAACTTGCCATTTGATAATTTCTTATCATTATTTATATTCGCCCTTTACTTGTTATTCCAGAAATACTTGTAAAGTACTTTTACAACTCCATTTAGTTTATGTCTTTTTATTGTTGTTCATCAATCTGAAAATATAGTCTTATGCACATCAGCTTGTGTGATGTATAATTTTCTGTGGTTTTTATTTCTTGAATCTTTTTTTCTTTTTTCTCTGAAACACTTCTAATTGCATATATATATTTTTTTTCAGTGAGGTAATATTAACTTTAGGAAGTTCAAGAACAGTATTGGAATTTCTTTGCGCCGCAAAGGAGAAAAAGAGATCATTTCGGGTGTTTGTAGCAGAGGGAGCTCCAAGGTTTGTGCAACTGCATATTATTTTTTAGGTGGTGTAATTTTCCTCTCTCTAATGCCATTTATTTTAAAATTAGGTATCAGGGACATCTTCTTGCAAAAGATTTGGTCACAAGAGGTTTACAAACTACACTAATTACTGATTCTGCAGTTTTTGCCATGATTTCCCGTGTGAACATGGTAAATTGATGGCCTTAAGCTTTTTTTTCCTTCTATTTGTTTTTTTCCTCAATTGGAACAGCATTTCCTGGACTGATTTTTGGCTTCAATGTTGTAATTCCTAAAGGTTATAGTTGGAGCACATGCTGTCATGGCCAATGGTGGGGTTATAGCCCCTGTTGGGTTGAATATGGTTGCACTTGCAGCTCAAAGGCATGCTGTCCCTTTTGTTGTACTTGCTGGTAGTCACAAGGTAATTTGGTACCTTCTGGTACATTCCTAAATTTCTTCTGATAAGTAAACCAAGTCTCTTCGGATACATTCCTAAATTTCTTGCTCTCTTCTTAGTTCTTATGCTTTGAAGTGACTAAAATTCTTTGCTTTACAGCAGCCTTAATCTATGAAATGACTAAAATTCTTTGCTGCATGGAGTCTTAATGATTCCAAAACAATGACTATTTGAAATTAACCCAAATTTCCTCTTACGGGTTAATATGCACTTCGCTAATCAACCTGAAAGCGTGAAGTTATCAGTGATACATTCTTCCGAAATCAACACCTTTTTTTTTTTTTTTTTTGGATAAATCAAATCAACTCATTTTTAGTTGCCTATTAGTTTAAGTAACCAATTTTATTTGGAATTTCTGACGTCCATAGAGAGTATTCTAAGCTGTTCAACTTTGTTTTGCATTTCTGGATCAAAGCAGGGAACAGATTTTGCGGGTTGTGAATAAACAAAATTAGTAATAACTGAAATCTAAGTGGCCTAAGAATTTATTATGTAATGCGATAGAAATAGCCACAAATTTGTAATTACTTTAGCTAAAATTTATTTTGATGGAGTTAATGAATAGCGAATACTGAAATGCATGTTTTGCTCTAGTTCCTGGCATGTTGATTACTAGCAAGTGGAAATGTTTCAGTTTTGTATCTCATTTCATAAAATTTTAAAATTATTGTTTTTTTTTTGTTCCAATTATTGCTGTTGTACCTTCATGAAGTGCTGTTTCATCTACATGACAGTTGTGCCCTCTGTATCCACACAATCCTGAGGTCTTACTGAATGAGCTGAGATCCCCATCTGAGCTGCTGGATTTTGGAGAATTCTCAGATTGCATGGATTTTGGAACTGGCACTGCTTCCCCTCTTCTTCATGTGGTCAATCCAACATTTGATTATGTGCCACCAAAGCTCGTTAGTCTTTTTATTACTGACACGTAAGTTCAACAAAATCTTTTGTAAATTTCAAGAAAGAAAAGATTTACCTGGGTTCCAAAATTTTATATATTCTGGAGCTCATTTAAAAAACCTTTTCTGTGCCCCATTATGGAATGTTTACTATCCTGTCCTTGTTCTTGTCTGGATGCAAACTTTTAGCTCACTTTTGAATGCTTTTAGTCTGGTTTTGAGAATTTTGAATACTTTCATACCGATCTTGATATTTCAAATTCTTTTATCCTGTAACTGTTACAAGTAAATTACTCTTTACTTCCTTCACAGAGGGGGGCACAATCCATCATACGTGTATCGGCTGATTGCTGATTATTACTCTGCTGATGATTTGGTGGTGCAACGAAGACCTCCTACAGCAAGTTGAGTTTAGCTTTTTGGACATTTGTTGGGTAAGTTTTAAATTTTATATTCTACATTTTTTAATGGGCCTATATTCTAGTGTGTAATTGTATGTTTAACACATATTTCATTGATGAAGCTAAAGCTTAACTTTTGAAATTGAAAATGTCAGTGCAAGAAAAAGATGTATGTAAATGTGTTCCATTTAGCACTTACACATATAGCAATTGTATCAAGTGGCTGGTATAACTTAAAAGAGCATGTGTGTAGTGTACCCATCATGGAATGGTACCTTATTGTATTCTATACTGAGTTTACAGGAGGCAGTAAAATAGATGCTTATACATATATAAAACCATCTTCCAATCTCTGTTGCATTATTGAGCTTATAAAGCTGCTGCTTACAAGTAAGAGATGTGCCCTGAGGACCTATTTTGAAGGAGGCTATGCTGAGTGCTGACTTTACATCAAATTGACAAAAAACTTTAGGTTGCTGAACATCAGAACATGATATTGAATAAATTGGACAGTTCCATCTGTTCTGGTTTGAGATGGATGTTGTTTCTGGCAATTTCCTTGTCTTCGTGGTAAATCAGAGATCCTCTGTTTTTATGGAATAAGCCTGCAACTGAGCTACTTGCTCAATGCTTGGGTTCAAATCCTGCTACATTCATATTGCGTTGAGGTTGTTCCTACCTTTGTAAGGTACACCCTTTTCATGGATGGCGTCTGGGGGTTGTAGGTAGAGTCCTCCTCCCCTCCCAAACAAACCTTTGGGAAGTTTACATTTTAAACCCTATAATTAGGGTGTGTAACAAAGAAAAGCCCATTTCAAAAAGTAACAAATTATATCCTATAGTTTCAGAAGTAAAATTAAACAATGAGATTTCAAAAAGTAACAATTTAAACTCTCAGTCAATATTAAATCCCAAGCACAATGTCATGAGACTTAAATGGGGTTAAAGTCTAATGTATTACTTTTTATTTTTTTATAAGTTAGAAAGTTGTTATTTACGAAACTACATGGTTTAATTTATGACACCCTTCAATTATAGAGATTAAAATTTAATTTTCCCAGAATCTTTTTACCCAGCCTATAAGGTAAGGAATCTAGAACTGCAGATTTCTTGTTGGCATTGATCACTAACAAATTGCCCCTCTGCACTAGGCGTGTTCTTTGTGGTTTTGGCCTTTTGCAAATCACTTTCATGTGTATATATATGTGTGTAAGTGTGTGACCAACTGGACTTGTTAGATCTTGAAAAAGTTACTATTGTTATCAAATCACTAACATGCTGGTAATGTATGCACAGCACAAGGTAACAACTATGTTACTGAGTGCAAGGACAACATACATTGTGCTTGCAAGGTAGTTATTTCATTATAGGTATTAGATATGGATCTTGGTAAGATCATATAGAATATTCATATGAGGAAAAAACTAGACAAATAATGATTATTAGCTTCCT
The DNA here is from genome assembly GCA_019022515.1 of Quercus aquifolioides. Classification (NCBI taxonomy): domain Eukaryota; kingdom Viridiplantae; phylum Streptophyta; class Magnoliopsida; order Fagales; family Fagaceae; genus Quercus; species Quercus aquifolioides. The sequence goes on from CM032333.1 coordinate 16,008,092, forward strand.
TGAAAGAAGCTTCCATTCCCGTAATTGCAAAACCATTCCTTTAGAAATAGGTTGCCTATTGCCCATTTTAAATACTACATTTAATCCTGGCCTCTGTATGGGAAGACAATACTTAATGAATATTAGCTTCCTCAAAAGAAGCTTCTACCCCCATGATTGCAAAACCATTCCTTCAGAAACGCCCATAAAATGGGTTGCTTATTGTCTCTTTAAATACAATTCATTGCTGGCCTTGATATGGTCAACAGTATCTAAATCTGATGCTGCGTTATCACCAGGTATGAAGTTAGGAGGTTTTTATTCTTTGGTTCTTCAACCTTGTTGGCTCAGTTTGGTTTTTTATGGCATTTGGGTTAGCTCATTAACTGAAGTATGCAGTTTGGAGAGAATACATTTCGGTTTGCAATATTTTAGTACATTACAGAGTCTGTGCACTTGGCTATCCCAATCATCTGAATATGTAATGTTGTGTTGGATATTTCCATTACTAATGAACTCAATTATTGTTTGTTTTGTTTTGATTTCATTTTTCTCCCCATCCTTGAATTCTGTACAAGAATCACTTGTTCAATATTCAGGCGGCTCCATTTTTGTGATGACGTTGCTTTACTTCTCAGATTCACATATTCATGCCTGGTGTTTAAAGCATTATTATAGTCATGATTGGTGATTATTTTATTGACAGTTCCCATGTTCATCTTTCAGATAATTCAGAAATATAGTTTGATAAGCAGTGGACATTGAGAAATGAAATTTAAATTGTACTGTACGGAATATAGACCACATTTTAATGCTGGAAGCGACTTGGAAAAAGTTGCAGTTTGGATAAGAGCAGAATGAGAAATGTGACAAAATCAAGGGGGAAAAAAGGAATAGTGGTTTTCCTGGTTGTCAAGAGCTGTATTGGGGGAAACAGCTCCACCAAAGGAAGATGATTTTTGTCATTGTGAGAGGGCAAGGGGCTGAGAATCTTGTAGCAAACTGTGGCATATAAATAGACAGTCAGCATTGTTGTATTGCATGTGTAGCTGAAAATCATGTAGCAGTTTTGATCCTGGAATCAATCTCCTTACTTATGGCTGTGTTACACTTCACTTGAAAGCTTTAGATATTTCTTAAGAACAGTTTTGGTTGTTGTTTCCAACCTAATTTTAGGAAGGAAAGAGTTTTTGGGAGATATAGATCTTAGGGAAATATTCATAACTAATATTTTTCATTTGTTAAAACGAGGCCTCTTCTTTTGTTCCCTTTTGACAACATGGTTGTTAAAATCAAGATCCTAGTTGATGAAAGGGCTTTCTGGATCCTATCATATATTAAGATTAAGAATCATGAGATTTTACTTTTTATATAGAATCATTGATAATAATGATATGTGATCAAGAATTAATCAACTAAAAAAGTGATGAAATCTTCTTTAACAAAAAGTAAAATACAGTCTTTTCCAATAGAAAATGAGAATGATAATGTACAATAACTCAACTTAAGCATCTTAACAATACCGTCAACAATACACTAGTTTTAATTTTTTTTTTTTTTGGAAAGCTTAGATACAATTACCAAAAAGAAAAAATTGCCCTTTTAATATTTTTAGTATATTTTGATATTGATTTTTCATTAAATAAATCTACTCCACTTCATACAGGTTTTGCCATTAGTTGCTTAATATCTTCTTTCTATTATACCTTGCACATGTAACTGTTAATGCATCTCACATTGTTCAACCACTAGTTGATGAAATATTCATTTCCAAGACAATTTGTATTGCTCGTCTCAATGCAAGAGCTTCTACAAAAATTGGAGAGCTGGTCTTTGTCACCTTGCCCGTGCTGTTATGCAATCTCCTCCATGAATTCAAGCTTTTAGTGTTAGGGTTGTCTATCATCAATCACTATTTAGCCTATTTATAAGAATGGAAAAGAATAAAATAATAGAATAAAAATGATTTATAATAAACATTCATCAATTCTGTTGTTTAGACGTTTAGTAGGAAGGAATAAAATGGATAAAAGGAATGCTCGTTTCATTCCATTCCCTCTTAAGCATTCTTCCTAAAAGTGAGAGGAATAAAGGAATGCTCAATCCTTATATTTAGTAGGAATGAATGAAATTGTTTTTTTTTTTTTTGAGAAACAAACACACACACACACACAAGGGAGAGGAAAAGGGGTTCTAACACAAAGGCACACCACAACTCCACTCAAAAGCCATGATAACTTTTAAGGGAGGGTGAGACAAGTTATACTACATACAATACACTTTCTTAATTAATGTGGGACAATTACCCTTTTTTTTTTTTTTTTTTGAGAAACAAACACACACACACAAGGGAGAGGGAAATGGGTTCTAATACAAAGACACACCACAACTCCACTCAAAAGCCATGGTAAAATGAATGAAATTGTTAGAGAAGAAATATCAATTTATATGGATTTAAGCAAAGCAATACTAATAAATATACATATTTATTTTTCTTTAATTCATTCTTTTGTAACCCCCAATTTCTAAACAAATTAGAGAAATCAAATCATATTTAGGGATAGGACAAAACTTAATTAGGTACAATATCTTAGGTGATGTTTCTTAGGTTTTCTTCTTAAGATTTAGCCATATGACTACTTAACTAAAAAATAGTCTTTCTTTCCATGAGAAAAAAATTCACATGACAAAATCTTAAGAGGGGAACCTAATGAACAAGACTTAAGTACTGTACCTAAGTCTTGCCCTTAGGGATATGCATCTAACTCACTAACCCAAAAAACCGATTTAAACCAACACAACCTGATGCTTTGGGTTGGTTTTTTGGGGGTTGGGTTGGGTTGAGTTGATACTTTTTATTAGCTTTAGGTTGGGTCAAGTTCGGGTAGATATATTTTTTAACCAATCTAACCCAACCAAACTTGATATATAAGTTTGTTTTATAATATTTATTTTTATTTTTAGTTTGATTTAATTAGTATTTTGAGAAAAGTGTTTTTGGTAAGTTTGAAAATTTAGAATATGATTTAGGCATATTATGTGAATTGTAATCATTTATCAAAAAATATGTCTTAAATAGTTGATAAAAACTTATGTTTTTTTACAAGTTATGAAATACTTAGGTCCAACCCAAAAACCCAACCTCCTATACACATGATGGGTTGGATTGAATTGGGCTGAAAATTTCTCAACCTGACATATCGAATTAGATTAAAAAAAATCCTCTAATCCGATCTATACATACTTGTATTCATATTTCATTTTCTTTCCGTGTATGTGTTAAAAAGAGAATAAATAGAATATTCATTATATTTCATTCTTTTTCATTCCAAACATTCCAAGCTGAAAACTTGACAATGAATTGAAGTTTAATTTTCAGAACCTTCAAATGAGCATTGAGTTGGTTGGAATTTGTCATAATTTAGAAAAAAAGACATTTTGATTAAATTTAAAATGAGAAAGAAAAAAAGAAAAAAAGAAAAGAGAGAGTGAGAGAAGAAAAAGAGCGCCTAGTTCTCTCATATATTTCCTATATCATACATACACTTGTGCTTGAATTTGCTTAAGCACACTCAGCAAAGATGTCAAAGACATCATGTTAATCAAGGGGTAATTTGCAGGCTAGCATAATATTGGAAGACAATGTCATTAGCTAGCATGTGTTAGAAAAGATTCAGTAAAGTAGACAATAAATGTCATTTTCTGTGATTTTTCATCAATAATCTCATAATCAATTTTATTCACACTCCCCAAACAATTTGATGATATATATATATATCTGAAGTGAATAGTTATTTCCAAAAAAAAAAAAAGAAAAAAAAAAAAACTAAAGGTATACTTCTATTGTGTGTGCAGTTTCTCTTGTTATTGAAGTAGTTATGCTTGTGTGAAAGCGGAGCCTTGGGGGAAGGGTACTGTTTTAGCAGTACACTTCTTGGACCTTAGCCCCTTAAGGCTTGGGTTCTAGTGGCAGACTCTTCTTAGGCCCAAATACTAAGTACGTGGAATCTTTAATGGGTGATATATATACACATACACAAGGGGGGAAAAAAAAATCTGTACATGGAAATAAAGAAATAAATGTAACAAGAAATATATGTTTGGTTAATGGTGCATTTGTATAAATTGTTAGAAAACTGTGTTTTGAATTTAAAATGAGCATTTATAAAAAAAAAAAGTTATAAAGAGTTGTGGTTGGAAAACAGAGTTTTGGGTTTTAAAAATTCTCTGGTGAAAAAAAATATTGTTACCTTAGATATGATTATGAATTTTTTTTGAAATTTAATTATGCTTAAATACACTTAGTTTGTTTTGTAAATTTCAGCTAAAATGAAAAATTCTTTTAGCATAAATAATTTGTTAAAGATGGTTAATTATAATATATTAACTTGCATAAGTTGCAAAGAACAAAATCTAATTAGTAGTCCATTACAAATTAATTACATATTCTGCACAACGCCATATCTCTAATATATTGGCTAATAACGTTTTTAAATTTTTCGTAGATATTTGTGGTTATGGAACTCTAGAATTATTATTTAAAAACAAGTAAAAATTCTTGGAGTTAGAATATAGGATTTTTCTTCAGTTCAGATTATATTATTCAATCTGTGCACCAATCATGCATATTGGTCATGTCACAATCTGTCAACTTTGTTGATCATTCACGCCAACTCAACCAAGGCGGCTAGAGATTGTCCCCATGTGCGACCATACCAAAACTTAGAGAAAGGACCTGCATCTTATCTTCTACTTTATTTCTTGCAAGAAGTGCACACCCTTTTTACAAATCGACTCTCACTGAATCTTATCATCTTATCACTTCTCTTTACTTCTTCCTTTTCATCACTATGGCTGAAGCTTTGGTGGGTGGAGCATGTTGGGGAAAAATCCTAGTCCCCTCTATGTCTATGTGTGAATTAAAATATATAACTACCAAGCAATAACAATATTATGGAAACGAAAAAATTCAGCAAGCACCACATAAACACAATCACACAAGAACACCAAATCTTACGTGGAAAACCCTCTAGTGTAGAGGGAAAAACCACGGGGCAGCTCCGAAAAATATCCACTATGAAATAGAGATTACAACTATCAAGTTTATGCTAAACTTGAGTTCACAATAAATTGGATATACAACAAATAAATCTCAAGGAGTAAATACAATCTCACCACAAAGCCAGGAGCAAAATCTTCCTCTGAATACTCCAACTCTCCATGGTTATAGCACTTAAAAACTCCATGAGAACTCCACCAATTTATCTTCTTTGTGTGGAACTTGAGCAAATAAAAATGTCTCCTTTTTCTTTTTCACTCTCTCACACTCTCACTCTCTATTTCTTCATTCGGACTGCACCACCTGAAGCTCTCACTTGTGTTTTTCTCACAATGGCCGAATGGCTCTCCCTTGCTTTGTGTTTTTGCTCTCTCTTGAACTCACACACAATAGCCAAGAATCACACACTGCTTCAGCTTTCTAGGCCGAATAGCCTTTCTTTTTCTTTTTCTTCTTTTCTCTTCAGCGTGTACAACATGCTTAGCTTCACTTCTCAATAGTCAGACCTTGCTTTTTGCTTCACCCAAATTTCTTTCTTCCTTTAGCATGTTAAACATGCTTGAGTCAAGTCTCATGCAGAGGCAATGTTGACATGAAAACTTTTGGAACCAAGCTCATAAATGAGCTTTGACAAGGCAAGCAAGTGGGCTGGACCCACTAGGTGCCACGCACCCAACAATCTCCCCCTCCAGCCCACTACGGAGGAGATCTTCAACCCCAACTCTTCAGTTAGAATTCATGCCGGTCAACCCGGCACAAAGCTTTAGCAATGGAGTTGGGGGAACTTCTACATCTTTCTGGAGCATTGTCTATATTAAATTTGCAAAATGTTCAACATGCTAGAGATGCAATGGAGGTTAATTTGAAGGATAAGCAACACCTATATAAGTTGGTGCTTGAATGGGGTCATGACAAGGACAGTTCAGAAAATGAAATAAATGTGCTCGAACATTTGTGTCCTCATTCAAAACTCGAATCTCTCACCATTGAAAATTATGGGGGTACAAGATTTCCAAAATGGTTACAAAATTGTTCATTCTCTAATATGGTGTACATACGGCTTGCCAATTGTTAGTATTGCAACTCCTGGCCTCCACTTGGGGATCTTCTTAACCTCAAGAAACTCTTCGTTGAAGGTTTTCATGTGGTATCACATGTGGATTGTGAGTTCTACGGGGGTGGTTCTTCTGCAGTTAAGCCATTTAGATCCCTCGAAATATTAAGTTTCAAGGACATGCCAGAGTGGCAGGAATGGTTTTTATTTGAAGGCAAAGATGAAGATGAAGGTGGTGTTTTCTATAACCTCCAAGAGCTTTGCATAATTAAATGTCCTAAACTAAGCAGAGGTCTGCCCAACCACCTTCCTGCTTTAATGACACTTCAAATTGAAGACTGTCCGCAGCTTGTCGTATCCTACAATCCTTTGTAGAGCTTATGATGTCTATCCCAGAAGGTGGTCTACCCACTACATTAAAAAAACTTTCAATTCAAGGAACATTTCTGTTGCCAAGGAGGCATTACTATCCATCACTTGAAGGATTGGCAATTAAAGGTGGTTTTGATTCACTCTGGTGTTTTCCACTGGAGTTCTACCCAAAGCTCAAATATCTTTATGTGTTTGGAAGTGAAAGTCTTGAATCTCTTTCGGTATCAGAGGGACCTCACCGGGATCTTATTTCTCTCACTTATTTGAGTATCTTTGATTGCCCAAATTTTGTGTCCTTTCCTAATGGAGGATTGTGCGCCCCAAATTTGACAGAGATTTGTATCATGGAATGTGAACAGTTGAAGTCACTACCTGAAGGGATGTGCACCCTTCTCCCATCTCTTGAGTCTTTGACATTGTTTAAATGTCCAGAACTAGAATCATTTCCTATGGGCGGTTTGCCCTCCAATTTAGTTACCCTTAACATTACCTCATGTGACAAACTCTTTTCCCGTCGCATGGAGTGGGGTTTGCAAGGTCTTCACTGTTGGGCTTTGTGGAGCCTAGTTTATTTTTTGGCCTAGCCCATTATAACCCTATAAGTAGGATATAAAAGCCACTTTTATAATTAGGGTTTTTAGACTACTACTGTTGTTGTGTTTTTTAGAGAGAGAGAAAAAACACTGTAGCCGCACTTTGTATTTTTTCCTGATAATAGTGAAATCCCTGCAACTCCGTGGACGTAGGCAAATTGCCGAACCACGTAAATACTGTCTAGTGCGTGTGATTATTTTTCTTTGACGCGTGTTTTCTCTATTTTTTATTGTTTCTCACAGGTTGGAATTTTGGTTAAATTCCCAACAACTGGTATCAGAGCCTAGGGTTAGGTTTGAGTGGGAGCAATGGCAGAGGAAGCAGGAAAGGCGTCTGGAATAGAAAAGTTTGATGGCACAGACTTCGCGTATTGGAGGATGCAGATTGAAGATTATCTCTATGGGAGGAAATTGCATCTGCCTCTTTTGGGGACAAAACCTGAGGCGATGAAGGCTGATGAATGGGCTCTTCTTGACAGGCAGGTACTGGGAGTTATCAGGTTAACTCTGTCTAGGTCTGTTGAACACAATGTTGTAAAGGAGAAGACCACAGCAGATCTGATGAAGGCTTTGTCTAGTATGTATGAAAAGCCGTCAGCAAACAACAAGGTGCATCTGATGAAGAAACTGTTCAATTTGAAGATGGCAGAGAATGCATCAGTAGCACAACATCTGAATGAATTTAACACTATCACAAATCAATTGTCGTCTGTAGAAATTGATTTTGATGATGAGATTCGTGCTTTGATCGTCTTGGCTTCTTTGCCAAACAGTTGGGAGGCAATGAGGATGGCAATAAGTAATTCTACAGGAAAGGAAAAGCTCAAGTACAATGATATTCGAGATTTAATTCTGGCTGAGGAGATTCGCAGAAGAGATGCAGGTGAAACCTCAGGATCTGGTTCTGCCATAAACCTTGAGACAAGAGGCAGAGGTAATAACAGAAATTCAAATCGGGGTAGATCAAAATCCAAAAATTCTAATCGGAACAGAAGTAAATCTATATCAGGCCAACAAGTACAATGCTGGAATTGTGGGAAAACATGTCACTTTAGGAACCAATGCAAAAGTCCTAAGAAGAAGAATGAAGATGATTCTGCTAATGCTGTAACAGAAGAGGTACATGATGCATTACTTCTTGCAGTAGACAGTCCACTTGATGATTAGGTTTTGGACTCAGGAGCTTCGTTTCATACCACTCCACATCGAGAAATCATACAGAACTATGCTGCAGGTGATTTTGGTAAGGTGTATTTGGCTGATGGTTCAACCCTGGATGTTGTGGGTATGGGAGATGCCCGGATATTGTTACCCAATGGGTCTGTTTGGTTACTGGAGAAGGTTCGACATATTCCTGACCTGAGGAGGAATCTGATTTCTGTTGGACAACTTGATGATGAAGGGCATGCAATACTATTTGTTGGTGGTACTTGGAAGGTTACAAAGGGAGCTAGAGTATTGGCTCGTGGAAAGAAGACTGGCACTCTATATATGACCTCAAGTCCAAGAGACACAATTGCAGTTGCTGATGCAAGTACTGATACAAGCCTATGGCACCGCAGACTTGGTCACATGAGTGAGAAAGGGATGAAGATGCTGCTGTCAAAAGGAAAACTACCAGAATTGAAGTCCATTGATTTTGACATGTGTGAAAGCTGCATCTTAGGAAAGCAGAAAAAGGTGAGCTTCTTGAAAACTGGCAGGACACCGAAGGCTGAAAAATTGGAGTTTGTACACACTGATTTGTGGAGGCCTTCTCCAGTTGCATCCCTTGGAGGTTCAAGGTACTACATAACCTTCATTGATGACTCAAGCAGAAAGGTATAGGTTTATTTTTAAAAAAATAAATCTGATGTATTTGAAACTTTTAAGAAGTGGAAGGTCATGGTTAAGACAGAAACAGGTTTGAAACTAAAGTGTTTGAAATTAGATAATGGAGGAGAGTACATAGATGGAGGGTTCAGTGAGTATTGTGCTGCACAGGGAATTAGGATGGAAAAGACCATTCCTGGGACACCACAGCAGAATGGTGTGGCGAGCGCATGAACAGAACTCTTAATGAGCGTGCTAGGAGTATGAGGTTGCATGCTGGACTACCAAAAACTTTCTGGGCTGATGCTATTAGCACCGCAGCTTACCTGATAAACCGAGGGCCATCAGTTCCCATGGAGTTCAAACTTCCTGAGGAGGTTTGGAGCGGTAAAGAGGTAAAATTTTCCCATTTAAAAGTTTTTGGTTGTGTTTCTTATGTTCATATTGATTCTGATGCTCGTAGTAAACTTGATGCTAAGTCTAAAATATGTTTTTTCATTGGCTATGGTGATGAGAAATTTGGCTATAGGTTTTGGGATGAACAAAACAGGAAAATCATCAGAAGTAGAAATGTGATATTTAATGAACAGGTTATGTACAAGGACAAGTCAACTGTAGTATCAAATATTGCAGAGATAGATCAAAAGAAATCTGAGTTTGTCAACTTAGATGGATTGACTGAAAGTACTGTCCAGAAAAGGGGTGAAGAAAATAAGGAGAATGCAAATTCACAGGTAGATCAGAGTACACCTGTAGCTGAAGTCCGCAGATCTTCCAGGAACATTAGACCTCCACAGCGTTATTCACCCGCTTTAAATTATCTACTATTGACTGATGGTGGTGAGCCAGAGTGTTATGATGAAGCCTTGCAAGATGAAAATTCAAGCAAGTGGGAGTTAGCCATGAAGGATGAGATGGATTCCTTGTTGGGGAATCAGACATGGGAACTGACTAAATTGCCAATAGGAAAGAAGGCTTTGCACAACAAGTGGGTATACAGAATAAAGAATGAGCATGATGGTAGCAAACGTTACAAGGCCAGATTAGTTGTTAAAGGGTTCCAGCAGAAGGAAGGCATTGACTACACAGAGATATTTTCTCCAGTTGTGAAGATGTCAACAATTAGACTGGTGCTGGGAATGGTGGCTGCAGAAAATTTACATCTTGAGCAGTTAGATGTAAAGACAGCATTCCTTCATGGTGATTTGGAGGAAGACCTTTACATGATTCAGCCAGAAGGGTTTATTGTTCAGGGACAAGAGAATCTAGTCTGCAAACTGAGAAAGAGCTTGTATGGCCTAAAACAAGCTCCTAGACAGTGGTACAAGAAATTTGACAATTTTATGCATAAAATTGGGTTCAAGAGATGTGAAGCTGATCATTGTTGCTATGTTAAATTCTTTGACAATTCTTATATCATTTTACTGTTGTATGTGGATGATATGCTCATTGCAGGGTCTAGCATTGAGGAGATTAATAATCTGAAGAAGCAATTGTCAAAACAGTTTGCAATGAAGGATTTAGGAGCTGCAAAGCAAATCCTTGGTATGAGAATCATTAGAGACAAGGCTAATGGTACATTGAAGCTTTCACAGTCAGAGTATGTGAAGAAAGTTCTCAGCAGGTTTAATATGAATGAATCTAAACCAGTGAGCACACCCTTGGGTAGTCATTTCAAACTGAGTAAAGAACAGTCACCGAAGACAGAAGAAGAAAGGGACCATATGAGCAAGGTGCCCTATGCCTCAGCTATTGGCAGCTTGATGTATGCTATGGTGTGTACAAGGCCAGACATTGCACATGCAGTGGGAGTTGTGAGCAGATTCATGAGTAGGCCTGGAAAGCAGCATTGGGAGGCAGTCAAGTGGATTCTGAGATATCTGAAGGGTTCATCAGATACATGTCTTTGTTTCACAGGTGCAAGTTTGAAGCTGCAAGGTTATGTAGATGCTGATTTTGCTGGTGATGTTGATAGTAGAAAGAGTACTACTGGGTTTGTATTTACTCTGGGTGGTACAGCTATATCATGGGCTTCAAATCTGCAAAAGATTGTTACTTTGTCTACTACAGAAGCTGAGTATGTTGCAGCAACTGAAGCTGGAAAGGAGATGATTTGGCTACATGGTTTCTTAGATGAATTGGGTAAGAAGTAGGAGATGGGCATTCTACACAGTGACAGTCAGAGTGCAATCTTTCTTGCCAAAAATTCGGCTTTTCATTCAAAGTCGAAGCATATACAAACAAAATACCACTTTATCCGTTACCTTGTTGAAGATAAGTTGGTAACACTTGAGAAGATATGTGGATCTAAGAACCCAGCAGATATGTTGACTAAGGGTGTCACTATTGAGAAGTTGAAGCTGTGTGCAGCTTCAATTGGTCTTCTAGCTTGAGGACAGGAGGATGAGTTGCAGGGATGAGGGATTGCTTTTGGAGGATAGCGGCTGATGTTGATGATTGAACTAGTCTCCAAGTGGGAGATTTGTTGGGCTTTGTGGAGCCTAGTTTATTTTTTGGCCTAGCCCATTATAACCCTATAAGTAGGATATAAAAGCCACTTTTATAATTAGGGTTTTTAGACTACTACTGTTGTTGTGTTTTTAGAGAGAGAGAAAAAACACTGTAGCCGCACTTTGTATTTTTTCCCTGATAATAGTGAAATCCCTGCAACTCCGTGGACGTAGGCAAATTGCCGAACCACGTAAATACTGTCTAGTGCGTGTGATTATTTTTCTTTGACGCGTGTTTTCTCTATTTTTTATTGTTTCTCACAGGTTGGAATTTTGGTTAAATTCCCAACATTCACTCCCTCAAACAATTCGAAATTTGGATTGGAAACGAAAAAGTGGAGTCCTTTCCGGACGAGGCATTGCTGCCTCCCACCCTTACCGAATTTACCATTGAATGTTTTTCAATTCTGAAATCGCTCAACTCCAAGGGATTTCAACACCTCACCTCTCTTCAACGCTTGGAGATTAGGGATTGCACTGGCCTCCGGTACTTAACAGAAGAGCGCTTGCCTGCTTCTCTTTCTTCTCTAATTCTCAGAGGATGCCCTCTTCTAAAACAACGGTGTCAAAGAGATAAAGGGAAAGATTGGCCTAAAATTTCACACATCCCTTTCATTCAGATTGAAGATGTAGTTATAACATGAGCTACGAGCTATGAGTTGTCAAGCACTTCCGTGCAAAGGTGAGTACTTGTTTTGCACTAATACCATCTGTTTATTGCTCAATTTTGAGTTAAAATCATTGCCTGAAATCGTCAAAAACTCCTTTTCAAAGAAATTGGTTTTCATGGAATGTTTGATTTGGATAGCGTGAATATAAACGAATGTGGCAAATTTCTTAAATTAACTTGTATTGTTTGCAAGAAGCTTGAAAATTTGCTCATAAAACCAATAAAAAAAAGTGTTTGGACTGCATATGGGCAAAATTCACTTTCTAAAAAAATTTCTCCTGAACATCCACTACAAAATTTACTCTTGGTAAAAAAATTCACTTTCTAGTACTAACTATACTTTTTTATTTTGCAAAAAAAAAGAAAAAAAAAAAAAGAAAAAAAGAAAAAAAGAAAAGAAAAGAGAGGCTTCAAATAATGGTGTGGTAACATAAAATTTTATAAACTAGTTTATTTTCTATGTGGGATTTCAATGCATATAATCATTTCCTTTCCTATTCTTTTGCAGTGTCACTTTCAGACAAGTGCCTCACACATGCACCCAGCATCGATTTTGTGCTACCAAGTGTCGCTGATCCTCTTGCATTGTATAAACTATGAAATTTCTATTTATGTTTCAAGCACCTGTAAAACATCTTCTTTCTTTATCAAAGAGTCCCTTGCTCTCACTTTTGCTTGAGTGCTCTTCCTTCATTATCCAAGATCCATACACCAATTTCAAGTTTGGACTTTTGAAGTGCATAGACAAAGACTTTTGAGTAAATTACTAATCTCAGTGGCAAGTTTTTCCAGCATTCTTCTTTTGATGACTAACAAAGTCTAGAGTAGCTTTATGTGATATTGGCAATTGACTTGAGCACAATATGACAGGGTATTTAATCTACGGTATACACTGGGGCAATTTGAAGCTATTTCTGCTTCAATATCTTCAAATAGCAGCTAATTCTTTTATGCAAGGGAATCTTTGGGATGACTGATGCTGGTCAGTATTCCATAGTGCCCCATGTTATTTATTTAAATTTTTGGAGAGGAAAGGAAAATGATTTACAAGGGAACCTGAATACAGATTAGGATTCACTTTAATTTGTCAGCAGTTTAAAACACAAGCCTGGCATTTATTTGGTGCAATATCAGTGCCTGTTGTTCCTCTTGCATCAGTCACACTCCTAAATTTCTTATACATTTCCAGGTCACTAAAAAAAACTTCTTATCTTGAGGATTTTTGGTTATTTGAATCCTCTGCCCACATTCCAACTGGAGGGACCTGCAGCATTATTCAGCACCTTCACCAAGACAAAGGAAGATTGAGGGAATGGCAAGTCTCTGGTAGTTTCATTTTTCCCCCTTAAGCTTAAGTATTCATTTCTAACAGATTGATTCTTTTAACAATTTAGACTATAAAGTGCAATTGAGAAATATGGCTGCCTGTTTAATCCATACTTAACAAGTGGCAGATGGAACCTAGTGCAGACTTGTAGCTACCATTATCACATTTTTGAGATTGAAAATCACTTCTCAGTCTTAGTGAGAGACGTTCTTTTGATTGTACAATGCAGGTAAGCTTCACACTGCTTCTATTCTTATCTTTTACCTTTGCTTTTCTGAAAAGAGGAAACCAGACATTACTTATTCTACAAATTGGAAATGGAATAAAAATAGTAAAATGTTCTCATGGACAGTAAAAAATGGTATTGAAATCATTAGAAGTAATCGGTGTTGAATGTTTGTTCATTTAAACCAAGCCTTTCTCTGTTTAATTATCTAAATGGCACATTCCAGACGTAACAGACACATCACATGATGGTGGAAGACATCCCCTGTTGGTATATGTAATCATGAAGAAATCAACTAATGGAGTCTTTTCTGCTGGCAGTCCGTGCTTGGAATTCTTATCTCGTTCGCTGTCTCTAATGGAAACTATGTGGGCTTGCAAGTCTTGGAGCACAACAAATCCATACTGGATGGATCATGCAATTAAAGGTGGTAAGCTCATCTCATTAGGACAGATTTGTCATTATTTTCAGATTACAGAAGCATTCTTGAACAGATCCTTTGTTACTAAAAAATTTCTTCATCACTTCTACTAACTACTTCTGGAATCTTTTGGTGCTTGGTACTGCCAAGTTATGTGCCTTTTTTTTTGCAGTATTTTGTTTTGTTTATGTTATTTTCATTCATGTTCATGACCTTGGTTGATATGACCAAACAAACATCATGCATGCTGTTATGAAAACATATTTGCTATTCCACCACAATGGCAAGGACATTTTTTGTATTCCATAAGCACCTGTTTAAATTGAGTTTACATCACCAGATTAACAAGCAACCTCTCTATGAGCTTTGGGAATTGATGGTGGAGAGCAAGAAATAAGTCCTCTCCAGAATTTTGGTTCTTTCTTCTCTTCCACACTCCAGAGTGCTCAAAAGGCTCAGCAAATCACTGACCTTGTTGTCCTTGCAGTCCTCATCAGTAGGGGCTGTCCAACTCCATTCTTGCTATCAAGGATTCTAAATTGTCCTATGCCAAGATAGTGGTGCCAGAAGGCAAAGAGGGGAAAACTGTCCCAAGATAGCTCAGGTGCTCGTTCCATGAAAGATTGTCATTCTTGAGGCTGTCATGTCACCACCAGCAGTTATTAGTACATGTTTTCAAACCAGAGGGTGCTCAGTGGTTGTTAGTGTTGTTCAATTGATAAGTGTTTTATGTATAAAATTTGTGTTGGGTTTTGTGGAGCCTAGTTGTGTTTGATCCGGATGACGACCTGACCTGAAATGATGTTGCGTGGTTTTTAATGGGGGATTTTTTGAGGCTTAGTCCATGGAGCGAAGGCTTTGGCCGATAGGCCCAAGCCATAGCCCCTGGGAAAATTTTTTTTGGCCTGTTTTGTAGTCCTTTGTGAATCCTATACGCAGGATATAGAAACTGCTGTTTTGGTGATTAGGGTTTCTGGAGGTAGTTTTTGTGAGAGAGAAAAAATGTATTGCCTTACTTTGTATTTTTCCCTGATAATAGTGAAATTCTTGCAACTCCGTGGACGTAGGCAAATTGCCGAACCATGTAAATACTGTCTTGTGCGTGTGATTATTATTTTTTCTTTGGCGTGTGTTTTCTTTATTTTGTTGTTCATAGGTTTGGGAATTTCGTGTTAATTTCCCTACAATCTGGACCTCCAATCATTAATGATATTTAAATCTTAATTGTTCTTCATATTTTCAGGCACAATATGTGCAACATGTTGAGGCTTCCAACAATTTGTACCTGAAATTTACTTGATATCATCCTATTGATGAATACAGTAATTATAGGTTTGGTTTTAAGATCTAGGGTGGTTTCTTCCAATCAAGTTTGACCTTCTGCAATAAAAAATTTCAAAGATGTCTGTCCTGCCAACTTGTTCTGTTTTCTTCATATCAAGTTTGGACCTCCATGTGTGCATTGGTACAATGATAAGCAAAGGAGAGATTGGTTTCACATAGCTCCAATTTTTCAGATTCTAGATTTGGTTGGCAACATATTACTTAGGCAATGTAACGACCCAGCCCATTTAATAAAATAAAAAAAAGGGTTATGGCATTATAAATTAAGTGAGGGTATTTTTGTAATCCCTTCCCCAAGATATTTCTAATTAGTGGCTCCATTTTCTCACAACCTAGTGAAGGCTCTGGAGGCTGGACTAATGCAAATGAAGACATGCGCATGCACCTCATGCTCTCTAGTCTCTACTGCCCAAGCTATTTCCTCATCCTTCTTACATCTTTGTTGAATTAAGCATCTTTTCAGCAGAACTTTCCAGGTACTAGCTGTATAAGCATATTCAACAAATATACGGTCAAAAATTTCCCCAAGTTCACTTTCTAAAACACTCATTGCCTCTGACTATCTATGAAGGACTAACCTTGCCATTTTTAGATGAAACATGCTGATGGCAACAGTGCCTGAAAATTGACATTATTACTGGATGCTTCTTTCTAAAAAAACAAAAATTTCAAGAATTGGCAAATATATTACTTCCACTAGCAGTGGGCAACGGATTATATTATTTTTTTCTTTTAAGGGTACCATTTGTGTGGAGCACTTCATAATGTACGCAAGCTGTTCGAATCCAAAAGCATCAAATTTAGATTATGCTCAAGCTCATAATGCTCACATTATATTCCACAGATCAAGAGTAAAACTTGATGATGCAATAGAACCCCAGAGTTAACAAAAGAGCTTATTTTTTGAGACAATATGTCAATTAACACAATTGAAATAAGGAGAAAGGAGCATATCATACGTGAAAGTGTAATAATATTTCCTCCTATGTTGAGAGCACAACATTGTCAGTGAGAAAATCATATTTATATGTTAATATGTTAATAGTATATATTATTTACATATAAATTCTTACAAATGCGAATTTCATACCTATTTCAATATGCCACAACCCATTTTGTATTAAAAAAAAAAAATTTGGGTACAATTTTCTTTAAAAAAAATTAATATTACTACATATTTTGAAAATTTAACTGTTAGATTTCATGTGTTTTACGCTCTTAACGCACATGTCAAATTTTGTGCTAATCGGATGTTATTTACTATATGATCTAAAAACTTATTTTTTATGCATAATATTAGATTACCATAACTTACAATTTAAACAATTGATTGATGATATAGTTGATAATCTTTGATCTTCTAGAAATTTTGCAAGCATGGAAGATATAAGAAGAAAATGTAATTCAATTGTGGATTTGTCAGTATTTGCATCCAATAAAAAGATATATTAAGTAAAGTTGTAATCTTAAGCTACAAGCAAGTTTGTAGGCTCAATTATAAGTTTAACCATATAAAAAGGTTACAAGTTCTAAAAAGAAAAAGAAAAGAAAAAAAGAAGGTAAAATGCAAAATTGACCCTCTAAGTTTTTTCAGATTTCATTTCAGTCTTCTAACTTTGCTTTTGTTCATTTCAGTTATCTAATTTTCAAGTTTATTCAATTAAGACTTTTCCATCAACTTTTATTATATGTTGTGGTTAATTTTTCAATTTTATAAATTTTTCTTCAAAAATTTTAAATTAAAAAAAATCAATTAATGATTGAAAAATATTTTCCAGATTTTGTTTTTCAAAAAAATTTAACAAAAGTTAACGGAAAGGTCTTAATTGAATAAATCTGAAACATAGAGGACTGAAATGAACGAAAGTAAAATTAGAGGACTAAAATGAAATTTGAAAAAAAGTTAGAGATCAGTTTTGTATTTTAGCCTAAAAAAAAAAAAAAAAAAAAACAATAGTGTGAATTAAAGAGACATGGGTTGGGAAAGTGGTAGGTAAAAGCAACACGGTATTAATACATTTGAAAAGGTAAGCGTCATTTTGCAGCAAACTATTCTGAAAGTTCAAACTGCGCTCTCCATTCGCGCAGACAACAAAGAATTATTGCATTCGTAGCCATAAAATTCAAAATCTAGTACATGTACCTGGACGACGTTAGAGTAATGTTTGTTCATATATAATGTTTATTCAAATCTTGGACGCATGTGATTAGCTCACACAGCCAGTTTATGAAGAATATATCAACGCAGGTCTCTTTTTTCCTAGCCAAAATCACAAGTTATGCACCCTATATATAGATCAAGACTACAAGTCATGATAAGTTAATACAAAGTGAACAAGATTTGGCATGATGAGTTCAAGGTTCCATTTCTATATCTTGGTTTTGTATGTATGCATTATCATCCCAACCCAATGCCTTGGTATCATCTGCCTGCCAAAGGAACATGTTGCCTTATTCATTTTCGGGGATTCAATACTTGATGCTGGAAACAACAACTATATCAATACCACTACTGATCTCCAGGCAAATATCTGGCCTTATGGGGAGACATTCTTTAAGTATTCCACTGGGAGACCTTCTGATGGCCGTCTAATTCCAGATTTCATTGGTAAGATAATGGTTATCTGTTGTTTTCTATTGGACTTGGATTGTTTACTCAATTAATTTTTGAAGCTTTATTGCAGCTGAGTATGCAAACTTGCCGCTAATTCCTCCATATCTACATCCTGGTTATAATCGGTACATTGATGGGGCTAATTTCGCATCAGCAGGATCTGGTGCTCTTGATGAAACTCGTCCAGGATTGGTATGCTTTCTATCTGACTATATATGCTCCTTAAAATGTTAATTAGGATTCTAAAAAGTGGAGCGCAATTAGGGTCAAAGTTTGTGCGCATAGCCTGATAGAGCTCTTCCATAACAGCAATCCTATTGATTGGAATTATTGAAAAAAAAAAAAAAAGACATTTGATACTATGATAGAATAGTTGAAACATAATAATGGCATAATGAAAAAGTACATGAGAAAAGAAAGAATGCAAAGAAAGAAAGAAAAAGAGAGAGAACACAATGAATGAGCATGATTCGGCCTAAGAGGCCTACATCTACAATGGAAAACTCTTGATGGTTATATCTTTACTATTAGGCTCTATGTATTACAATGAACCTATTAAAGAGTATTTTATAGTAGGCTAAACCCTATGATTATGTCTTCAGCAATACAAATAAGATTAGGATTTCTTTACTTGTGCTCCAAGTAGGATCATGACTACTTTATTTGTAGAATTATTTTGCTTGCATTCTTAGATACAATGAACATTGGCAAGAGACTTGGGCCTTAATTGACTTGGATCAAGTTTTAGTATCCTTAACATGAATCAAGATATCAAACCTAGGTTGCCAAGGGTTTCTTGTAATAGGTAATGTTGTTGAATTACGCAAATTTAGGGCCCGTTTGGTAAGAGATTTCTAGTAACGTTGTTTGTATTTTTTGAAAATACGTGTAAGTGAAAAAATGTGTGAAAATACGTGTAATATTGTTTAAACACTAAAAACTTTTGTTTAAACAACAGTAACAAATGAGCCCTTAAAATCCTTGCATTTGCTTCATATGCTTTTGTTTATGATTGGACACTCTACGAATGAAATATAAGCACTCTTTTTCTATATTCCATCATAATTTGAAACGAAGATTATGTTCTTATGACATAAGTGTGTCTAAATTGTTCTCACAGTTGACTGCTTCTCTTTTGTTCTTTTGCCCTCCTTATCAGGTGATAGACCTAAACACTCAACTTAAGTATTTCAAGAAAATGGAGACTCAATTAAGGCAAAAACTAGGTGGAAAAGAAGTCAAGGAACTCCTATTTAAAGCTGTTTACTTAATTAGCATTGGGAACAATGATTACCTTTTCCCCTTTACCTCAAACTCTAGTGTGCTTCAATCCTACTCTCGAGAAGAATACGTAAATATGGTAATTGGCAACTTGACAACAGTGATCAAGGTAATTAAAATTAGTTTTTTATACAATATTTAGAACAAATTTTTGTTAGATCATTCTTGTTTACGTTTTTAAGTTGGTCATAATTATACTTTGATTTGTTAGGAAATATATAAAAAAGGAGGAAGAAAATATGCGTTCCTAGGCTTGCCACCTTTGGGTTGTCTCCCGTTTACAAAAGCACTAAAACCAGGAAGCACCGATGCATGCATGGAGGAAATTACAGAACTTGTAAAACTACATAATAAAGCACTTTCTGAAGTCCTTCCGAAGCTACAGAGTGAGCTGAAAGGATTTAAATATTCAATAGCCGATTTATACACTTTTCTTAGTGAAAGAATTGATAATCCTTCAAAATATGGTATGCACTTCCATTTTTATAGTACAAGATGTGTTTTATTATTATTGTACTTCACATTTTATCTTTTCATAGACTAATAGCACCTTTGTTTTAATTTTGTTGGTAAAGGTTTTATGGAAGGGAAGATTGCATGTTGTGGAAGTGGTCCATATAGGGGACTCCCAAGTTGCGGAGGAAAGAGATCGGTCGGTTCTGAGTATGAAATATGTAGGAAAACTAGTGACTATGTGTTCTTTGATGCTGCTCATCCTACTGAGAAGGCCTACCAACAATTATCAGAGCTAATTTGGAGTGGAGCTCCCAATGTCGTAGGGCCTTACAATCTCAAAACATTGTTTGAACACTAATGTATTTAGATTTAATAAATGAAAAATAAAAAACTTGTAAACATGGAGCATATTTAATAAGTTAAGGCTTCTGTTAACAAATGCCATAAAGGTAGTGGCTAATATGCATTCAATATTTTATTAAATAATATTTTTACATATTCTTTCAAAAAATAAAGTCAACTAGCACACATATGTCCCAAAAAGCTCACAACTATGAGTGTTCGTGGTGCGGTGCGTTGCGATTTTGGGCCATTTTTAGCACCGCACTTTGCAGTATGATTTAGCTAAAACCATAATTGCATCGCACCTTATTTTTGTGGTCACATATGCGGTGCAGTGTAGTGCGGTGCGGTTTAAAGTTTAGCCAAAACTATAACCGTACCACACCTCATTTTTGTGATCACATGTGCGATGCGATGTATAAGATGCGGTTTGAATGGTTTGAAGTTGGTACATTTTTCAAATTTTGGGCTTTTCCAACCCAGTTCAAAACTAATTTTTTCCTTTGTTTTGGTCCAAGTTTTAAACTATTGAGTTAGTTTTTCTTTATTTTGGGCTGGCTTCAGGGACGGACCCAGAAGGGGGGCAAAGGGGGCTCGGGCCCCCCCTGGGCCCAAAAAAAATAAAATTTACCAGCTAAAATTTTCTAAAAAAAGAAAAGAAAAGAGTTTGGGCCCCCCCTTAATTTTAGCTCGGGCCCCCTCCCAAAATTATGAACCCCTGCTGGCTGCCCATCAGATTCCGGCCAGCCCATGGCCCATGTAAAAAAAAAAAAAAAAAAAAAAAAAAAAACAAAACAAACTCAGTAAGAGGACCAAAACCAACCCAAACGGAGAACTGGAGAAGCAAAAAAACGAAGGAAAAAATAGAACAAAAAAGAAAGGAAAGTGAGAGCCAGAGGCGAGAGAGAGAGAGAGTGAGAGACCCACCTCGATCCTGTGACGCCGCCGCCGCCGCCGACGCCACGCCGTGTCGCTGTGAGTCTGTGATGATTGCGAGAGCGAGACGCCGAGAGGCCCGAGACCCATCTTGATCTGTTGACTGTTGATCTTGCTACCAGTCACGCCGGCGAGACCCACTTGCCGCCGCCGCTCACAGGTATTTAAGCCTTCAAAACTTAATAAATATAAAATGTTTGTGATGTCTTTGTGATATGATCTGAGAATCTGAGATTCAAACTGTGCTTGTTTGTGTTTTTGCTGATGAACTGAACTGATGTGGCTGCGGCTGCTACCTGTGGTGTTTTTTTTTTTTTTTTTTTTTGTGGCTTTTTGGCTGTGACTCTGTCTCTGTGTAACTGTGTTTGTGACTCTTTATATAGATAAGAGAGAGAGAGAGAGAGAGAGAGAGAGAGAGAGAGAGAGAGAGAGAGAGAGAGAGAGAGAGAGAGAGAGAGAGTTTGTAGTTGTAGGAATTAATTTTTTCTTTGTTGACTGTTAGTTGGGCATAATAGGGACAGCCAGACAAGTGGAGTTGGGGGTTGGGCAACAGACAAAACAAAAGGTAAAGTTAAAGACAACTTTACCTTTTTTTTTCTTTTCTGTAAGGTCAATTAGTGTCTGGGTTAGTGGGTCAGTGTTAGGAAGAGGGAGACAATCAGACAACACAAATACATAAATAAGGCAGACGAACACAAAAACATAAATAAAGGTAGACCAAAGACAAAAAGAAAAAAACAAATCATATATTATAGAAAATTTTCACACAAATTTAAGAAAATAATGGTGATTCTTATTTTATTTGTAGATTATGAAAAAATCAACTATGCTTGATTTTTTCAAAAGAAAAGGTTCAACTTCAAATTCTTCTGAAGTCAACGTGGAATTGCCAACAACTAATGTTGCTATTCCAATTCCGGAAAATGTGGATGTTCCAATTCCGGAAAATGTCGATGTTCCAATTCTGGAAAATGTCGATGTTCCAATCTCTCAAACACAATTTCAAAGAATTGACCTTGATTCTTTGGATTATGATCCCGGAACACGCAAACAAATATGGGAATATCATGTTAATCAACGTGATGAAATTCGACGGGCTTACATTAAAAAAGGTCCGCACCAACCTCCTCTAGGGACATTCAAGAAAAGTGGAAAGCGCAATCGTAGCTTTCAAGCTTCTTGGTTTAAAAATAATTCAAAATGGCTTGAATATTCTCCTACAACAGATGCAGCTTATTGTCTACCTTGCTTTGTCTTTCATAATCCAAATGGGGTTGTGGGACAACAAAATGCATTCATTGTTGGTGGATTTAGATCTTGGAAAAAGGTTGGGGGCAAAGATTGTTATTTTCAAGGTCATATAGGAAAAGATCCTAACTCAGCTCATAGAGTTGCCGAGCAAATGTGTAAGGATTTGATGAACCAATCGCAGCATTTGCAAAGGGTAGTTGATCATTTCACTACTGAACAAATTGCAAATAATCGGTTGCAACTGAAGGCCTCAATTTTTATTGTTCGGTATCTTGCCTTTCAAGCTATAGCTTTTAGAGGTAATGATGAAAGTTTTAGTTCATTAAACCGTGGAAACTTTTTTGAATCATTGGGTATTGTGACTTTTTTTAATGAGAAGATTGCTGAAATAATAGAAAAAGCTCCCAAAAATGCAACCTACACATCACCTAGGATTCAAAAAGAAATTTTACATGTTTTCTCAGCCAAAGTGAAGAAGGCCATTCGGGAAGAAATTGGCGATGCAAAGTTTTGCATAATGATTGATGAAGCTCGTGATGAGTCCATGAAAGAGCAAATGGCTGTGGTCTTTAGATATGTTGATGTAGAAGGCTTTGTGAAAGAACGTTTTTTTGGGCTTATTCATGTTGTTGACACTGCGGCTTTGACTCTAAAGAAGGGGATATATTCATTGTTATCTCAACATTGCTTCGATATACAAAATATTCGTGGGCAAGGATATGATGAAGCAAGCAACATGCGAGGTATGTGGAGTGGATTACAAGCTTTGATTTTGAATGATTGCCCATATGCTTACTACATCCATTGTTTTGCACATCGCTTACAATTGGCATTAGTAAAAGCATCAAAACAAGTTGTTCCCATTAGTCATTTTTTTCTTGCATTGCTTTTTCTGATCAGAATTGTTAATGCTTCATGCAAGCGCAATGAGCAATTGAAAGTTGCCAATGCTAATGAAATAGCACGTTTGATTGATCTTGAAGAGCTTGAGACTGGAAGTGGACTTAATCAAATTGGCACTTTACAACGACTTGTAGAAACACGTTGGAGTTCACATTTTAGATCAGTTTCTAGCTTATTAAGAATGTTTACTTCAACTGTTGAAGTTTTGCAAAATATAATTGATGATGCAATTGATGGAGAACATCGAGCAGAAGTAGAGTCAGCTTATGATGGTTTAACTTCATTTGAATTTGTCTTCATCTTGCATCTTGAGAAGGAAACTATGGAGATCACTGATAAACTTTGTCAAGCTTTGCAAAGCCAATCTCAAGACATTTTAAATGCCATGCATTTAGTTTCATCTACTAAAGCACTTATCCAAAAATTTAGAGATGATGGATGGGATGGCTTACTCACCACTGTGATATCATTTTGTGAGAAGCATTGCATTGATGTCCTGGATATGAATGCTCGTTATATTGCGAGGCGAGGTCGAGCTCGTAATCAACAAGATAACGTTACAAATGAGCATCATTATCGAGTAAATATTTTTTATGCTACAATAGATTCTCAACTACAGGAACTAAATTATCGGTTTAATGAAGATGCAATGGAGTTACTTAGGCTTAGCTCAGCTTTAGAACCTCGAGAGGCATTAAAATCTTTCAGAAGTAGTGATCTTTGTTTGTTGGTAAAGAATTTCTATCCACAAGATTTCATAGATTATGACAAACAAGTGTTAGAGAAGGAGCTTTATCATTTTGAGCATAATGTAGTCCAGGATCCGGAGTTCAAAAAATTGAAAAGTTTATCTGAGTTGTCTCAATGGTTAGTGAGAACTAGAAATTCAGAATATTACAAACTTGTTTATAGAATGGTGAGACTTGTGCTTACTCTTCCAGTTTCTACTGCTACTACAGAACGAGCATTTTCAGCTATGAAAGTTGTCAAAACTAACCTTCGAAACAAAATGGAAAATGATTTTTTGACGGACTCTTTGATGTTATACATTGAAAAGGATATAGCTTCAACATTTAGTTTGGATTCAATCGTAGATGATTTTGAAGATTTGAAAGAGCGTCAAGTTCCTTTTTCATAGATGATTGTATAAAGAAACAATAGTGTTTCGTGTATTTTGTTTTTGTTAGTAGATGATTGTATCTTAATATATTAAGAAACAATGATTTTGGGTATTTGTCTTGGTTGTTAGTTTATTAATACTATATGGATGTGTATTTGAAATTTTTTTTTTCGCTTATCTCCGACCCCCCCCAACTTAAAATCCTGCGTCCGTCCCTGGCTGGCTTTCCTAATCAACACTTGCTAAAGTTATCAAACTATTTTTTTTTTTTTGAAAACTAGGGTTATTAAACTATTAATAATATATTTAATATTAAAAATAATAAAAATATTAATATATAAAGAGTGTGCAGTGTGGTGCGATTTGTGCGGTTTTCTTATTATAAAACTGCAAACCACACTGCACCATGCGGTGTGGTGCGGTGCACTATTACTTGCAGTGCAATGCGGTTATGCTATTTTGTGGACAATTTTGGTGCGGTTTTTGCGATTTGTGCAGTTTGGTGAACACCCCTACTCACAACCATAATGAAATTGTGCTTGTAAGCCAATGAATTATTAACAAATATATATTTTTTTCTTTAAAACACGTGAATTAAAACTCATGACTGAGTAATTATTAATCCTTCAAATGTGATGCCAAGGCACTCATCACCCGCACCCATAAATTAATATGTTTAATAATTCAAATCAGCCAAACACTAAGCAAGTATTTTTGGTTAAAGCATTAATGAAATGATTAGTCAAAAACTGTGTTGGTTTAATGAAATTTATGCATTTGTCAATTACTGAAATAGGTAGAAGTGAGACTTGATCTAAAATCCAAAAAATTAAATTTGATAACTACTAAAAAAAATGCAGTACTTATCTAAGGACTTATAATTACAAATTTACAAATAAAATATAAACCCATGCTTCAACAACTAGTTTTAAATATAGTCCATGAATTTTATATTTAAGCAAATAACTCTTGACAATAGAATTTTGTAAGGTTGAAATTTATCAACCATCTTGTTGGCTGTATTCCGTGCCAATTTGCCTGTAATTTAGCACTTAGTAACCCTGTATTTAGGTGGGATCATTGTAAGGGTAGTGTGTGAGAAGATGTGAAGAAAAGCTCAAGTATGTGCAAGAAGGCAGAGTTTCGCGGCTAGGACTCGCGGCTAACTCGCGGCTTGTAAGCCGCCAAATGCTGGCACGTGAGATGCACACAGGGGAGCTGAAGGGTCGCGCCAGCTGTCGCACTACAGGACAAAAGTCCCAGGCTGGCCAGGCCGTTACGTCGCGACTTGAACTCGCAACTTGGACAAGTCGCGAGGCCAAGCCGCCAATCAACCCTGTTTGGCAAAAAC
Organism: Quercus aquifolioides; assembly: GCA_019022515.1. NCBI lineage: Eukaryota > Viridiplantae > Streptophyta > Magnoliopsida > Fagales > Fagaceae > Quercus > Quercus aquifolioides. The sequence continues at coordinate 16,033,713 of CM032333.1, forward strand.
TGACTTTTCGTATTCCAAACACCCACCACTATATATAGACCCTTATACCTACTAAATTGAGAGAGCTTCCTGAGAGAATTTTGTGAGAGAAACCCTAGAGAAAAACAAGATTGCCTCATCCCCAATCTTTACCTTAGAGACTCTACAAATTCCTCTACTCTCTTCCTCTCCATTGTCACGTCCTTGAGAGGCCATTGACCAAATCCTTATCTCACCACACCCACGTCTGTGAGAAGGTTCATTTGGTGCTAAGGGAAGCAGTTTGGAAGGAACCAATAGACATTGGTTGATGCTATGGTATAGTAGCGGAATCCGGGAAGCTAAAGAAGAAATAGGTTCGGCGTAACCTCGTTGGAGCAAGAAGCTTGGAGGGCTTAGGTACTTAGGTAGATTAGGCTTGGAGGGTCTTCTGCTGTTCATGTATCCTAACTACATTCTTTAGTGGATTATTTACCACTTAGAGGGTGGCGGAGAGGTTTTACGCCGAGAACTTCGGTTTCCTCTTCGATAACACATCGCGTGTTGTCCTTGTGTTTGCATCTCTCTTCCTTTATCTTTGCCATTTATTTTCTGTTGTGGTTGTGTTTATATTTGGTTTAGATTGTTTATCAATTCTGTTATAAGCTTGTTATCATGTTCCGCACATTAATTGTTTGATATAAAGCTTGAATTGGTAATTTTGTAATTTGGGGTCCAAACGTTCAAAGGTGTTTTACATGCATTTTGAAATTTCAAATTTCATTCAGTCAAACACTATGTAAGTATTTTTGGCCAAAGCATTAATGAAATTATCAGTCTAACACCATGCGTTAGTCTAATGAAATTTATGCATTTGTCAATCACTGAGACAGGTAGGAGTGAGAGTTGATCTAACCCCCAAAAAGTGAACATGAAAATCTAATTAGAATTCAAATTAAATTTCAATTGAAGTCTAATTTTGGGTTGCATGTCCCATTTCGTGTTTTATTTATTTATTTATGTCAAATGAGTTAATTTAGTACAAAAAATAGGGAGCTCAATATAAATAAATCATAAAAAATCCAGTCATATATCCAGTTATATATATAAATTAGAAGGAGAGAAAGATTAGAGTTTGAATGAATTTTCTTCCTACGCCATTTGTTTGTCTAACTAAAAATAAGTTAAATTTATTAGCATTTTACATAATACTAAGTAGCCAGAAAATTTAAAATCTAGTACATGTACCTGGATGAGGTTAGGGTAATGTTCGTCCATATATAATTTTTATTCAAATCTTAGACGCATGTGATTAGCTCACCCAGCCAGCTTTTAAAGAATATATCAACTGAGAGTGTCACGCCTCAAACTCAAAAAGGGTCCAAAGCATGAGAAACACAACCCAAAGGTCCCTATAGATTTTTCCTTTTTTGACAATTCAATCCAAATAGTTCATACCAAGTACCAACGTCAAGAATTTTCATAATAATTTCATTAAAAATATTCCCAAAGTAAGTTAGAACTCTATGCAATAATTACAATGACCATTGGCCACAAAAGAATGGAGGTCTAAATTAACTACATATAAACATCTTGTTTCTAAGACGGGATAAAAGTCATCGCCAAAATTAAAAAACAATTGTGCAAAATCTCCCTAATGTATGCAGCTTCAACACTAGGTTAGGAGTCTCATACACCTAAGGTCTATAATACAAAAAGTCCAGCCTCTAGAAAGTAGTTGCCTAACTACTACAAGCCACAGCATCTGACTCAAAAGGTTAATGCTTGCTCTATAAAAATTCATAATTAAACAATTGTGACACAAATAAGTAGCAATGTTAATGTGCATAATGAGATGACAAATTCATAATGACTACTTTGGTGTGCATGTCATAACTTATGGACTTCGAGTTAAATTCAACAATAACACTTTCAATACAATAATACATTAATTGCATTTTAAATAATGGAGCATAAAAGTACTCAAAATAGTACATTGTGACATTACATTACTTACATGGTAAGCCAGAAGGATATCCACAAGATCCCTTAAAACAGATCCCAAATTCCAGATATATATATATATATATATATATTTATATTAGTTATCCACATAGGCTAATATGCCAAGTTACAAATGTCATACAAACTCGAGTATAAAGCTATAGGCTACCATGTCACAAAGACTACAAGAACAAATAGGCTACCAGTTATTGGGTACCATGTCACATAGACTTAGGTTCCATCATATAAACCACCATGTCACAAAGACTCAAGTGCCATAAAATAATCCACCATGTCCCAAAGACTGCAAGTACTAGTTATTGGCTACCGTGTCACACAAACTTAGGTGCCATAATATAATCCACTGTGTCACAAAGACTCAGGTGTTGTGCTACTGGCTATGTCACAAAGACTGCAAGTACCAGTTACTGGCTACCGTGTCACACAAACTCAAGTGCCATAATATAATCCACCGTGTCACAAAGACTCAGGTGTTGCGCTACTGGCCATGTCACAAAGACTAAATACAAGTTACTGGCTACCGTGTCACATAGACTCAGGTGCCATAATAAAATCCACAAGAGTCACAAAGACTCAAGTGCGATCATACCAACACCACAAAGATCCAAGTATTTGGTTGGGTAATCATTGGGAAATCACAATTGCCATGACATGAGCTAAGGTGTCATTAAGAGCTGGCAACTTTATATAATCAAGTTTTGGAACACATTTTCAATGAATTTGCATAATTCCAAAGAAATTCCTATCCAGTAGGATTTCACACCCGCTTGTCAAATGACGCTTTCCAATTCGTTAAATTATCTAATTATTTGTAATATCCATTATAAATGAATCACATCAAAGTCAATCTCCTAGAATTAATAAAAACTTTGCATTTTTTCACACATTATATATATACACACACATTACACATTTTAAATAGCTACTTATCTTGCAAGACGGCATAAAAGCCTAGCTTCCAAGTGCTCCAACAAGAATTAGTTAGAACCTAAAGAAAATGTATACAAGTTTATCATGACAAGTTTGAAAATCTTAAACTAAGTCTAGTTAAAAACTATAATCTCCCATAGAAACAGTCACTTAGGCAGGCCTAAACTTAGAATGTTGGGCATATTTTATTAGCTTTTTTGAGGTTACCCTTTTTGCCAATCACAATTTTACCCAAAAATCTCCTTAATCTCATAAAATTTCTTTAGAAACTAAGAATTTCTTCACTTGAAAGATGCATCACAAAACTAGCATCACAAACATGTACCAAGACAATAAGGCATCAAACCCCCAAATCATAGCTATAGAAAACCTCAAATGGCCACCATTTATATAAGTAAATAAAAACCCTAAGCCCTTCATCAGAATGTGTCCACCAAATCAAAACTCTTAAGGCTTAATCATGTGAATATCACTTCAAAAGCTTAGATGAACAATATGAAAATCCACCAAAATATTTAGAGTTTTTACCTTAATTGTTTGAGATGAAGGAGCCTAGAGATTTTTACGAAGTTACCCGGTGAATCTCGTCGTAAAAAGATGGTGGTGGTGATCCGATGTAGTGGTGGTCGATGAGGGTGAGAGAGAGATGGAGGTTTGTGTGTGTGTTTTTGTGTGAAAAAAAAAAGAAAAAAAAGCAAAGTGGGAGAGAAGGGCTTAGGTCCCAGTCAAGAGGAGTCTAAATCTTCTGTCTCACTTTTCCTGCTCCACTCTATACTCCACTAATAAATACTTGCCACGTGTTCACCTAATTAATTAAATACTACTATTAATTAATAACTGTAATATTAATAAGTCAATAATGATAGTATTTAATTAATTAGGTAAACAAGTTGCAAATATTTATTGGTGGAATATAGAATAGAGTAGGAAAAGTGGGACAAAAGATTTTGACTCGGTCAAGAGAGAGTGAGAGATATTTGAGAGTGAGAGATATTTTAACTTTTAAGAGATTGTGTGGTGGGAAATAGATGGTTAGGTGGTGGCTCACGTGGTGGATTTTAAAAATATCTCTCAAACTTTTTTTTTTTAAACGCTGGGGTGTTACAGAGAGCAGGTCTAAAAAGTTCAACGCGTCTCTTTTTTCCTAGCCTGAATGACATATCATGCACTCTATATAAATCAAGATTAAAAGTAATTGAGAAGTTAATAGAAAAAGAACAAGATTTGGCATGATGAGTTTAAGGTTCCTTTTTTATATCTTGGTTTTGTATGCAAGCATTATCATCCAAACCCAATGTCTTGATAACATATGTCTGCCAAATGAAGAAGCAGACTTATTTAATTGTGGGGATTCGATATATACTTGATGTTGGAAACAACATCTGTTTGCCAAAGGAACATGTTGCCTTATTCATTTTTGGGGATTCAATACTTGATGTTGGAAACAATAACTATATCACAACTTATCTCCAGGCAAATGTTTCACCTTATGGGAAAAGCTTCTTCAGGTACCCCACTGGGAGATTTTCCAATGGCCGGCTCATTCCAGATTTCATCGGTAAGATATATAATAGTTATGTGCTGTTTTCTATTGGACTGGAATTGTAGCTCCATTTATTTTCATAGCATTATTGCAGCTGAGTATGCAAACTTGGAGCTAATTCCTCCATATATATCTACATCCTGGTTATAATCGATACATTGATGGGGCTAACTTTGCATCAGGAGGAGCTGGTGCTCTTGATGAAACTCGTCAAGGATTGGTATGCATTCTACTGACTATGCACACTCCAAAAAAAGTTAATTTTAATTAGGATTCTCAGAAATGAAGCACTATTAGGGCCAAAGTTTGCTTGCATTGCTAGCTCGATAGAGCTCTTACATAACAACTATATATATCCTGTTGATTGGGATTAACAGACAAGATAAAAAAGAGTTCTGACTCCATCGTAGAATATTTGAAACATTAATATGATATAATGATAAAGTACGTGAGAAAATAAAGAAGGCAAAGAGAGAGAACATAATGAATGATTAGTATGATCCAGTTCAGCCTAAGAGAGGACTCTAGGAATTGTGGATTATTCTTTATTTAGAACAAATTTGTGTTAGATTATTCTTTATTTCATTTTTAAGTTGGTCAGAATTATACTTTGATTTGTTAGGAAATATATAAGAAAGGAGGTAGAAAATATGTGTTCCTAGGCCTACCCCCTTTGGGTTGTTTTCCGATTATGAAAGCACTGGAACCAGGAAACACCAATGGATGCATGGAGGAAGTTACAGCACTTGTGAAGCTACATAAATAATAAAGCACTTTCAGAAGTCCTTTCGAAGCTACAGAGTGAACTGAAAGGATTCAAATATTCAATAGCTGATTTCTACACTTTTCTTAGTGAAAGAATAGATAATCCTTCAAAATACGGTATGTCACTTCCATTTTAATAGAACAAGATATTTGTTGAAGGTGTTCATGTGGTATCACATGTGGATCGTGAGTTCTACGGGGGTGCTTCTTCTGCAGTTAAGCCATTTAGATCCCTTGAAATATTAAGTTTCAAGGACATGCCAGAGTGGCAGGAATGGTTTTTATTTGAAGGCAAAGATGAAGATGAAGGTGGTGCTTTCTATAATCTCCAAGAGCTTTGCATAATTAAATGTCCTAAACTAAGCAGAGGTCTGCCCAACCACCTTCCTGCTTTAATGACACTTCAAATTGAAGATTGTCCGCAGCTTGTTGCTTTGGTTCCTAGATCTCCAAATCTCAGTAAATTGCAGTTAAGTAATTGTGATGAGTTACTATTGAAGGAATTACCACCTAGGCTATATCAGCTTGAAGTTGGAGAAGGTCGTATCCTACAATCCTTTGTAGAGCTTATGATGTCTATCCCAGGAGGTGGTCTACCCTACATTAAAAACACTTTCAATTCAAGGAACATTTCTGTTGCCAAGGAGGCATTACTATCCATCACTTGAAGAATTGGTAATTAAAGTTGGCTTTGATTCAAGCCTGGAATTGGTAATTAATTTGTCAGCAGTTTAAAACACAAGCCTGGCATTTATTTGGTGCAATATCAGTGCCTATTGTTCCTCTTGCATCAGTCACACTCCTAAATTTCTTATACATTTCCAGGTCACTAAAAAAAACTTCTTATCTTGAGGACTTTTGGTTATTTGAATCCTCTGCACACATTCCAACTGGAGGGACCTGCAGCATTATTCAACCCCTTCATTTCGAGTCCAAACTCCTGGTGGTACAACAAGACAAAGGAAGATTGAGGGAATGGTAAGTCTCTGGTCGTTTCATTTTTTTCCCCCATAAACTTAAGTATTCAATGACTAACAGATTGATTCTTTTAACAATTTAGACTATAAAGTGCGATTGAGAAATATGGCTGCCTGTTTAATCCATACTTAACAAGTGGCAGATGGAACCTAGTGCAGACTTGTAGCTACCATTATCACATTTTTGAGATTGAAAATCACTTCTCAGTCTTAGTGAGAGATGTTCTTTTGATTGTACAATGCAGGTAAGCTTTACACTGCTTCTATTCTTATCTTTTACCTTTTCTTTTCTGAAAAGAGGAAACCAGACATTACTTATTCTACAAATTGGAAATGGAATAAAAATACTAAAATGTTCACATGGACGGTAAAAAATGGTATTGAAATCATTAGAAGTAATCAGTGTTGAATGTTCGTTCATTCAAACCAAGCCTTTCTCTGTTTAATTATCTAAATGGCACATTCCATCGCATGTGGGTGGAAGACATCCCCTGTTAGTATATGTAATCATGAAGAAATCAATTAATGAAGAAATCAACCAAGTCTTTTCTGCTGGCGGTCCCTGCTTGGAATTCTTATCTCGTTCGTTGTCTCTAATGGAAACTATGTGGGCTTGCAAGTCTTGGAGCACAACAAATCCATGCTGGATGGATCATGCAATTAAAGGAGGTAAGCTCATCTCATTACGACCGATTTGTCATTATTTTCAGATTACAGAAGCATTCTTGAACACATCCTTTGTTACTAAAAAATTTCTTCATCACTTCTACTAACTACTTCTGGAATCTTTTGGTGCTTGATACTGCCAAGTTATGTGCCTTTTTTTTGCAGTATTTTGTTTTGTTTATGTTATTTTCATTCATGATCATGACCTTGGTTGATATGACCAAACAACCATCATGCATGCTGTTATGAAAACATATTTGCTATTCTATCACAATGGCAAGGACATTTTTGTATTCCATAAGCACCTGTTTAAATCGAATTTACATCATCAGATTAACAAGCTGCCTCTCTATGAGCTTTGGGAATTGATGGTGGAGAGCAAGATATAAGTCCTCACCAGAATTTTGGTTCTTTCTTCTCTTCCACCCTCCAGAGTGCTCAAAAGGCTCAGCAAATCACTGATCTCGTTGTCCTTGCAGTCCTCACCAGCAGGGGCGGAGCTGCTTAGCTCCTTGGGGGGGGGCCATGGCCCCCTCCAAATTTTTAAAATTTCCCTTAGAGTATATTAAAAAAAAAAAAAAAAAGACATGGGCCCCTCCAAGAAATAAATCAGGCCCCCCCCCTCCCAAATTATTTTCAACAACCAGTCCAATAAAACTTAAAATCAAACAAAAATATTTGTCCATATTCAGCCCAGCTGACCAACCCAAAATCCTTAATTATACAAAATTCTTCTCCTCTAAACTAAAGGCACTTCCAGTCCAGCCCAACCCCAAATCTGAAATCCCTAATCCTAATAAAACAAAACAAACTCTTCAGGCATCACCTCAAGCTTCTGCCTAAATTCCTAGTCTTCACACAGTCATGCCTCTAAGCTCTGCTTGACGGCCTCAGTTCATGTTGCCTGAATTCCCAGTCCTCACGTCATGTGGTCATGCCTCTCCGGCTCGCCGTGACACTGTATTTCCACTAGCCTTCATCGCTCAACCTCAAATCCTAAAGCCCTCACCTCAATTTCTCAAGGTATCTCATTCCGTCATTCTCATCTTAGTTCTCTCTCTTTTTCTCTAGAACTGAACTAAATATTAAATAGCATAATAGAAATATAAAGTATGAATATGTGATATTTTTTGCCAGTAAAACAATTTATATTTATTTGACTTTATCTTCTTGTGTTTATTGTTATTGGATTCTTTATTCTTGATCCACTAACTCTATGACTCAGCCTTTTTGGCTTTTGTGTTGTTTGTCTCTTGAGTGGGTCTGGGTGGGGTGAGGGCCATGAAGACAATGTACGAATGAATTTTATATGATAATTTATTATATCTCTTTTCCAAGTTAGGTGCCAAATAATGAGCAAATGACAAACAATTAATGCATTTTTTAAGAAAAAAGTTGTATGTCTTTCAAAACTTAGGTAATCTGTAGAACAAATGTTGATACTTCAATGTCTGATGAGCGTCCCTCCAAATGTTCAAGAATTCAATTTAAAGGGATAGACCATGATCCAAGATCACGTAAATAAATATATGAATTCTCTATCAACGAACAAGAAGAAATTCGACCTGCTTATCTCATAACAGGTCTATCAACCTAGAAACATAGAGTATTCAATTTTCGTGGTTTGAATCACATGAAAATTGGTTGAATTATATTTTAGTATATCTCTACTACAACCCGGCCCCCCCAAGTAATTATTCCTGGCTACGCCCCTGCTCACTAGAAGGGGCTATCCAACTCCGTTCTTGCTAACAAGGATTCTAAATTGTCCTATGCCGAGATAGTGGAGCCAGAGGCAAAGAGGGGAAAACTGTCCCAAGATAGCTCAGGTGCTCGTTCCATGAAAGATTGTCATTCTTGAGACTGTCATGCAGTGGCGGCTCCAAGATTTTTTTCTAGGGGGGTCAATAATGGTGGAGCCAAAAATTTATTAGCGGAGGGTAGGCGCAAGTGAAAAAAATAAGATGATTAATTGTTGTTTTTGGTTTTTCTATATATACAAAGATCGTTAAGAGTCTTAAGACAACAATCATTGGATGCATAAACAAATAGAATTAAATAACTAATCATACATTTTTTTATCAAATTAATAATAACTTATTATATTTATAAATTATATCAATTGAATAAAAAAATAGAATAAATAAGAATAGTAGAGTATTCTAAACGCTTTACCTATATATAAAAAAAAGAAAAAAAGAATAGTAACACGGTTAGGAGTAGGGCTAGGAGTAACTGTGAAACTAAGAAAAATAATACTCTAGTAATAAATTTTTGCTTTTGAAGTGTATGGTTTTATAAATATACACGTGGTCACTCTTTTGGAATTGGAGTAAGCAGTAAAAGATTTATTGGGCTTGGAAATGTGTAGAGCACTTATCAAACTACTTGATTGAACATTGAGAAAAACTAAGATAACATAAAAACTAAGGATCATGTTCAAGCTTATTTTAATTAAGCTTAACCAAAAATTTAAAGTCAGGGTGTTCATATTTTTGTTGTGGGGGTCAAAACAAGATTACAAAAAATTTATATATAATTTTTTTTTTGGGGGGACCAGGTCAGGGGGTTCATTTGAACCCCCTAGGCTGCTCTTGGAGCCGCCCCTGCTGTCATGTCACCACCTACAATTACCAATACATGTTTTCAAACCAGAGGGTGTTCAATGATTGTTAGTGTTGTTCAATTGATTTGTGTTTTGTGTATAAAATCAGGGCCTCCAATCATGAATGATATTTATGGGTCCGTTTGGATACAGCTGAAAACTGAAAACTGAAAACTGAAACTGAAAACTGAAAAACACTGTAGCAAAATAATTTTTAAATGTGTGAATAATATCGTGAGACCCATTTTTAATGAAAAAGTTACTGAAAAGTGAAATTTGTGGGTCCGTAAACAGTGAAATTTGTGCTGAAAAGTCAATTATTGCGGCTACTGTTTATTGAACAGTAGCCGCTACAGTAAAAAAGAGCTGGAAACACGTAAAAAAAAAAAAAAAAAAAAAAGCTAAAAATACGCAGACGTCAAACTTAAACGTGCCAGCCAAACGAGCACTATATCTTAATTGTTCTGCGGATTTTCAGGCACAATATGTGCAACCTGTTGAGGCTTTCAACAATTTCTACCTAAAAATTACTTGATATCATCCTATTGATGAATGCAGTAATTACAGGTTTGGTTTTAAGATCTAGGGTGGTTTCTTCCAATCAACTTTGACCTTCTGCAATAAAAAATTCCGAACGTGTCTGTCCTGCCAGCTTGTTCTGTTTACTTCATATCAAGTTTGGACCTCCATGCGTGCATTGGTACAATGATGAGCAAAGTAGAGATTGGTTTCACATAGCTCCAACTTTTCAGATTCTAGATTTGGTTGGCAACATATTACTTAGGCAATGTAACGCCCCAGCCTATTTAATAACCAAAAAAAAAAAAAAAGGGTTATGGCATTATAAATTTAGTGGCTCCATTTTCTCACCACAACCTATTGAAGGCTCTGGAGTCTGGAGTCTGGACTAATGCAAATGAAGACATGCGCATGCCCCTCATGCACTCTACTGCCCAAGCTACTTCCTCATCCTTCTTACATCTTTGTTGAATTAAGCGTCTTTTCAGCAGAACTTTCCGGGTACTAGCTGTATAAGCACATTCAACAAATATACGGTCAAAAATTTCCCCAAGTTCACTTTCAAAAACACTCATTGCCTCTGACTATCTATGAAGGACTTACAAGTTACAACTAACCTTGCCATTTTTAGATGAAACATGCTGATGGCAACAGTGCCTGAAAATTGACATTATTACTGGATGCTTCTTTCTAACAAAACAAAAATTTCAAGAATTGGCAAATATATTACTTCCACTAGCAGTGGGCAACGGATTATATTATTATTTTCTTTTAAGGGTACCATTTGTGTGGAGCACTTCATAATGTATGCAAGCTGTTCGAATCCAAAAGCATCAAATTTAGATTATGCTCAAGCTCATAATGCTCACATTATATTCCACAGATCAAGAGTAAAACTTGATGATGCAATAGAACCCCAGAGTTAACAAAAGAGCTTATTTTTCGAGACAATATGTCAGTTAACACAATTGAAATAAGGAGAAAGGAGCATACCATACGTGAAAGTGTAATAATATTTCCTCCTATGTTGAGAGCACAACATATTGTCAGTGAGAAAATCATATTTATATGTTAATAGTATATATTATTTACATATAAATTCTCACAAATGCGAATTTCATACCTATTTCAATATGCCACAGCCCATTTTGTATTAAAAAAAAAAATTTGGGTAAATTTTTCTTTAAAAAAATTAATATTACTACATATTTTGAAAATTTAACTGTTAGATTATATGTGTTTTACGCTCTTAATGCACATGTCAAATATTGTGCCGATCGGATGTCATTTACTATATGATCTAGAAACGTATTTTTTATGCATAATATTAGATTACAATAACTTGTAATTTAAACAATTGATTGATGATATAGTTAATAATCTTTGATCTTCTTTGATAAAAAAAAAAAAAAAAAAAAAAAAAAAACTTTGATCTTTTAGAAATTTTGCAAGCATGGAAGATATAAGAAGAAAATGTAATTCAATTGTGAATTTGTCAGTAATCGCATCCAATAAAAAGATTTATTAAGTAAAGTTGTAATCTTAAGCTGTAAGCAAGTTTGTAGCCTCAATTATAAGTTTAACCATATAAAAAAAAATTACAAGTTCTGAAAAGAAAAAAAAAGAAAAAAAAGAAAAAAAATGAGAACTAAAGAGACGTGGGTTGGTAAAGTGGTAGGTAAAAGCAACACAGTTAATACATTTGAAGAGGTAAGCGTCATTTTGCCAAACTATTCTGAAAGTTCAAACTGCTCTCTCCATTCGCGCAGACAACAAAGAATTATTGCATTCGTAGCCATAAAATTCAAGATCTAGTACATGTACCTGGACGACTTTAGAGTAATGTTTGTTCATATATAATGTTTATTCAAATCTTGGACGCATGTGATTCGCTCACACAGCCAGTTTATGAAGAATATTCCAACACAGGTCTCTTTTTCCTAGCCTAAACAGGGGCGGCTTGATGCATTCGGGGCCTAAGGTGAAAATTGGTTATTTTGTTTCATATATAAAATTACTATTAATCAACATGAACCACATAGAATTTTTTTTTTTTTTTTAAAAAGTTTATAAACACAAAAAAATTTGACAAAACTTTTTACATTTGTTGATGTGGCAGATTGATAGAGCGATGCCAATGGTGAATCTAGTTGAAAACTAATAAAAGTTTGCTAACTTGACTATTGTGTAAAATGATGTGAATTTTTTTGTGAATTGCTTTTTTTCTTTTCTTTTTTCTTTTAAAGGTGTTACATTCATAATATTTTTTATGACAAATCTTAGGTGTTAAGTTGCTTCTTGTTTTCTAGTTGAATCTACCACTAAAATTATTTTTTTGCTGTCAATAACAACCTTTAACAATTTGCTATTAAGATTTTTTGTAAAAATATTGTGGACATAATATTTCTTTCTCTTTTTTATTTGTTTTTCATTTGATAAGAAAATATTATTTTATTAATTAGTTAATATTTTGGCTTAATTAATACTATTGGTTAAAATTTAGGGGCTTTTTTTTTCACTTGGGGCCTTAGGCGGCCGCATCAATGGCTTATGCCATTAAGCCGGCCCTGAGCCTAAATCACAAGTTATGCACCCTCTATATATAGATCAAGATTGCAAGTCATGATAAGTTAAAACAAAGTGAACAAGATTTGGCATTATGAGTATAAGGTTCTATTTCTCTATCTTGGTTTTGTATGCATGCATCATCATCCCAACCCAATGCCTTGGTAACATCTGCCTGCCAAAGGAACATGTTGCCTTATTCATTTTTGGGGATTCAATACTTGATGCTGGAAACAACAACTATATCAATACCACTACTGATCTCCAGGCAAATATCTGGCCTTATGGGGAGACATTCTTTAAGTATTCCACAGGGAGAGCTTCCGATGGCCGTCTAATTCCGGATTTCATTGGTAAGATAATGGTTATCTGTTGTTTTCCATTGGACTTGGATTGTTTACTCAATTAATTTTTGAAGCTTTATTATATTGCAGCTGAATATGCAAACTTGCCGCTAATTCCTCCATATCTACATCCTGGTTATAATCGGTACATTGATGGGGCTAACTTCGCATCAGTAGGAGCTGGCGCTCTTGATGAAACTCGTCCAGGACTGGTATGCTTTCTATCTGACTATATATGCTCCTTAAAATGTTAATTAGGATTCTAAAAAGTGGAGCGCAATTAGGGTCTAAGTTTGTGCGCATAGCCTGATAGAGCTCTTCCATAACTGCAATCCTATTGATTGGAATTATTGAAAAAAAGAAAAAGAAAAAGACATTTGATACGATGATAGAATAGTTCAAACATAATAATGACATAATGAAAAAGTACATGAGTAAAGAAAGAATGCAAAGAAAGAAAGAAAAAGAGAGAGAACACAATGAATGAGCATGATTCGTCCTAAGAGGCCTACATCTATAATGAAAAACTCTTGATGGTTATATCTTTACTATTAGGCTCTATGTATCACAACGAACCTATTAAAACGTATTTTATAATAGGCTAAACCCTATGATTACATCATCAGCAATACAAATAGGATTAGAATTTCTTTACTTGTGCTCCAAGTAAGATCACGATTACTTTATTTCTTTACTCTATGAATGAAATATAAGCACTCTTTTTCTATATTCCATCATAATTTGAAACGAAGATTATGTTCTTATGACGTAAGTGTGCCTATTTTGTTCTCACAGTTGACTGCTTCCCTTTTGTTCTTTTGCCCTCCTTATCAGGTGATAGACCTAAACACTCAAATTAAGTATTTCAAGAACATGGAGACTCAATTGAGGCAAAAACTAGGTGAAAAAGAAGCCAAGGAACTCCTATTTAAAGCTGTTTACTTAATTAGCATTGGGTACAATGATTACCTTGTCCCCTTTACCTCAAACTCTAGTGTGCTTCAATCCTACTCTGGAGAAGAATACGTAAATATGGTAATTGGCAACTTGACAACAGTGATCAAGGTAATTATAATTTGTGTTTTATACAATATTTAGAACAAATTTGTGTTAGATCCTTCTTGTTTACGTTTTTAAGTTGGTCATAATTATATACTTTGATTTGTTAGGAAATATATAAGGAAGGAGGAAGAAAATATGCATTCCTAGGCTTGCCGCCTTTGGGTTGCGTCCCGCTTATTAAAGCACTAAAACCAAGAAACACCGATGCATGCATGGAGGAAATTACAGAACTTGCAAAACTACATAATAAAGCACTTTCTAAAGTCCTTCCGAAGCTACAGAGTGAGCTGAAAGGATTTAAATATTCAATAGCCGATTTTTACACTTTTCTTAGTGAAAGAATTGATAATCCTTCAAAATATGGTATGCACTTCCACTTCTATAGTACAAGATGCGTTTTATTATTATTGTACTTCACATTTTATTTTTTCATAGCCTAATAGCATCTTTGTTTTAATTATGTTGGTAAGGTTTTATGGAAGGGAAGATTGCATGTTGTGGAAGTGGTCCATATAGGGGACTCCCAAGTTGCGGAGGAAAGAGATCGGTCGGTTCTGAGTATGAAATATGTAGGAAAACTAGTGACTATGTGTTCTTTGACGCTGCTCATCCTACTGAGAAGGCCTACCAACAATTATCAGAGCTAATTTGGAGTGGAGCTCCCAATGTCATAGGACCTTACAATCTCAAAGCATTGTTTGAAAACTAATGTATTCAGATTTAATAAATGAAAAATAAAAAACTTGTAGGCATGGAGCATATTTAATAAGTTAGGGCTTCTGTTAACAAATGCCCTAAAAGTAGTGGTTAATGTGCATTTAATATTTTATTAAATAATATTTTTATATATTCTTTCAAAAAATAAAGTCAACTAGCACACATATGTCCCAAAAAGCTCTCAACCCTAATGAAATTGTGCTTGTAAGCCAATGAATTATTAACAAATATATATTTATTCTTTAAAACATGTGAATTAAAACTCATAACTGAGTAATTATTAATCCTTCAAATGTGATGTCAAGGCACTCATCACCCGCACCCATAAATTAAAATGTTTAATAATTCAAATCAGCCAAACACTGAGCAAGTATTTTTGGTTTAAGCATTAATGAAATGATCAGTCAAAAACTGTGTTGGTTTAATGAAATTTATGCATTTGTCAATTACTGAAACAGCTGAGTTCCACCGCGCACCCTTGGTGCAGTCGTCACTTCACAAGTATAAATGCTTGTGGGGTGTTGAGGGTAAAGACCGGGATTTAAGTCTTCAGGGGGGACTTCATACACATATATACTTAGATTATGTTAAAAAATGCAGTACTTATCTAAGGACTTATAATTACAAATTTACAAATAAAATAAAAACCCATGCTTCAAAAACTAGTTTTAAATATACTCCATGAATCTTATATTTAAGCAAATAACTCTTGACAGTAGAACTTCGATCAGTCAAACACTATGTAAGTATTTTTGGTCAAAGCATTAATGAAATGATCAGTCCAACACCATGCGTTAGTCTAATGGAATTTATGCATTTGTCAATCGCAGAGATAGGTAGGAGTGATATTTGATCCATCCCCCAAAAAGTGAACATGAAAATCTAATTAGAATTCAAATTAAATTTCAATTGGAGACTAATTTTGGGTCACGTATCCCATTTAATTTTTTTAATTTTCATGTCAAATGAGTTAATTCAGTACAAAAAATGGAGAGCTCAAAATAAATAAATCATAAAAAATCCAGTCATATGTCCAATTATATATATAAATTAGAAGGAGAGAAAGAGTTTGAATGAATTTTCTTCCTACGCCATTTGTTTGTCTAACTAAAAATGATTTTTTCTCCCCAAAAAAAAAAAAAAGAGTTAAATTTATTAGCATTTTACATAATACTAAGTAGCCAGAAAATTTAAAATGTAGTACATGTACCTGGAAGAGATTAGGGTAATGTTCTTCCATATATAATGTTTATTCAAATCTTGGACGCATATGATTAGTTCACCCAGCCAGTTTTTAAAAAATATGTCAACTGAGAGTGTCACACCCCAAACCCAAAACAGTCCAAAGCATTAAATCTACAACCCAAAGGCGCCTATAGATTTTTATTTTGACAATTCAAACCAAAGAATTCCCAACAACATCAAGGAATTTTCATAATAGTTTCATTAAAGATACTCCCAAAGTAAGCTAGAGCTCTATGAATAATTACAAAGACCATTGGCTACAAAAGAATGGAGGTCCGAATTAACTACATAAAAACATCTTGTTTCTAGATGGGATAAAAGTCATCACCATAATCAATTACAAAACAATTGTGCAAAATCTCCCTAGTGTGTGCAGCTCCAACACTAGGTTAGGAGTCTCATACACCTAAGGTCTGTAATACCAAAAGTCTAGCCTCCATAAAGTTGTTGCCTAACTGCTATAAGAAAACATTTGACTCAAAAGGTTACTGCCTGCTCTGTAAAAAAATCGTAATTAAAAGAAGTGAGACAAAGCTTAGTAAGTAGTATTGTTAATGTGCATAATGAGATGACAAATTCATAATGATGACTACTTTGGCATGCATGTCATAACTTACAGACTTCGAGTTTAATTCAACAATAACACTTTCAATACAATAATACATTAATCGCATTTTAAAAAATGGAGCATAAAAGTACTCAAAATAGTACATTGTGACATTACATTACTTACATGGTAAGCCAGAAGGATATCCACTAGATCCCCTAAAACAGAACCCAAATTCCATATATATATATATATATATATAGTAGTTATCCACATAGGCTAATATGCCAAGTTACAAATGTCATACAAACTCCAGTATAAAGCTTTAGGCTACCATGTCTCAAAGACTACAAGAACAAATCATTGGCTACCAGTTATTGGGTACCATGTCACACAGACTTAGGTTCCATCATATAAATCACCATGTCACAAAGACTCAAGTGCTATAAAATAATCCACCTTCTCACAAAGACTTAGGTGTTGCGCTATTGGCCGTGTCCCAAAGATTGCAAGTACCAGTTACTAGCTACTGTGTCACACAGACTTAGGTGCCATAATAATATAATCCACCGTGTCACAAAGACTCAGGTGTTGCGCTACTGGCCTTGTCACAAAGACTACAAGTACCGGTTACTGGCTACCGTGTCACACAGACTCAGGTGCCATAATAAAATCCACCGAGTCACAAAGACTTTAGTGCCATCATACCAACACCACAAAGATCTAGGTATTTGGTTAGGTAATCATTGGGAATTCACAACTGCCATGTCATAAAGAGCTGGCAACTTTATATAATCAAGTTTCGTAACACATTTTCGATGAATTTTCATAATTCCAAAGAAATTCCTATCCAGTAGGATTTCACACCCACTTGTCAAATGGCGCTTTCCAATTCGTCAAATTATCTAATTATTTGTAGAGATGGGTTCAAGTTACACCTGGTGTAACTTCAAAAGAGTTACACCTATTTTAAACCATTGATTTCTCACATATTTAACGGTAGAAAAAAGGCTAGTATTTATTGCTTTCCAACTCATCTCATCTAATTAATACTAGCATTTTTGTCTCTCTCTTATTTATTACATTTATAAGTATCTTAACATTTAGGGAGATAAAAAAGTATTATTACATTTACAAGCATCTTAACCTTTAGGGAAATAAAAAAGAATTGCAAAATCACCGATAACTACAAACCTGGATTACATCTAAAACTAAAGAAACGATGAAACAAGAAATTGTGAAGCTATGTAGGTAGGGAGAGAAAACAAAGATGACGACTTTTCAAAATGAACTTTGCTAGAGCCTCTGGAAATGGATTTTTATTGGGTACCAAAGAATTCCTTTTTTAGTTTATGTCTGACCTAAACAAACCTTGTTTGATTTTTCTCCTACAAAATAAAACCATCTTTTTTCTAAAATCTAAATCAATCTTAATATTTTTTACTTGAAAGTTTTCCCCAACTTATTATGGACCAAGGCGACTTGAGCATGGTCTTCCTAGCCACCTTTGGGCAAGGCGGCAGTGACTTGGCTTGCTTTTCCCTTTCCCATGGTGTTTATTTATTAAATATTTGGGCCATGGGCATGTAGTCAATGAGGTAGTCGCAAATATTGGCTCTCTATTTCACTGAAATTGCTGAGTATCATTGAAAATGTTCTTGTGATGGACATTGATAAATTCTTGCATTTGGGTTTGAGAGTTAACTAAGAGATAATTTTTCTTTAATGGTACAATCGAGAGAGATAGAGATGAAGAAGTGAGCTGACTTTTACTTTATTATAAGATGCTTAAAAATGGTTATATTTAATAAATAAGAGAGAGACAAAAATGCCAATATTAATTAGATGAGATGAGTTGAAAAACAATAAATACTAACCTTTTTTCTACCATTAGATAGGTAAGAAATCAATGGTTTAAAATAGGTGTAACTCTTTTAAAGTTACACCAGGTGTAACTTGAACCCATCTCAATATCCATTATAAATGAATTACATCAAAGTCAATCTCCTAAAATTAATAAAAACTTTGCATTTTTCCCACATTATATATATACACACACATTACATGTTTTAAATAGCTACTTACCTTGCAAGACCGCATAAAAGCCTAGCTTCCAAGTGCTCCAACAAGAATTAGTTAGAACCTAAAGAAAAGGTATACAAGTTTATCATGACAAGTTCGAAAATCTTAAACTAAGTCTAGTTAAATAACTTTAATCTCCCATAGAAACAGTTCACTTAGGCAAGCCTTAACTTAGAATGTTGGGCATATTTTATTAGCTCCTTTGAGGTCACCCTTTTTGCCAATCACAACTTTACCCAAAAATCTCCTTAATCTCATAAAATTTCTTTAGAAACTAAGAATTTCTTCCCTTGAAAGATGTATCACAAAACTAGCATCGCAAACATGTACCAAGACAATAAGGCATCAAACCCCCAAATCTTAGCTATAGAAAACCTCAAATGGCCACCATTTATATAGGTAAATAAAAACCCTAAGCCCTTCATCAGAATATGTTCACCAAATCAAAACTCTTAAGGCTTAATCATGTGAATATCACTTCAAAGGCTTAGATCAACAATATGAAAATCCACCAAAATATTTAGAGCTTTTACCTTAATTGTTTGAGATGAAGGAGCCTAGAGATTTTTACGATGTTCCCTGGTGAATCTCGTCGTTAAAAGATGGTGGTGGTGATCCGATGGAGTGGTGGTTGGTGAGGGTGAGAGAGAGATGAAGGTTTGTGTGTGCGTGTTTTTGTGTGAAAAAAAGAAAAGAAAAGAAAGAAAGCAAAGAGGGAGAGAAGGGCTTAGGTGGCGGCTGACGTGGTGGATTTTAAAAATATCTCTCAAACTTTTTTTTTTTTAAACGCTGGGGCGTTACAGAGAGCAGGTCTAAAAAGTTCAACACGTCTCTTTTTTCCTAGCCTGAATGACATATT
Organism: Quercus aquifolioides; assembly: GCA_019022515.1. Lineage (NCBI taxonomy): Eukaryota > Viridiplantae > Streptophyta > Magnoliopsida > Fagales > Fagaceae > Quercus > Quercus aquifolioides. Next base: position 16,053,122 of record CM032333.1, read on the forward strand.
ATGCACTCTATATAAATCAAGATTAAAAGGAATTGAGAAGTTAATACAAAAAGAACAAGATTTGGCATGATGAGTTTAAGGTTCCATTTTTATATCTTGGTTTTGTATGCATGCATTACCATCCAAACCCAATGTCTTGATAACATATGCCTGCCAAATGAAGAAGCAGACTTATTTAATTGTGGGGATTCGATATACTTGATGTTGGAAACAACATCTGTTTGCCAAAGGAACATGTTGCCTTATTCATTTTTGGGGATTCAATACTTGATGTTGGAAACAATAACTATATAAATACCTCCACTGCTGATCTCCAGGCAAATGTTTCACCTTATGGGAAAAGCTTCTTCAGGTACCCCACTGGAAGATTTTCCAATGGCCGGCTCATTCCAGATTTCATCGGTAAGATATATCATAGTTATGTGCTGTTTTCTATTGGACTGGAATTGTAGCTCCATTTATTTTCATAGCATTATTGCAGCTGAGTATGCAAACTTGGAGCTAATTCCTCCATATCTACATCCTGGTTATAATCGATACATTGATGGGGCTAACTTTGCATCAGGAGGAGCTGGTGCTCTTGATGAAACTCGTCAAGGATTGGTATGCATTCTACTGACTATGCACACTCCAAAAAAAGTTAATTTTAATTAGGATTCTCAGAAATGAAGCACTATTAGGGCCAAAGTTTGCTTGCATTGCTAGCTCGATAGAGCTCTTACATAACAACTATATATATCCTGTTGATTGGAATTAACAGACAAGATTATAAAAAAGAGTTCTGACTCCATCGTAGAATATTTGAAACATTAATATGATATAATGATAAAGTACGTGAGAAAATAAAGAAGGCAAAGAGAGAGAACACAATGAATGATTAGTATGATCCAGTTCAGCCTAAGAGAGGACTCTAGAAATTGTGGATTATTCTTTATTTAGAACAAATTTGTGTTAGATTATTCTTTATTTCATTTTTAAGTTGGTCAGAATTATACTTTGATTTGTTAGGAAATATATAAGATATATAGGAGGTAGAAAATATGTGTTCCTAGGCCTACCCCCTTTGGGTTGTTTTCTGATTATGAAAGCACTGGAACCAGGAAACACCAATGGATGCATGGAGGAAGTTACAGCACTTGTGAAGCTACATAAATAATAAAGCACTTTCAGAAGTCCTTTCAAAGCTACAGAGTGAACTGAAAGGATTCAAATATTCAATAGCTGATTTCTACACTTTTCTTAGTGAAAGAATAGATAATCCTTCAAAATACGGTATGTCACTTCCATTTTAATAGAACGAGATATATTTTAGGGGAAACTGCAGTTAACCCACCTGTAGTTTGGTTCGTTTTAACAGTGCCCACCCGTGGTTTAAAATTTGTCACTTAACCCACCTAAGGTGACCTCCGTTAGACCCCCGTTACCCACCTCTTGTCTTTCCGTTAGAAAATCCCCTTTACTATATAAGCCAAAATTAAAACCCAATTGAAAACCTAAAAAAAAAAAAAAAATTAAAACCTAATTTGACCTCTCTACCCACTCACAATCCCCGACCCAATCCTTCGCCATCTCCACCGTCTTCGATTCCCAAACCCTCATCTACATCGGAACTCTCGCTGGAACCCTAATTCTCCTCCAATCCTCTTCCAAAACCACCTCCTTTTTGCAAGCCATTACGATCGCCGACGGTTCCCCGATCGATCGCATTATCGTTCTCTCCGAGATCGCAAAGCTTCTCGTTCTTTCCGATGGATCTCTGTTCTTGCTTGATTCGCTTCTGTCACAGCCCGCCAAGAAGCTCGCTTCCTTCAAAGAAGTCTCCGCGATTACCAGGCGATTTCGTAGCACTGGTAATCAAACCGAGAGTACGGATTTCATCGACAGCACCGCTGCTTCTTCTTCGGAGTACGCGAGCGCGAGTCAACGGCTTTTACAGAGGTTGAGTGGTGGAATCAGATCAAACGGTTTGAAAATCAAAGAATCCGAACAACAACAACAGTAGCAGCAACAGAGTGAAGCTAATAATTTAGGTCATTTCATTAAGATCTGGGTTCGCTGTTGGATATGCAAGATCTGGGTTCTATGTTTTTTTGAGTTTAGGTATTTTATTGTATTTATTCATTATTCATTCATTCACAGCATGTGATGTTTTCTCATGGTATTAAACCCAAAAAATTTGAACCTAGCAATTTGAATAGATTGCTGGGTTTTTTTTTGGCAGATTTTTTTTTTTAACTTGCAAATCTGGGTTTTTTTTAAAGAACCCAACAAAAGAAAGGGGGTTAGAGTTTTATTTTGTGATTGTTCTATAAAGAATTAAGTAGTCAATTTTTGGATTTGACAGTAGAAGGCTAGCGAATCTGTGGGTGTATGTTCACATGGATTTGTGGCTGTGTTTGTGACTTTAGGTGTATTGGTTTTCTTGTCATTGTAAAAATATGTTTGGCAATTGCAATGGGCATTGGGTAAGAACATTAAATGCACATTTCTGAGTTTTTTTTTTTTTTTTATTATTATTTTTTTTATCTGAACATTTCTGGGTTTTGATTGTGAAGAAGAAGAAGAAGAAGGAGAGAAAAGAGGAGAGAGACATAAAACATAATGAAAAAGACACATTTACCCCTATTTTTAACGGTGAAAAGGGAGAGGTGGGTAACGGGGGTCTAACGGAGGTCACCTCAGGTGGGTTAAGTGACAAATTTTAAACCACGGGTGGGTACTGTTAAAATGGGCCAAACCACAGGTGGGTTAACTGCAGTTTCCCCTATATTTTAATATAATTGTACTTTGCTTTTTATTTTTGTCATAGACTAACATCTTCATTTTAATTATGTTGGGAAGGTTTTACAGAAGGGAAGATTGCATGTTGTGGAACCGGTCCATATAATGGAATTTTAAGTTGCAGAGGAAAAAGATCAGTTGGTTTTGAGTACGAATTATGTAGGAACATTGGTGACAATGTGTTCTTTGACTCTGGTCATCCTACCAAAAAGGCCTATCAGCAATTCACAGAGCTAATATGGAGTTGAACTCGCAGTGTCATAGGATCTTATAATCTCAAAGAGTTGTTTGAACACTGATGCATTAAAATTTTAATAAATGTAAAATAAAACTTGTAAACATTGAGCATATTGCGAACTAAATTTAATAAATTAATGATTTTGTTAATGAGCGTCATAAGGGCAGTGGTTAGTGTGCATTTAATGTTCTATTAAATAATATTTTTATACATTTAAAAAAAAAAAAATTGTACACACATATTCCAAAGAGCACACAAAACCACAATAAATTGGTGCATGCAAGCTGATAAATCATTAAAATAAATTTATTTTCTTCTTTGGAATATGTGCATTACTGCTTAAAATTGAGCAATTATTAATCCTTAATATGTACCCTTATACCCATTAATTAATATGTTTAATACAATTCAAATAATCATATTTATAAAATTATACTCTCAACATTTAGATAGTACACCAAATTAGAGATGGATCTGTAGACTCTTCTGTAAGGTTGAATTTAATCAACCATCTTGTTGGCTTTATTCCGTGCCAATTTGCTTGTATTTCAGCACTTAGAAACCTTGTATTTAGGTGGAATTCATGTAAGGGTAGTGTGTGAGAGAGTGTGAAGAAATGCTCAAGTTTGTGCAAGATGTAGGGATTCGCAACTGGAACTTGCGGGTGACTCGTGACTGGCAAGTCGCCAAATGCAGCACACGAGTGAAGCGTGTGAGAAGATGAACAGTCGTGCCAGTTGGAGCACTACAGGACAAAAAGTCCAGTCTGGCCATTCTGTTTTCTCGCGGCTTGAACTCACGACTTAGTCAAGTCGCGAGGCCAAGCCGCCAACTGGCCCTGTTTGGGAAAAACTGACTCTTTGCATTCCTTTCTCACTTAAGTATAAATACCCCTAAAACCCACGAAATGTAGAGAGCTTCCAGAGAGAATTTTAAGAGAGAAACCCTAGAGAAAAACAAGATTGATTCATCTACAATCTTCATCTAAGAGACTTTTCAAATTTTTCTACTCTCTTCCTCTCTATTGGTACATCCTTGAGAGGTTCTTGACCAAATCCTTTTCTCACCACACCCACATCTATGAGAAGGTCTTTTAGTGCTTAGGGAAGCAGTTTGGAAGGGACCAATGGTTATTGGTTGATGCTATGGGCTATAGCGGAATCCGGTAAGTTAGAGAAGAAAAAGGTTCGGCGCAATCTCGTTGGAGCAAGAAGCTTGGAGGGCTTAGGTACCTGGGTAGATTAGGCTTAGAGGATCTATTGCTGTTCATGTATCCCAATTACATTTTCTAGTGGATTATTTACCGCTTGGAGGGCGGTGGAGAGGTTTTACGCCAAGGGCTTCGGTTTCTTCTTCGATAACACATCGCTATGTTGTCTTTGTGTTTGCATCTCTCTTCCCTTAATCTTTACCATTTAATTTCTGCTGTGGATGTGATTTTAAATTGGTTTAGATTGTTTATCAATTCTGTCAGTAGCTTATATTCATGTTCCGCACATTTATTGTTTGATAATAAGCTTGAATTGGTAATTTGTAATTGGGGGTTTAAACGTTCATAGTGTTTTCAATGCTATTCGAACTTTCATCTTCATTTTGCACCCCTTAAGACTCGAGCTCTTGTTCTCCAATAACGATATTACTAGAAGGGTCCATGATTGGTCTAGGGTCTAACCATAGAAAATCTTTAACTTTGTGTATATTTTTGGGGAAGCAAAACGTACAAGATTGCTAAGCATGCGTGCGTAAGTACAGAATCTGCATTCACTTGCACTGACTATGTACATGCATGCTCTAGCATGCACGCGCATGTAGGGTTGCATAATGCCATGTAAGGAAAGTTTTAATGGTAAAAAGCATGTAGAGCTAATCCCACATCGGCTGGGAAGAGCCCTGCACTCCTCTCTAATCACTATAAAAAGGCTTCATGGCCATTTTTCCAAAATGCACTGAATTCACTAGAAAAATAGTGAATAAAAAAAATCTTATTAATTGGAATTAACAAAAAAAGAAAAAGAAAAAGAATACTTTTGATACGATGGTTGAATAATTGGAACGTAACAGTGACATAATGAAAAAATACACGTGAAAAGAAAGAAGGCAAACAAAGAAAGAGAAAGAAATTAGGATAACACAAGGAATGAGCATGATTCGGCCTAAGAGACCTACATCCATAGTGGAAAACCCTTGATGGTTATATCTTTACTATTAGGGTACGTTTGGTACACTGAATATAGATTACATTAGGAATAGTAATCTTTATTACTAGGAATAGAAGACATTGTAATAGAATAACTATTACCATTCATAAGTTTGATTGTTACATATGAAAAACTTGTAAAAAATTATGTATAAGGAAACTTTATATTTTTGGAAATATATTAATTTTAAAACCTATTATATACACTAAGGAATAGCTATTACATCCATTTTAAAGAGGAATAGCTGTTCTTCAATTTAAAGAATAGTTATTCCAATGTAATAACTAATCCATGTAATAAAGATGCAACCAAATGACCGAATTGATATTATACATGAATAACTATTCCATTACAGAAGCTATTACAGCATATCAAACGTACCCTTAGGCTCTATGTATTACAATGAACCCATTAAAGAGTATATTATAGTAGGCTAAACCCTATGATTACATTTTTAACAAGCGATCTGATAATGTTTTGGAAACCATATTGCAAACTACAAACACAGATCTTTCTAATGGTACATGGCTTTCTAATTAATAATTTCAAGATAATTCCAAAAATAATTTTGAAATTATCCTAGCAATGTTGATTTCAACTTCTTTGAACTTAAGTAGTGGGCTCAATTATTGAGGACCAATGTGATTAATACTCAAAAGTCAGAAAGAGCATTGCAACCAACAAGTAGTGTCTGGAATTTGTGATAGAGAGAAAAAAAAGTGTTTTGTTTTTTTGTCCAAGGCACCAATAAGATAGTGTTAGAGCTTACACTAACACAACAAACCCCTTATTTGGGTAGAAGGAAATCCTTCATTTCCTCCCAATTTAGTAAGGAAATGAGAGAAAAGAAAGTTCCGAGTCAACTCTTTCTTTTGGTCATTTAGGCAATTGCCAAAGGCCTGAAATTGGAAGAAAATCCCTTAATTTTAGTTTGATAGTATGATATTATACTTATATGATTAATTAAAGTAAAATATATTCCATATCAATTGACTCTTTGTTTTGTGTGAAAATGGTCAATGAGATAGAATAATGTGGTAATAGGTTTTAATCTTCACAAAATGTTTAGTTAGTGAATGACGTGTTGGTTTATCACTTGAAAAAAAAGAAAAAAAAAAAGATGTCTAGTTGAAAAACAACTGGAAATAAGCCAAACCTGTAAGAATGAAGGTAATGTGCTGTCTTACTAGAATTGTAATTTAGGCTATCTGTATATAATAATTTTACGATGAATTCAATTTACAAGAGTTTTTGATAACTAATGTACAAAAATCTAAATTTAAACAATGATCACATATATATTTCCTAGAGTTTAGTTAGCCTCTGGGAGTTTGCTTTTTTTTTTTTGAGAAAGAAAAATAGGGGTCTTTATGGTTATATTGCACCCCCGGGCAGGGAGCTAGTTTGCTAACTTAACATTATCCTTTGTTAGTTGTACCTTATCATTATCCGTGACAACTGTTGTGGACTTGACTTAAACATTTTTTCAAAAAAAAAATTGTTAGCTTTTTATTTTTATATTTTTAGGGGTTAGAAGTACTATTATTAGACATATTAATATACAGTTTTTGAACGTTTTGCATTTTAAATATAGTCCTTGAATTTTACATTTAAACAATTAACCCTTGAAAACAGTTGTCACGGATTTGGTATGATGAGTTTAAGGTTCCATTTCTATTTCTTGGTATTGTATGCATGCATTTTTATCCCAACCCAATGCCTTGGAAAGATCTGCCTGACAAAGGAACATGCTGCCTTATTCGTTTTTGGGGATTCAATACTTGATGTTGGGATTAATAACTATATCCATACCCTTCCTGATCACCAGGCAAATATTCCACCTTATGGGGAAACCTTCTTCAAATACCCAACTGGGAGAGCCTCAAATGGCCGTCTGATTCCAGATTTCCTTGGTAAGATAATAGTTATGTGCTGTTTTCTATTGGGCTTCAAATGTTGCTCAATTAATTTTTGAATCATTATTGCAGCTGAGTATGCAAACTTGGAGCTAATTCCTCCATATCAACATCCTGGTTATCATCGGTATGTTGATGGGGCTAACTTTGCATCAGGAGCAGCTGGTACTCTTGATGAAACTCGTCCAGGATTGGTATGCATTCTACTGACCATGTACACTCCTAAAATAAAAGAATTTTAATTAGCATTCTCAGAAATGAAGCACAATTAGGGCTAAAGTTTGCTTGCATAGCCCTATAGAGCTCTTCCATAACAACTATACATCCTATATTCCTATTGATTGGAACTAACAGAAAAGATATAAAAAAATTCTGACTCCATGGTAGAATAATTGAAACAATATTATGACATAATGAGAAAATACTTGAGAATATAAAGAAGGAAAACAGAGAAAGAGAAAGAGAGAGAGAACACAATAAATGATTAGTTATAGTTTTGTTTAACCTTAGAGAACTCCATTAATTGCGGAGAACCTTTGATGGTTACAACTTACATCTTTATATTTGGCACTATGTATTATAATCCCAATAAAGGATAATTATAGTAGACTAAATACTATGGTTACATATTTGCACTATAAGAATGGTTAGGATTTTTTTTTTTTTTTTTACTTGTACTGAGTAAGATCAAAATTACTTTACTTGCAAGATTATTTTGCAAGCATTCTAAATCGGATATTAACGCTCTATTTGTTTAGGCAAAAATATTTTCTAAAAAATGAGTCATTTTCTAAAAAGTATTTTTCGTAAAACTATATCATTTTCATATGTTTGGTAAATTGTCTTAAATGAGTTGAAAAATAATCATCTAACTTCTCTTATTTAGCTTGCTGTGAGATAGAGTTGTTTTTCAAAAAAATTTAATGGAAAACAATCTTTAAAAATAAGCCATATTTTTTCTGTTGACCAAAAATAGTTTTCCTTTGACTTATTTTTATTTTTATACTACCAAACACTAGACCTTGACTAAGATTAAGATTTGATATCTTTAACATGCATTAATCAGCGTATCTAACCCAAGTGTTGCCATGTTTCCTTTGATATCTTTAACATGAATCAAAGTAGATAACCTAAGGGCTGCTCTGTTTCCTTTTCTTAGCATTTTAGATATACTGCGTACCCAAATTCAAATCTTTGCATTTGCTTCATATATGATTGGATACTTATGAAATATAAGCTTTTTTTTCTCCTGTATTCCATCATATTTTGAGATTTGGATTATGTTTTTATGATATAAGCATGTCTATTCTGTTCTCACGGTTGTGTACTTCTCTTTTGTTCTTTTCATTTGCTTATCAGGTGGTAGCCTTAAATACTCAACTTAGATATTTCAAGAAGCTGGGTACTCTGTTCAAGCAAAGACTAGGTGAAAAAGAAGCCAAGAAATTGTTGTCAAAAGCTGTTTACTTAACTTGCGTTGGAAGCAACGATTACCTTTTCCGCTTTACCTCAAACTCCAGTGTCTACTCTCCAAAAGAATATGTAAATTTGGTAATTGGTAACTTTACAAATGTGATCAAGGTAATTACAATTAGTGCTTTATACAATATTTAGAACAAATTTGTGTTAGGTTATTCGTGATTTCATTGGCCATAATTATAATTTGATTTGTTAGGAAATATATAAGAAAGGAGGAAGAAAACATGTGTTCCTAAACCTGCCCCCTTTGGGTTGTCTCCCGCTTGTGAAAGCAATAACACCAGAAAACGCCAATCCATGCGTGGAGGAAGTTACATCAATTACGAAACTACACAATAAAGCACTTCCTAAAGCCCTTAAGAAGCTAAAGAGTGAACTGAAAGGACTCAAATATTCAATAGCCGATTTCTACACTTTTCTTAGTGAAAGAATAGATAATCCTTCAAAATATGGTACGTCACTTCCATTTTAATAGTGCAATATGTATTTTTTTTTTTATAATTGTACTTTGCTTTTTATTTTTGCCATTGACTAATAGCATCTTCGTTTTAATTATTTTGGGTAGGTTTTAAAGAAGGGAAGATTTCATGTTGTGGATCTGGTCCATATAATGGAATTTATAGTTGCGGAGGAAAGAGAGCAGTTGGTCCTAAGTACGAATTATGTAGGAACATTAGTGACCATGTGTTCTTTGATGCTCCTCATCCTTCCGAAAAGGCCTACCAGCAATTCACAGAGCAAATTTGGAGTGGAACTCCCAATGTCATACGACCTCATAGTCTCAAAGAGTTGTTTGATCACTGATTGCATTAAAATTTTAATAAATGTAAAATAAAAAACTTGTAAACATGGAGCTTATTGCAGTTTAATAAATTAATGATTTCGTTAACAAATGTTATAAGGACAATGGTTAAGGTGCATTTAATGTTTAATTATTTGTTTACTTTAAAAAAAAATTTAAACTGTACGCATATACTCAAAATTGAGATATTATTAATCCTTAATATATGTAACCTTATAACCATAAATTTATATGTTCAATAATTCAATCATCAGCTTCTCTTCTAAAACAGAGCTCACGGAGCTCTGTTCTTGGCAGGAGCTTTTCTTCTCACTCAGGGTGAGCTCTTTTTCTCTTTTTTCCTTGGCTTGTGTAAGGGTGAAAGAGTTGTGGTCATTCAAGTCGTTTCAGCCTTAGGAGTGCCAATATGGACTCGGAGTTTTTGGAACGTATTCAACGAATGAAGTTAACAGTAGATGAAGATGAGGCAATGATTGTACGCCCAGTACGGAGACAAGAGATTCTGGAGGAGTACTCATTAGGTCTCATAGGACAGTTTCTTACTACCAAGTCCATCAACCTTGGGGCAGCGAAAAACTTATTACGGTCTATGTGGAAACTAGGAGACGATCTGAAGATAGTGGACGTCGGCGATGGGCTCTTACAATTCAAGTTCTCAAAGGAAAGCCAATTATCAAAACCCATAAATGTGGAGACCGAGAATCAAGGGAATGAATCACAGTGGCACCAGCAAATTGATTCAGATTTTTCAAATTCAAAAGTGACTCCCACTGATAGCGTGATTTCCTCTAATTTGATTGAGGTGGTAGTCATGGATGAGGATACTGTCATCCTCAATCGTGACTTAATGGGAAAACAAGGTGAGCAAATATCTCCACCGGGTTTTGAGGGATTAGAGATAGGTTTTAAGGTTGGTTGCGGTAACGTGCAAGGAAACGAGAATACTGGTAAAGGCCGGCCAAAAAGAAGTGATAATCAAGATAAAGGTGTGAGTCAGTCTTTGAATAGCCCAAAAAATGTTGAGTCCATGGAGGAGTCTACAATTGGAAGCCCGAAAACAATGAGGAATTGGAAGAGGCTTACCACAAGATCTAATATTCTTATTAATGGATCAGTTATTGACGTGGAACCTGGGAATAAAAGGAAGCAAGCAGAAAATTTGATTAAGGAGGCTACGGGTGTTATGAGAAAAAAGAAAGATAGAATTGTGGAAAATGAGCAAGGTGTTGTGCCAACTATGGGATCGATGGAGGTTGCAGGACAACCATGCAGGGTATGAACACAGTCCTAAGATGAAAAAAAAAAAGAAAAAAGAAAAAGAAAAACTCTTCATTTTGATGTCCATGTATATCAGGAAGATGTCGTTTGGTTTTTGAATTTTTTCTTTGTTTCTTTGTTTTCTTTCATTGTTTTACATTGTAATCGTGCTACTCTAGTATATGCTAGTGTTGCAAAAGAGAAAAAAAAAGGGTCATAGACTCCTATGTCCCTCTTTCTCTTCCCCATTGTATTTTATATTTCTTAATTAATAAAATCTACTATGGTTTCAGCTCAAAAAAAAATAATTCAATCATCATATTATACTCTCAACATTTGGACAATACACCAAATTAGAGGTGGATCCAAACTCTAGAGGTGCACCTCGGCCAGTGGTGGCAAACACTACTAAAAATGATTCAGGGGATTGGATGCAACCCGGTGAAGCATATGTTCTTGTAATTAAATTATAAGAAAATTTTCTATATTTTACCTCTTCCATTGCCTTCCAAAATTAATATGCAGTCAAATTCGTTTGCTTTGAACATATCTATGTTAGATATTAAGATGCAATCAAATTGATTTGCTTTGAACATATCTTTGTTAGACCAGTAATAATATTACTTTAAGTATTCAATTCCAAGTGTTCCCATTGAAGTCAACACCATGATTGCTCTATTATATATAATTGCCATACCCATACCCAGCAATATCTGGGCAATGACAGAAACTCACTATAATATCCAATATTGATGCTATATAATAATTTTAATACTTAATCATTGTGCACGCCCTGCAAATAGTGCAGGTTATAAGATAAGTTTATTTATTATAAATTTATCTAATATTATCTAGAATGATATCTAATATCTAATACAATATATTAAATCAAATATTTGAGAAAATCTTCAATTTTAAAAACTAAAGAATCCTTCATATTAGGTCACAAAATCCAGAAGTATAATTAAAAAAAAAAAAAAAAAAAACAATCAAATCTATCCAAAATAGTCCTACAATTAAAATACTTCTCAATAATAATAATAATAAGTGTCGGTGCTAAGCATGTGATTTAAGCTAGTTATGATATACTATTACTTGTCCCAAAAACTTAATTAGTGAGAAAGAGTGAATTTAATCATTTAACCACAATTTTGATAGATAACTTCCTCACTATAATAACTCCAAGTGATTGATATAATTAGTGGTTACCGAGATCTCATGAAATCCATGAGGTTTGTGTTCAGAACTCCTAAGTCCTACCAAGCATCTTGGAGCCACTCCAAGGGATTGCTCAATGAAATACTTAGTGATTAGGGTTTCAGATATAATTCACATAGTATTTAAAGGAAACCCTAAGGCACGTTTTGTAGAGACTAGGGAGCTTCTCTTTTGAGATCTAAAGGTTTTGTACCTTCTCCTTTCAAAGTTACTACTGGAAATCAATCTACATATTATTAAAACCTGTAGATCTGAAGTTGCTGCATAGCAGTCATCAAAGGTGTTGGATCTAAACCATCAAGGATGGTCTTAGAGTCATAGACTGGAGGTCTATGTGGGAGATCTAAAGTGTGAACTCAAGGTTCATGTGAGAGCAGATCTACATCAAAGAAGTCTGAGAGTTTCAGAGCTTAGTTTGGTAACCGTAGTTAGATTTACTACGAATTGGTATTCTTGATTGTTGTTGGGAAATTTAGACCCCGGTTGATAGAATTAACAAGTTTTAAACCCAAGTTATTAATTAGATTTATTATGAATAAACCTTGTTAAAACAAACTAACATCAATATTATGTCAAAATCATGCACAGCGGAATAGTAAATAAGACAAGATATGATAACCCAGGAAAACCAATGAAACAAACTAGTTTCACTGGTAAAAACTTAGGGGGAAACCTTCTTGAAAAGCAATCTACTATAATAAAGAGAAGTTTTAGATCTAGTACAAAACTTTTGTCCCTAGACTCTACAATCACCGAAAATGAACTTACAATAGAAACCTTCTATCGCTTTAGAACCTCTGAACTTTTCAATATATGAACACCACCTTTTTGCATGGATCCCAGTACGTGACTAACCAAAGATGCAAGGTTCCTAGTACATGACTAACTCACCAACTTGAAGAAGATGTTGTTGGCTACAAAGTTCTTCACTTCATCAACAATGAAGATCAAAAAGCACTTGATTATAAAATCCTAAGACACAAAGACGCAGTAGCTTCTTTCAAAGAGACTAAGACACTCGATCACTTTTTGCACGTGTTCTCCATGTATTCTCCTATGTGACGGCCTTTAAAATAAGCCTTATATATGTCTAGGGTTGTCAGAAAAGAAACCCTACACAAATACATAAGCATGGGCCGAAAACCAAATTTGGAAATTCTGATTTCGTAGATCTCGATAGATACTGTATCTGTTGAGACCTTGATAGATATTATCTGTCAAGTTATTTGTCGAGTTTTAATAAACAACACTTCTTCACTTGTTTCTTGGACAGATTTGTGTGGCTTCAATACTAGACTTGAACTCTTGTTCCTTGAAGTATTAAACACATCCTAGATCTACCCAATTACAAGTAAAGTGCATTTTGTCAAAAGATTAGCCAATTCTAACTGACATATGTTCATAACATGTTCCACATATGTCCTAACAACTGTAAATCTCAATTTGATATAGTGGATTCTTCTCTTGGGATTGTTCCTCTGAGGTTTTTTTTTACCTTGAAATTAGTTTGTTTAATTGGTTTTCCTAGATCATCACATCTTGTGTTATTTAGTTTTTCGTTGTGCATGCTATGTGTGATGAATTTTTAACCTAGATTTGAATAATTAACCTAAGTAACTACTTGGCTAATAAATTAGGTTAAATACTGTGTTTTCTAGGGGTCTAAAAACTTACATAAACCTTCTCCATCTTGAAATTATTTTTGGTGAACAATTGGTAATAAATGCCTTTATGTAGTCACTAAAATCTTTGTCTAGGAATATTGATGTTCCTAAATTTTTCATTTCTGTCACTTTTGTGGTGTTTTTGGTTACATTCGTCCAAATTATCATACATTGAAAGTTAAGTATTTTGTGTTCCAATCTAGGATATGTGATAATATATCTCTTGCCACAAGTCCAGAAAAATTGTTTCATATGCTTTTGAAAATTTTAAGTATGTTGGCTTGTGAAAGGAAATTGTAGGATTTCTGTCTCTCTCAAAAGAATTTTGTAATCCCTTAAATACACTAGTTTTCATAGTTCTTCACCCACAAAGCCAAAGACATTTGCTGTATGGGTGAGAAAAGATTTTCTAAGGTGAGTGTTGTTTACTTGTCCTAAATTTAATTGTTTCAATTATTTGTGGACATGTTTTCTTTCAGTTTTTGGTTGTTTTATTAACTTAGGTTGTTTTGATTATTCAAAAATCCATAAACATTGAAAATTTTCAAAAGGACAAAAAAAGAAAAAATTTATTTTGTGTCTTGTTTTATTTTTCTTGAGGTGTATTACATGATTTCTAATGTCTCTCTCTTGACTTAGAGCTGCTTGATATTGTGGAGAAACTTGAAAAGTGTGTGTTGCATAACTGAGTGCATGACTATTTTGAGATAAATACATATTGTGGTGTCAATTGTATAAAAGTCATGCATGCATTAAGTTTTCTGTTTTAGCACTTGCATACTTGTTACTCATTTGAAGACTCTCTTGTAGGTTAATTTTTATGAAATAAATATTTATTGAGAACCTTGAGTTTTTAAGTCAAGCACTGATATGTTTTTTTTTTTTTTTAAAGTCAGTATTTTTCACACATGTTGAAAAGATAGTGGAAAAAGATATCTTTAATTTTGTATGAGAATGTACTAGTTTGTACATGTATTAATGGGTTAATTAAGAAATTTGATATTTCTTGTTTTTGTACCCTCTATAGCTTAGTTGAGCACTGTCTATGCACTTATTAAGGTAGCCATTCATGCATTACATGTTATCATGCATTACTTTTGTATTTTGTTCATTTAGCATAATGTGTACTTTTTGATTTTTGATCATCATATAAAACATAAAATTTATTTATTTATTTTTGTATTGCACACCATTTAGTGTATGATTAAGGTTGGCCAATGAAACTTTACATTCCTAACTGTGTACCATATTTAGCTTTGATATGCACTTCACTAGTTTGTGCTATATTATGATTAATTTTGTGATTTGTTTTTAGTTTTTGATCAAAGGATCTTGATTTTGATGTCACATATTTTGAATTCAAGAGAAATCTCATGCAAAAAAACCTTGAATAAAGGTGATGTAATTTTTTTTTTTTTTTTTTTAAATGTGTACACTAGTGGGCTCGAAATAAAAGAAAAGAAAAATAAATGTGCCGTTGCTTATGACTATGCATTAAGCTTTTAAGCATTAAACAAATCATGAAAGCATTAGTCAGTAGATTGTAACTCTGCATTAGGAGATGTGAGAGATATCAGATGTTCCTTTGTAGGTGATAGTCACTTTCAAACCAATGTGATTGATAATATAGAAAATTTGTTTGAATTCTATCTACATATCACCTATTTTGTGTTTTGTACATATATTAGTTACACACTACACACAAATCTTTGCTAAATCAAGTACATGAGACTGTGTGTGTTGTATAATCTGGCCATCTTTAATTGCATATAATCTGCTGTGTAAATGCAATTTTTTTTTTTTTTTTTTTTAAATTTTAGTTGGGAGATTTGAAGAAATTTTTTTTTATCTTTTTATGATTTTAAGCTTCAAGTCTATGTTTTTAACTTCTTGATTGGTTTTGTTATTTGCATCTAAGTGGCATCATGTTTTTAAAACTTTTCTGAATTATGTTCATATGCATTAAGTCTTAAAAACTACTTTTTAAGTTGTTTTTCTGCAAAAAAATTCTAGATTTTTAAAGTTTTGAAGTTTTTCATTGCTTCAATCGGTCGAAGTTTTCCCTTGACCAATCTAAACTATGAACTTTTGTGCGTAAAACCTTCAGCCTCCCTCGATTGCTACTGCCTAGTTTTCGATGGATCGAAAATTTTCAAATTTTGTATTCGATTCCTCTCGATTGATCGAAGTTTAAAAATGTCTCTTTTTATTCTCCTAACTAGTCAATCTTTTCATGCATCATTGTGGTTAAATTCACATGCACTACTCATATAGTTTAGGACATGCATTGCATTGTTTCCTTTATATTTTTGCATTCACACACAACACGCGTACACTTTGCCAAATTGGGTAGTCAACTTGATCTAAAAAAAGGATTAATTAATTTTTTTAGTTTGTACATTTTAGTATATGCTATTTTTCTTGATGTGTGAACTATTAAAAATGTTTTTGAGAGTTATGGTGGATAATAAATGTGCAAATATTTTCTCTACTCCTAAGGTTGATTTGAGTTCAAAACACCTTGACACTAGAAAGCACATTACATGCTGAATTTTTATATCATTGAGATCTTATATTGTATAGTCTAAACTGATTGTGCCTGGAAGTGTTTGCATGCATCTGTTTATAGGTCACATAGTGTCAAGTTTGCATATATTGAAAGAGAGAAAATTTGTATTCATGTGAATCCTCAATTTTTTCTATAAAAAATAAAATAAAATGGTTTGTGTTTCTTTATTTTTTCCCCACCACCTAATTAAGTTTTCTTGAAAATTTTTTTTCCCATAAACTTGTTTTGTTTTGCCTATATTTTTATAGGGGGAGAAAGCTGTTTTTAAACCTATGTTGTTCATAGGGGGAATTGTTGCTTTTCATAGGGGAATTTGTCTCTATTTTCTATCGAGCTTATTTTTTTGTGTTTCCTTGATTCTCTATTATCTCTTGACATCTATTGTGTATGTTGTCTGTATACCTTTTGATTGGATTGTCTTTGTCAATACATGACAAAAAGGGGAGAAATAGATGAATTTTGGGAATTATGTCTTCAAGGTTTTTAAACTATTTTTATTTAGGGGAGATGAAATTGTTTTTGAAAGGGGGAGAAAATAAAAGTTTTTATTTTTAATTTTTATGTATGCTGTTTTTGCATATATGTTATTTGTTGTCTATCTTTTTTTATTTCCACACAAGCATTGATGTGCTCTTTTGAGTGTTTCAAGAAAGACAAGTACATTTCAATCAAGATCTTCTGTCTCCTCTTGCAACTTCTGAGTTAGAAGTCTTAGATTGAGATTTGTGATGTATTTGGACATTTTATTGTAATTGGGTTGTTCTTGTATTTGAGCATTTCATTGTGTATGTAAGTTTTATCACGGATTGCCAAAAGGGGATATTGTTAGGTTCTAAAAGTTTAGAATAATTGGCAAACCATGAGCACAAATTTGTCTAGATATAGATCTTAGATTCTATAGAGTATATTAGACAATGCTCAAGGTATTGCAAGTCAGAATACAAGAACAATTTGCAGGTTCAGGAATTCGAAACATGCCAAGCTCGACCGATCGAGAAGATAGTTTGACCAATCGAAAGATGAATCTGAAGAATTCAATTTCGTCCCAATAGCCTAGTAAGTGATTAGGGTTTTAGATCTGATAGAAATTTAGACCCCTTAAAACACAATTGGATTAACCTAGTTAATTAGCCAAGTGATTAACTTAGTCAAATTATGCAATTCTAGGTTATCACAAACATACAATCATATCAAGAATATAAAGCAGCAGAATAATAAATAACACAAGATATGATCACCCAGGAAACCACACCGTAAAAACCTGGGGAGGATTTGACCTAGCTATCCCCAAGGTAAACTGAATCCATTATGCGAAAGAATCGAAGTTCATACAAAAGGACTTACAAGCTCCCCGCTTGACTTCCTAATGCTACCCACCAGTAGAACTTACTGACACGACCATGTGCAAGCTCCGAATCCACGGACTCCTTCTTTCTTGGATTCTTCAATCAGCTACAAGCACCCACGCTTGTTATTCTTTAAGCTCTAATGGCAGCAACTTTGTTGATCATCAAGATGTTGATATTATCTCTACCTTGAAAACCCTAAGTTCATGTGAAGGAAAGCTCCTTAAAGATCTCACAAGAGATTCACATAAACCGCAAATATAAGCAACAAAGACTTAGAGAGGTTTGGGTACAAAACCCTAGATACAAAAGAAGCACTCTCTTCTCTCTCTCAAGAGTCTCAAAAACGTGGCTTAGGGTTTCCTTTATATAGTGGGAGAAGTAGATCTGAAACCCTAATCCTTAATGGGCTTAAGCTGCTGTTTGGGCCGACTTAAAATTCTGCAGATACGATTTTCGATTGATCGAGCCTGTTCTTCGATCGATTGAACTAGGCAGAATATGAAGTCTTCTTCCTGCAGCTTGTATGTTCTTGAATCTTGACTTGAATCACCTTGAGCATTGTCTAATAAAACCTATAGACTCTAAGATCTATATCTAGACAAGTTTGTGTTCACGATTTGTCAATTGTTCTAAACATTTAGAACCTAACAAGATCTAATTTACATAGTATTTAAAGGAAATTCTAAGACACATTCTGCAGAGACTAGGGAGCTTCTCTTTTGAGATCTAAAAGGTTATGTCCCTTTTCCTTTCAAATTCACTATCGAAAGTCAATCTACATATTATTAGAACTTGTAGATCTGAAGTTGGTGCATACCGGTTATCAAAGGTGCTAGATCTAAACCTTCAAGGTGGTCTTGGAGTCATAGACTGGTGGTCTATGTGGGAGATCTAAAGCATGAACTCAAGGTTCATGTGAGAGCAGATCTACATCAAAGAAGTGCGAGGGGTTCAGAGCTTAGTTTGATAACTGTAGTTAGATTTACTACGAATTGATATTCTTGACTGTATATCCCAATTTGATATAGTGAATTGTTCTCTTGGGATCATTCCCCCTAGGTTATTTTAAATTGAAATTAGTATTTTTCATTGGTTTTCCTGGGTCATCACATCTTGTGTTATTTAGATTTTCGATGTGCATGTTATGTGTGATGAATGTTTAACTTAGATCTGAATAATTAACTTAAATAACTACTTGGCTAATAAATTACGTTAAA
The DNA here is from genome assembly GCA_019022515.1 of Quercus aquifolioides. NCBI lineage: Eukaryota > Viridiplantae > Streptophyta > Magnoliopsida > Fagales > Fagaceae > Quercus > Quercus aquifolioides. Next base: position 16,071,810 of record CM032333.1, read on the forward strand.
ACATTGTGTTTTCCAGGAGTCTAAACTTACATAAACCTTCTCCATCTTGAAATTATTTTTGGTGAAAAATTGGTAATAAATGCCTTTACGTAGTCACTAAACTTTTTTCCTTATTTCACCGAAGCCATCACCTCCTAGCATTTTTTTTTTTTGCTCTGAGATGGAATTTTACTTTAGCATAATTTAAGTGTATATGTGTGTAATAATCACTCCTAGAAACTGGAACTCCAGCCCTTGACCCTCCCCTAATTCATAAGAACTTGTACCTGTAAAGTGACCATCATGCCAAAGGTGCACGATGGTACCTCCTAGCATTTTGATTATGTCGCCATGCCATGCTAGTCAAAATTTAGTGCATAAATTATTGATTATGTCGCTATGCTATAAATTATCTTATCAAACGATCGGCATGCTATTCAAAATTTAGTGTATAAATTATCTTTATCAAATGGTCTCCTTAGCAGCCATAAAATATTGATTATGTCACAATGCCATACTAGTCAGAATTAAGTGCATGTAACGGGATTGTTTGTTTATGTTTGCCTTTAAACAATATTTATTCAAATCTTTATCCTCTCAAAAAAAATTCAAATCTTTTACGTATTTGATCTGCAAATCCAGCATATCATGAAAGTCAACGGAAGCAGTTTTGTCACCTAATGAACAAATTCAGCACCCCATATATATAAATGAAAATTGAACAAATGAGAAGTTAATAGAAAGCAAAGAAGATTTGAGACGATGAGGAAAAAAGTTTGGTTTTGTATGCAAGCATTAGTTTCCCAACCAAATGTTTTGGTAACATCTGCTTGCCAAAGGATCATGTTGCCTTCTTCATCTTCGGGGATTCAATAGTAGATGTCGGAAACAATAACTATATCACAACTAATCTCCAGGCAAATTTTTTTCCTTATGGGGAAACCTTCTTCAAGTTCCCCCCTGGGAGAGCTTCCAATGGCCGTCTCATTCCAGATTTCATTGGTAAGATATAGTTACTTATGTGTTCTTTTCTCTTAGGCCTGAACTGTTGCTTAATTTGACTATTGAAGTATTGGTGCAGCTGAGAGAGCAAATTTGCCTCTAATTCCACCATATCTATATCCGGGTTCTAATCGGTACATTGATGGGGCTAATTTTGCATCAATAGGAGCTGGTGTTCTTGCTGAAACTCGTCGAGGATTGGTACATATTCTATCTGATTATATGTAGGCTAATTAAAAATGAATGTTATTAATTGGTATTTTCAAAAATGGAGTTCAATTAAGCTCAAAGTTTTGTTTAGTCCGATAGAGCCTCTATAAAAACTATCTTGTTGATTAGAATCAATGTATCTGATTTAGGGGTTGATCGGAAATTATTCAATGCATCCACTGTAGTTTACTTTCCTCTCATATATAAAGGAAGGAGAATCCCACATGTAGGTCGCACCCATGAAACATACATTTATGTGAAAGGGAACCGCTTCATACAGTGGTCTCTCACAACATGTGGATCTCATGACCCACATCCATGTAAGTGTGGTTACACATCACATATAACCAATACATAAAATAAAAATTCAATGGATAGAGTCTAATCTAATGCCTACCAAATGCGCGAGGATGGTTTACACACCAATTTTATGAGTCTAACATACAATGAGAAAACAAAAGTATATACTTTTGTTTTTTAATATAAGAAAATGGTCTCTCAATTTTTGGTCAAACAATTCTATTTGTTGCCCATAAGATAATTCAAAAAACCCGTGTATATATATATATATACAGTGTAATAGATTGAACCTAAAATTTGGACTTATGTCATGCCCCAAATCAATGAGCTCACCACCTCGGATGAAATTAAGCAAGAGCATGCATATGCTCAATGAGATCCACCTTGTTCGTAGGTCAAAACAGAAACAACAAAAATAATTCCAAAAAAAAAAAAAAAATTGGTCGTTAGAAAATGTGAAATCTCAAAAAAAAAAAGAAAAGAAAAATGAAAGAGAGAGAGGGAGAGATGGGAAAAAAGAAAAAGAAAAAAGAAAAAAAAAACCAACTTGCATTATTGAAAAAATAACAAGACCCAACACAACAAAAAGGGTTTCTTGCTTTCTTTCTCTTCCCCCACACCATTTTTTCTCTCCCCCACAAAGAGAATGAGTGTTTCCCTCCCCTGTTCCTCTACCACTGAACACAACCATCCCCCAATCTCCCTCTACTAACGTGCGCACCCCTCCTCCCATTACTTTATAAAACCTAGGGTTTCCTTTTCCCTCTTCTCATGTGCGTACAACAAGTGTATTAAAAAATTTCAGGAGGTTGTCATGGTTTCTTTTGTTAGTATTTTTTATTAGGGTTGTTCAAGCCGTGATTTGACCCAACAAATTGTACCGGAACCATTCCGGTCAAACCTAGTAACAAAACTACTATAGTGAATGGAGTGGCCATCAAAGAAGCATCTAGGTTTCTGACTTTGGCCGGTATGGTTGGCGGTTCCTCCCTCTAAATTCTTACTCTCTCTGTTCACTGCCTATACTGAGTTTTTGTCCTTACAACCACCATAGGTCTCCTTTTTGCCTAGGTTTTGTTCAACCTAGATTTCTCTCCCCACACCTTTTTCATTGTTGGGCTTTTAGATCTATTGAGTTTTGGTCATTTGGGTTGTTAGATCTATTGAGTTTTGGTTGTTTGGATGGTTAGATTTACTGACTTTTGGTTGTTGGGTTCTCAAATTTGTTTATTTTTTCTAATGATCGAAGCAATTGACAACCATACCAATCCAAACCACCACCAACACAATTAGAATTTGAATTAAGTGACATGCTCAAAAACCTCCCAATGTGATGGCATTTTGTCTTCTAAGGTTCCCAATGAGGTCACTTGGCTCAATAACGTCACCTCACACCAACTGTGCCAAACCATGTTTAGCACTATTTTTTATTGGGAAAAACTTTGGCACAATTACCAAAAAATAAAAAAACTTACGAACAATTTCTTAAATGCAGTACATTATATTTCCCAACAGAATTCAAACACATGATTGCACTAGTTAATGAAGTACAAACAACAATTTTTTCTAAGCACGAATATATTCAATGCAACAATATGTTTGAATTATTAATTTTAGTTGAAGAACTTAACCTACTTGAATTATTAAATATGTTTGATATACTACCCAAGTTCAAATCCATGCATTGGCCTGGAAGGCATTTGTTCAAGCTTGGACTTGGACACTTGCTCTCAAAATAAAAGCTCTCTTTATTATTTATTTATCATATTTTGACATATAGATTATGTTCTTATGACATTTGTAAATTTCTAATATTTTTTTACTTGCCTTTTGTTCATTCCCCCTCATTATCAGGTGATAGATCTGAACACTCAACTCAATTATTTCAAGAACATGGAGACTCTGTTAAAGCATAAACTAGGTGAAGAAGAAGCCAATACATTGCTGGTCAAAGCTGTTTACTTAATATGCATTGGAAGCAACGATTACTTTGTCCCCTTCACTATAAACTCCAGCGTCCTTAAATCCTACTCTCCAAAAAAATACGTAAATATGGTGATTGGAAACTTGACAACTGCGATCAAAGTAATAGCAGTTACTGTTTATAGAATATTTAGAACAATTTGTGTAAGATTATTCTTGTTTCCATTTTTAAGTTGGTTATATCTATACTTTGATTTATCAGGAAATATATAAGAAAATACGTGTTCCTAGGCTTGCCACCTGCGGGTTGTGCCCAATCTATAAAAGCACTAATACCAGGAAACACAGGTGCATGCATGGAGGAGCTTACAGCACTAGCAAAACTACACAATAGAGCACTTTCTAAAGTCCTTCCAAAGCTAGAGAGCCAGCTCAAAGGATTCAAATATTCACTGGCCGATTTCTATTCATTTTTTATTGAAAGAATAAATAGTCCGTCAAAATATGGTATGTCACATTGTCCTTAGCTTTCATAGCACATAATGTATTTTATTATTGTTGTACTCAATATTTTAGTTTTATCATAGACAATTAGCACCATTGTTTTAATTATGTTTGGAAGGTTTTACGGAAGGGAAGATTGCATGTTGCGGAAGTGGTCCATATGGGGGAATTCCAAGTTGTGGAGAAAGATCCAATGAGTACGAATTATGTGAGAAAGTTAGAGGCTATTTGGATTGGCAATTTTCATGACTCAATTCTCAGTTTTCATAACTCAATTCTCAAAAATGGTGGGACCCATAGCAAAATACTCGTTTGCCTGCACCAATACTCTATTTCCATAACTCTGTTTCCAATACTCAATTCTCTACTTTTTGAGTTATGAAAACTGAAAACTGAAAACAACTTTTGGCTGTTTTCAGTTTTCAGTTTTCAATGGCAAACTTGTAAATAACATCACATAGCCGGGCCCACAGTCAGATTTTTGCTCCCTCTTTATCTTCTTTTCTCTTTTTTTTTTCTTTTCTTTTTGTCTTTCACGGGTCTGGGTGTCTGCTCCTCTTCTTCTCCTTCTTCTTCTTCTTTTTTTTTTTTCTTCTTTTCTTTTCTTTTCTTTTCACTTTCTGGGTCTGGTTCTTTTTTTTTTTTTTTTTTTTTTTTCCACCTGGGTTCAACGCCCTGGGTTTCTTCCTTTTTTTTTTTTTTTCACACCTGGGTTCACCGTCCCTGTTCTTCCTTCTTTCTTTTTTTTTTTTTTCCACCTGGGTTCAACGCCCTGGGTTTCTTCCTTTTTTTTTTTTTTTTTTTTTTTTTTCACACCTGGGTTCACCGTCCCTGTTCGAATTCCTTCTTTCTTTCTTTTTTTTTTTTCCACCTGGGTTCAACGCCCTGGGTTTCTTCCTCTTTTTTTTTTCTTCACTGGGAACGGTGAGTTTCCCAGTGGAAAAAAAAAAAAAAAAAAAAAAAAAAAAAAAAAAAAAAAGGAAAAAAAAAGCTGCAGTGGGTGACAAAGCTGGGGCCCACAAAATAATGTGAAAAATGTTGAGTGATTGTATTTCAGTGATGTGCCAAACGGGTATTAAGTGATGGGTGATGGGTGATGAGTGATGAGTATTGAGTGATAAGTGATGAGTGATGAGTGACGAAAATTGAGTGATCAAAAAAAGGTGGCCAAACAGCCTCTAAGTGACTTTCTGTTTTTTGACTCTGTTCATCCTACCGAAAAGGCCTACCAACAATTTGCAGAGTTAATTTGGAGCGGAACTCCCAATATCACGGGTCCTTACAATCTCAAAGCATTGTTTGAAAAATTATGTATTTAGATTAATTAATAGTGCAATAAAAATGTTCGAGGTATTTATAGACTGTATTTAGATTAATTAACAGTGCAATAAAAATGTACAAGCTTATTTATAGACTGAATTTAATAAATTACTATTTTGAATAATTCAAATCGTTTGATTATATACTCTCAACATTTGGACGGTGCATTATTTCAACTAGTGTGTTTCTTGTATGCCTTTGGATTTTGTAACCAAGCAAAGTCTCTAGCACCAACATTAAAAATCTTATTAGTGTTTCTATGTGAAACTATTGCAAATCAACTACAACAATCAAAGGGTTATTGTAGAGTTCGTCACGTAGTGGGATCCATGCAAAACAATTAGTCACAAATTTGCGATTTGTGCATCAAAAGAAAGAAGGTTACAACAATATTAAGTTCAATTGGGTTTTGGAACGAATGTTCAATTGTAGGTTGGTATTTTGAGATAGGCCAGGGTAGTGGTAAGATTTCTCATACTTGTAACTGCTTGATTATTGATTAGTGGATTTTTGGGAGTGGTAACCTTAAATTCATCTGTGGGGTTTTTGCCTTACAAAAGGTTTTTCTCATTTGTTAACAAATCACCATGTCAATTTAATTTCAGATGCATTTAATTTATTTGGTGATTTGTTGGTGCTTCCATGATTTTGCATATAATTTGATCTAATTAATCAACTTGGGTAATTGAATTAATTAACCAAGGTTAAGCTATCTTAACCCAACACAGTTTAAGGTTGTTGCAAATTCATTCAACTATTTCATTTCTAACATGAAATAAACCTTCTCCAACTTGAAATTATTTTTGATGGACAATTGGTAATAAATGTCTTTCTATACTCACTGAACCTTTTGTCTGTCTATATATATAGAGTGATCATAACGTCAATGGTGCATGGTGGTACCTCTTAGCATTGTGATTATGTTGCCATGCCATACTAGTCAAAATTTAGAGCATAAATGCTTGATTATGTCGCCATACCATAAATTGTCTTATCAAACGGTCTGCTTAGCAGCCAGAAATTATTGATTATGTCGGTGTGCCATCAAATATCTTATCAAAAGATTTGCATGCTAGTCAAAATTTAGTGCATAAATTATCTTTGGCAAACGGTCTCCATAGCTAAGCTAACATAAAATATTGATTTTGTCGCCATGCCATACTAATCAAAGATTTAGTGCATGTAACGGGATTGTTTGTTTATGTTTGTTTTTAAACAATGTTTATTCAAATATTTTACGTATTGGATCTGCTAATCCAGCCTATCATGAAAGTCAACGGAATCAGTTTTGTCACCTAATGAACAAATTAAGCACCCTATATATATCTATATATAAATGAAAATTGCAACAAAAAGTCCAATAGAAAGTAAAGAAGATTTGAGATGAAGAGTTTAAGGTTCTATTTCTGTTTCTTGGTTCTGTATGCAAGCATTAGTTTCCCAACCAAATGTTTTAGTAACATCTGCCTGCCAAAGGATCATGTTGCCTTCTTCATCTTCGGGGATTCAATAGTAGATGTTGGAAACAATAACTATATCACAACTAATCTCCAGGCAAATTTTTTGCCTTATGGGGAAACCTTCTTCAAGTACCCTACTGGGAGAGCTTCCAATGGCCGTCTCATTCCAGATTTCATTGGTAAGATATAGTTATGTGTTCTTTTCTTTTCGGCCTGGACTGTTGCTTAATTTGACAATTGAGGTATTGGTGCAGCTGAGAGAGCAAACTTGCCTCTAATTCAACCATATCTATATCCGGGTTATGATCAGTACATTGATGGGGCTAACTTTGCATCAATAGGAGCTGGCGTTCTTGCTGAAACTCGTCGAGGATTGGTACGTATTCTATCTGATTATATGTAGGCTAATTAAAAATGAATGTTAATTAGTATTTTCATAAATGGAGTTCAATTAGGCTCAAAGTTCTGCTTAGTCCATCTATAACAACTATTCTGTTGATTAGAATCAATGTATTTGATTTAATTAAGGATTGCTGTGAAATTATTCAATGCATTCACTATAGTTTACTTTCCTCTCATATAAAGGAAAAAGAATCTCACATGTAGGTCTCACACATGAAACCTACATTTATGTAAAAGAGAAGTGCAGTAAGTACAACAAGTGTATTAAATAATTTCTTGAGGTTGTCATGGTTTCTTTTGTCAGTATTTTTTATTAGGGTTGTTCAAGCCTCGATTTGACCCAACAAATTGTACCAGAACCGCTTCGATCGAATCTAGCAACAGAACTACTACTAGTGAATGGAGTGGCCGTCAAAGAATAGTATCTAGGTTTCTGACTTCGGTCGGTATGGTTGTTGGTTCCTCCCTCTAAATTCTGACTCCCTCTATTCACTGCCTATAGTGAGTTTTCCTCCATACAACCACCATAGGTCTCCTCTTTGCCTAGACTTTGTTCAACCTAGATTTCTCATTCTCCCCCTTGCCTTTCCATTGTTGGGTTTTTAGATCTATTGAGTTTTGGTCATTAGGGTAGTCGACAGCCATGCCAACCCAAACCGCCACCAACACAATCAGAATTCCGATTAAATGATATGGTGGCGGTTTGTCTTCTAAGGTTCTTGATGAGGTCACATGGCTCAAAAACCTCCCCCCACACCACTCTGCTGAACCATGTTTAGCACTATTTTTTATAGGGAAAAACTTTGGCACAATTACTCCAAAATAATAATAATAATAATAATAATAATAAACTTAGGAACAATTTATTAAATGCAGTACATTATATTTCCCAACTAAATTCAAACACATAATTGCACTAGCTAATGAAGTACAAACAACAAATTCTTTTTTTAAGCACGATTATATTCAATACAACAATATGTTTGAATTATTAAATTTAGTTGAAGAACCTAACCTAGTTGAATTATTAAATATGTTTAATATACTATCGAAGTTCAAATCAATGCATTGGCCTAGAAGGCATTTGTTCATGCTTGGACTTGGACACTTCGCTCACAAAATAAAAGCTCTCTTTATTATCTATTTATCATATTTTGACATATAGATTATCTTCTTATGACATTTGTATATTTCTAATAAATTCTTACTTGCCTTTTGTTCTTTCCCCCTCATTATCAGGTGATAGACTTGAACACTCAACTCAATTATTTCAAGAACATGGAGACTCTGTTAAAGCATAAACTAGGTGAAGAAGAAGCCAAGACATTGCTGGTCAAAGCTGTTTACTTACTATGCATTGGAAACAACGATTACTTTATCCCCTTCACTACAAACTCCAGCGTCCTTAAATCCTACTCTCCAGAAAAATATGTAGATATGGTGATTGGAAACTTGACAACTGTGATCAAAGTAATAGCAATTACTGTTTATAGAATATCTAGAACAATTTGTGTAAGATTATTCTTGTCTCCATTTATAAGTTGGTTATAACTATACTTTGATTTATCAGGAAATATATAAGAAAGGAGGAAGAAAATACGTGTTCCTAGGCTTGCCACCTTTGGGTTGTGTCCCATATATAAAAGCACAAATACCAGGAAACACAGGTGCATGCATGGAGGAGCTTACAACACTAGTAAAACTACACAACAAAGCACTTTCTAAAGTCCTCCTGAAGCTAGAGAGCCAACTCAAAGGATTCAAATATTCACTGGCCGATTTCTATTCATTTTGTACTGAAAGAATAAATAGTCCATCAAAATATGGTATGTCACATTGTCCTTAACTTTCATAGTACATTATGTATTTTATTATTGTTGTACTCAATATTTTAGTTTTATCATAGACAATTAGCACCATTGTTTTAATTATGTTTGGAAGGTTTTACGGAAGGGAAGATTTCATGTTGCGGAAGTGGTCCATATAGGGGAATTCCAAGTTGTGGAGAAAGATCCAATGAGTACGAATTATGTGAGAAAGTTAGTGACTTTTTGTTTTTTGACTCTGTTCATCCTACCGAAAAGGCCTACCAACAATTTGCAAAGTTAATTTGGAGCGGAACTCCCAATATCACGGGTCCTTACAATCTCAAAGCATTGTTTGAAAAATGATGTATTTAGATTAATTAATAGTGCAATAAAAATGTTCAAGGTTATTTATAGACTGTATTTAGTTTAATTATTAGTGCAATCAAAATGTACGAGCTTATTTATAGACTGAATTTAATAAATTACTATTTTTAATAATTCAAATCGTTTAATTGTATACTCTCAACAGTTGGACAGTGCATTATTTCAATGTGAATATTTTTTACTTAAATCTGTTTAGTATTTCATTTGTCCCAAACATAGAAGTTTTATTTCCAACTTAGTTACGAACAAGTCTGGTATACGTAATACCACTTTTCATTAAGAAAAATGTTTTTATTGAGACCGATTGGATGCTAGCAAGACCATTTCTCATTTAAAATGAAAATGCAAGCCGTGACAATAGTATCTCAAATAATGTTGCAAAAAGCACACCCTGTAAAACCGAATTTCATTAAAATTAAAACTTATATATAGGTGATGATTAAAATAATAATTTTAGAAACTTATTGGAACTTTTGGTTATTTAGTTTTTTTTAAATTAAATTAATATTTTAAATTTTCTAAAAAAATCTAAAAAAGACAAGAATAAACACTTCTTGACATGTCCATGACATCAATCACGGGTCATTGTTTTGTATCCAACAAATTAAAGATAATCCTTGAAATGAAAGGTGGCTCCACTGGAAGATATTTTTTCAAAAGCTTGGCTGTGTATTAGTTTTACGAAGCTCCCAACCAAAGGATGTGAAATTATGCATGGAACATCGTTGGTTCACACATCTTTCAAGAGCGTACCCCATTGCTCAGTTTGATTATGGTAGATAGTAAGTGTGGAAGGTAAAAATATAATACCAGTGATGGGTTTAGACGAGAACTAATGAAAACTTGTCAACTTAACATGTGTGAGAAAAGTTATCAAATTTGTTATATATATAGCATTACTCTATTAATTCCAAAAAAACACATTTTTCGTTTATCCAAAAAAAAAAAAAAACATTTTTCTTTTAGCTAATAGAAGGAGAATGATAAATATGAATTTCACTCATACTTTTAGTTGTAGACTTGATCCAGGTAACCATGCCTACAACGGAAAATTATCTTCTACTTTTTTTCTTTTTTTTTACTCTTTTTTACAATTATATAATTACAGTGGGAAGAAGAGATTTGAACTTCCTTAAAAATATTAAGAGGGATTAATAATTAAGTTACACAGTTCTCAGTGAAAACTATCTTGTTAAATGGTCTCTAGCCACAAATTATTGAATATGTTGCCCTGTCATACTAGTCAAAATTTAGTACATGTGACTGGATGAGATTGGAATAATTTTTTTCTGTGTTTGCCTTTATTGATGATGTCGCCATGCATTAATACTAGTCAAAATTCAGTGCATGTAACTAGATAAGGTAAGAATAATGCATGTTCGTGTCTTAAGATAATGTTTATTCAAATCTTTAACGTATGTGATCAGCTCATTCAGCCTATCATGATTGTTCAAATATTGAATAAATTTAGAATCCTATATAAATGAGAAGTTTATAGAAAGTATAAACAAGATTTGACATGATGAGTTTAAGGTTCCATTTCTATTTCTTGATTTTGTGTGCAAGCATTATTATCCCAACTAAATGTTTTGGTAACATCTGCCTGCCAAAGGATCATGTTGCCTTATTCATGTTCGGGGATTCAATAGTTGATGTTGGAAACAATAACTATATCAATACAACTACTTATCTCCAGTCAAATTTTTGGCCTTATGGGGAAAGCTTCTTCAAGTACCCCACTGGGAGAGCTTCCAATGGCCGCCTCATTCCAGATTTCATTGGTAAGGTATAGTTATGTGTTGTTTTCTCTTCGATCCGCCTGAACTGTTGCTTAATTGACAATTGAAGCATTAGTGCAGCTGAGCAAGCAAACTTGCCGCTAATTCCACCATATCTACATCCGGGTTATAATCGGTACAGTGATGGGGTTAACTTTGCATCAATAGGAGCTGGTGTTCTTGCTGAAACTCGTCAAGGTTTGGTATGCATTCTATTTGATTATGTAGGGTTAATTAAAAATGAATGTTAATTAGGATTTCCATAAATAGAGTGCAATTAGGCTCAAATTTTTGCCTCGTTCGATAGAATTTCTATAACCATACTCTTTTATTAAAATCATTGTATCTGATTTAGGGTTGCTGTGAAGTTATTCATTGTATAGAATCTATAGATTATGTTCTTGTGACATTAATTAGTATATTTCTACTCTGTTCTCGTGGTTGAGTACTTCCCTTTTGTTCTCTTCCCCCCTCATTATCAGGTGATAGATCTAAACACTCAACTCGATTATTTCAAGAACATCGAGACTCTGTTAAAGCAAAAACTAGGTGAAGAAGAAGCCAAGACATTGCTGGTCAAAGCTGTTTACTTAATATGCATTGGAAACAACGATTACTTTGTCCCCTTCACTACAAACTCCAGCGTCCTTAAATCCTACTCTCCAGAAAAATACGTAAATATGGTGATTGGAAACTTGACAAATGCGATCAAAGTAATATCAATTACTGTTTATAGAATATTTAGAACAATTTGTGTAAGATTATTCTTGTTTCCATTTTTAAGTTGGTTATATCTATACTTTGATTTATCAAGAAATATATAAGAAAGGAGGAAGAAAATACGTGTTCCTAGGCTTGCCACCTTTGGGTTGTGTCCCATATATAAAAGCACTAATACCAGGAAACACAGGTGCATGCATGGAGGAGCTTATAACACTAGTAAAACTACACAATAGGGCACTTTCTAAAGTCCTTCCGAAGCTAGAGAGCCAGCTCAAAGGATTCAAATATTCAATCGCCGATTTCTACTCTTTTCTTATTGAAAGAATAAATAGCCCATCAAAATATGGTATGTCACATTGTCCCAACTTTCATTATATATATATATATATATATATAATGTGTTTTATTATTGTTGTACTTTATATCTTAGTTCTATCCAAGATTATTAGCACCTATGTTTTAATTATTTTGGGAAGGTTTTACGGAAGGGAAGATTGCATGTTGCGGAACGGGTCCGTACAAGGGAATTCCGAGTTGTGGAGGAAGAAAAACAGTCAAAGAGTACGAATTATGTGAGAACATTAGTGACTATGTATTCTTTGACTCTGGTCATCCTACTGAAAAGGCCTATCAGCAATTTGCAGAGTTAATTTGGAGTGGAACTCCCAATATCACGGGTCCTTACAATCTCAAAACATTGTTTGAACGCTGATATAATTAGATCAAATTAATTGTGGAATAAAAATGTACATAATTATTGAGCTTATTTATAGATTGAATTTAATAAGTTAATATTTTAATAATTCAATTTTTTTTTTATACTCTCAACCATGGTTGTCAAAATCCCGATCTGGATCTTACGATCCTATGATTTTATGATCTCACTTGCTCAAAACAGTCTAAATCTTTCAAGAATCTTAGCGATCGTTCAGGACCGTACGATTCTAAACGATTTTGGTTTCTTTTAATCTTCTTTAACTTAACAGAAGGTTCAGTTGGACTCAAATGAAAAATAATATTCTAATAGATTAAGTTTTGCTATTTTAATGTAGCGAGATAGAGTGTTAGTTGAAAACAAACAAAAAATAACATCCCAATAGAGTATTACGTTTTGATATTTTTGACATCTTAAATGATACATACAAATAGATGTAATGATGCATGGTAATTACATCAAATGGATACAAATTTTTGATTTTTTATGAACGTATAATTTATATGATTATTTAACATACCAATTTTTTTTTCTCAAATAATGTAGGATCTTACGATTCACAATCCGATCCTACGATCCACGATCCCACCTACCTTTCACGATCTTACGTAGGATCCCGATTTTGACAACCACAACATTTAGCAACTCTTAGTCTATATATCCTTGATATCCAAATTCAAATCTCTCCGTCATTTTGACAAGCATATAAGGTTCGTTTGAATAGAACTTATTTTGTTGAAACTGAAAACTAAAAACACTGTAGTAAAATAATTTTTAAATGTGTGAATAGTACCGTAGGACTCATTTTTAATAAAAAAATTACTGAAAAGTAATATTTGTAGGTCCGTAAATAGTGCATAAATATACCATTCACGATTGAAAAGTCAACCAATAGCCGTATTACTCCCAAAAAAAAAACGCTGAAACGTAGTGCGTTTCAGCTGTATCCAAACCCCACCATAGTTTAAAACAGAGAGGGATAGAAACCTAAAATAATTATCCACTGTTTCGTACCCAACAAATTAAAAATATTCCTTGAAATGACAGGTGGCTCCACTGGAAGATATTTTATCCCAAGGATGTGAATTATGAATGGACCCTCGATCGTTGGTTCACAAATCTTTCGAGATCGTACCCCATTGCTCACATGCATGAACCTTTTTCTTGCTTATCAATTTCAAGAAGATGTGTACTTTTCTTTTTGCTCATAGGAGAGGATAGATTTGACTTTTTATTTTTTTTTTGGTAATCTGGAAATTTCATTAAAGGAAGCTAAAGGCTACCCGCAATAGCAGGACAGCCCTGTTACAAGAAACACCCTCCTTATCCACACTAATTAAGTCTAGCAGGTCCACAGGAGGTTCCTGATACACACAAAGGCAACAATCATGTAGAGCCCCTTTCCTAGCTAAGAAATTAGCACAAAAATTAGCCTCACGATAGCAATGCCCAATCCGGACTTGGCCAAATTGGGAAATCAGCTGTCTACAATCATCAATAATAGGCATAACAATCCGGTTAGAATAAGAAGGATCTCTCATAATTTCAACAACGGCTTTGGCATTTATTTGAATATCAATAGCTTGAAGATGCATGTTAAAACAGAGGTTGAGACCATCGCAGAGAGCCCAAAGCTCAGCTATAAAACTCGTGGTGACTCCAATGCATCTAGAGAAACCACCAAGCCACTCCCCACGATCATTCCGAATAATGCCACCGCAACCAGCTCTGCCTGAATTCCCTAAGGCTGATCCATCAATATTTAAACGAACCCAACCAGGTGAAGATAGATTTGAATTTGACTCTCATACTTTCGGTTTTTTTTTTATATAGTTCTAAAATTAAATTATTTTAATAATTGTGTAGCTACATCACATCTACTTAATTTTTTGTTTTTTGTTTTTTGTATTTTACTTTCTTGCATTCCTTTTCCGTGATGGGACACTTTGGAAAAAGAGATGTCACTCCCCACATTCATTTGTGCTTAGAATTTTCTCCGTAGAAAATGGGAACCAAATTAGACTTAGACTTTGTAGGAAGTCGACCTTGAATTTTTGGTATTGTGTGATATTATATTGTATATATTAGTGATATAATAGCCACTTGTTCCAAAGAAATCTGTTAATTAATGATAAATTTATTAATTTTAGTATTATTTTAGCACTAATCTCACATGTGATCCAAGCGCCTTACTGAGCGAAGTCCAGCACTTGAGATTTTTAATATTTTTAATGTTGGAGGTACAAAATTTAAACATGGTATTATTTGAACTAAGGGTGTATTTAAATATCGCTTATTCTTAAAATTGAAAACTGAAAACTGAAAATATTGTAGTAAAATAATTTTTAAATATGTAAATAGTACCGTAGGACCCAGTTTTGAAGTTGTTTTTGCTAAAAAAATATTTGCGGGTCCTGTGACCAGTGCACATGACCCACTGAAAAACGTGGAACACAGTTGAAAAGTGCTTTTCAGCACTATCCAAACATACACTAAATAGTATCTCATGCTCATTTTACATATAATCCGTTAGACAATATTTATGATATTGCATGCGTTGATGTACACATTTTAAAAGGGTAAAAATGAGATATTTACATTTAAAACATAAAAAGTGGATATAAAGTCATAAGTATGAGAGAATCATTACCCTATCATTCAATACATAAACTTCTAGTTAAAATAAAGTATGACTTCTTGTTTTTGGCATGTATGTACCTATAATTAAATTGCTTAAGAACTCTACCCTCTTTAAGTGAATTTTTTTTTTTCAATAAAAAATGGGTATTATTTACATCAAGATACTAATAAATCCAGTACATAACTAGTTATATGTAGCTCCCATACATGAAACCTATATTTATGTGAAAGGAAAGTGTAGTACGTACAACAAGTGTATTGAATAATTTCTCAAGATTGTCATGGTTTCTTTTGTTAGTTTTTTTTATTAGGACTTTTCAAGCCCCTATTTGACCCAACAAATTATACTGGAACAACTCAGATCGAACCTAGTAACAGAACTATTACTAGTGAATGGAGTGATTGTCAAAGAAGTATCTACGTTTCTAACTTTGACCAGTATGGTTAGTGGTTCCTCTCTCTAAATTCTGACTTTCGTTCACTGCATATAGTGAGTTTTCCTCCTTACAACCACCATAAGTCTCATCTTTGCCTAGATTTTGTTCAAACTAGATTTATCATTCTCCCCCTCACCTCTTTCATCGTTGGGATTTTAGATCTGTTGAGTTTTAGTCATTTAGGTTGTCAGATATATTGAGTCTTGGTTGTTGGGTTATTAGATCTATTGAGTTTTGGTTGTTTGGATTGTTAGATATACTGACTTTTGGTTGTTGGGTTCTCAGATTTATTTATTTTTCCTAATGATTGGTGCAATCGACAACCATGCTAACCCGAACCGCCACCAACACAAACAGAATTCCGATCAAGCGACATGGTGGCAGTTTGTCTTTTAAGGTTTTCGATGAGGTCGCATGGCTCAAAAACCTCCCCCCCCCCCACCGACTGTGCCAAACCACGTCTAGCACTATTTTTTATAGGAAAAAACTTTGGCACAATTACCCAAAAAAAACTAAATGTCATGGACTATGTCAAGTTATCAGTCTTCTTAAGTGCACATGTTCCTGTTGCATTTAAAATAATAATAGAGTTAGATTATTTAAAAATATTATTTGCGAGGAGTTGGAGCATTGAGTGACTCAATAGTGTTACTATTAGTGTATAGTCAAATCAAATGTCCTAAACTCTTATTGTTTGTTTGATTTTAATGTTTTTCTATTTTCTTTGTTTACTTGTTTTCCTTTCATTTTAACTTATTTTATTTTTTTTAAGTTAAATAAATGGGTTGTCATGTGACTCATGTCACTATTTACTCTTATTGGGTACTGGCTAGGTAGTAGGCTGCCAGCTTGCCATACTTTGTGCTTTATGCACCTAGCACCCAAGGGTGTTGTCTAAATATTTTTTAGCGAAAAAAAAAAAAAAATAGGTTGAGTCACGGCACTGGGTTAACTAACAAAAAAATCGAGTCAGGTCACGGATCAACTTGTTTTAACTTTAGGTCAAAAAATATGGTTTCAAGTCAAGTATTTTTCTGGTTGGACCAGAATTTTTTAGACTGATTTGTCATGTCTAGTTTTATGAAGCCACCAAAGGATGTGAAATTATGCATGGACCATCAATCATTTGCCCATCTATTGCTCACATGCATGTACCTTTCTCTTGATAATCAATTTCAAGAAGACATGTGATTTTCTTTTTGCTAAGCATTCACATTAAAGCTCTCAAAAGCTAAAAATGCTATTTTTTAGAATCTCATTCCAAAAAAACACACTACAACAAATGTGTTATTGTTAAAACTTTTAGCAACTGAGTTATAGTGGATTGCTATCTTTGACAGTCCATTGTAGCTCAAATCTTATAAAAATAATAATTTTTTAATACTTCAGTTAAAATATCTTCTCTCTCTCTCTCTCTCTCTCTCTCTCCAGACTATTTTCTCCTTTCTCATTTTCTTCTCTCTTTCATTGGTTTCTCTCTCTTTTTTCTTTCTTTCTTATTGGTTCTCATTGGTGGTTGTTTTATGATTTGCGATTTGGTATTTGGTGGCTAGGTTTTTGTGATTGTTTTGTGTTTGGTGATTCGTGATGGTTGGGTTTTGGTGGTTGTTTGTAATTGGTTGTTTGATGGCTGGGTTTTGTGATTTGGGGGTTGTTTTGTAGTGGTGGTTGCTAGTGGCGGGTTGATTTTGGGTTGGGGTTTACGATGGTGACAAGTGGGTGGGTGATGGTGACTGTGGGTTTGCTAGGTTATGCTTGCTGTGGTTTGGGTTGATTGGTGGTGACTGTGGGTTTGTTGGTGGTTTGTTTTTGTTTGTGATATTGGTGGTTGAGTGGTGGTGGTTGTGGCTATGGCTGTGGGCAGTGGTGGCTAGTAGTAGTGAGTGTGGGTAGTGACAATGGATTTGTGGGTGTGGGCAATGACAATGAATTTGTGGGTATTGGAAGAGTTGAGATTTAGAATAAATAATAATAAAAAATAATTAAAATAATAATATTTTAATAAAGTGGTAAAAGATATAAAACATTTGATATTAAATATATTGTAAAGAGAGTTGTTAAAATAAATAAAGTAAGTTTTAAGATGCTTAATGCTATTTTGAGAGTCCTAACGTGAACGCTCAAGAAAGGAGAAGATAGATATGGATTTGACTCTCCTACTTTCTGTTTTTTTGACATGGTTCTAAAATTAAGTTATCTTAATTATTCGTTGTAGTCACATCACATCTACTTAATTTTCTGTTGTTTTGTCTTTGTTATTGCAGTCCTTTTCCATGATGGGACCCTGTGGAGAAAGAGACGTCACTCCCCACGTTCATTTATGCTTAGAGTTTTTTTTTTTTGGATAGGATGCTTAGAGTTTTATCTATAAAAAATGGAATTGGGAACCAAATTATTAGACTAGACTTTATAGGAAGTCGACGTTGAATTTTTGGTATTATTGTGTGATATAATATAGTACAGATTAGCGATCCACTAACCACTTATTCCCAAGCATAATCTGTTAATTAATGATAAATTTAATAATTTTACTATTAATTTATCACTCATCTCAATGTGATCCAAGCTCACATACTGATTAAAGTTCAACACTAATTTTAACATTTTTAACTATTGGATATTGGCATCTCCAAGAATTTTGTTTAGGGGGTCATTAAAAAATTTTAATAAAAAGAAAACTTGAATATTATACCGAGTTATCGACAAATAATAATAATATGTGAAGTTTTACAATTTTATTCTATAAGTTTTTAAATTTAAAATGTTACATGATAATTTATTACGAGTATTTATTGCCCATGTGGGTAGCTATGAGCCTATGACCATTTTATTTTATTAAATTTATCTTACATTTTTATCTTTATATAGTTGTTATTATCTATTTGACTTTGTTTTTATAAAAACATTTTAGACTAAATGATTAATCTCAACTCATTGGCTCTATATTAATTATTGACGCACATAATCACACTCATTCATACATAACTTTATAATAAAAAGTTATTATAATATGATAACAATACACACACATGTATAAAAATAAAAAATAAAAAATAAACCTCTCTATTTCCTAATTATTAAATTAATTATATAAAGTTATATTATATTTATATTGTACACACAAATATCCACACACATCATAATTTACACAAATAACATTATAACAAAAGTAATGTACACAATTAATATTAGACACACTCACACACATATAATATAAATTGGCCAAAATGGGGTTTTAACCTTTCTCATAAACTTTCCAACAAAATGCTCCCTATCTGAAACTATTTAGGGATATGGCCCTGTTTTGAAACTCGATTTTTGAACAATCAAGTTATAGTGAAATTGAACTTAGGAATTTTTTTTTTCTTTTTTTTTTTCTAGAACTTGAGTTCCACTTGAATATTTTCAAGGAAGTCGAGTTCCATGAACTCGACTTCTTTGAATGGAACTCGAGTTCCACAAATTTTTTTTTTTTTTATTATAATTTTCAGTTTGCTATAACTCTATTGTCCAAAAATCGAGTTTTAAATTGAAACTCAATTTTTAGAAAATCGAGTTTTAAATTAAAACTCGATTTTTAGAAAATCGAGTTTCAAAACAAGAACATTCCCTAAATAGTTTCAGACAGGGAGCATTTTGCTGGAAAATTTTGGCGAAATGGGCAAATGCCCATTTTGGCCTATATAAATTTATAAAAAAGAATTACACTTACTCTTTTCTCTTAGAGTCGAAAATACTTGTAATAAGGGTGTACAAGATTTAAGTCAAGGTGTGCAAAAAAATATTTTTAAGAATAAATTAAAGTATCAAACTAACAAAAAAATATTTTACATATATAACAATAATAATAATTAATATTATTATTATTATTTTGAACTCAGGGGGTTCATTTGAACCCCTTGAATAGGTTGTAGCGCCGCCCCTGCGATTGGAGACGGATTACAAAATTTAAACTCGGTATTATTTAGACTAAATGGTATCTTACGCTTATTTTTACATATACTCTTTGTGGAGGGTGAAAAGTCCAACCTAACGTATTGGGCCCAAGGCCCTATTTGAAGACTACTGTTTGTCCGAAGAGATGAAAACACTTGAGAAGAAGCCCATGTGAAAGAAACATGTCTGAAGAGGAGCATGGGTCATAGTCCGAGGAGACATTTAATTGTCCGAGGAGTACATTGTCCTCGGATCCGAAGAAGCTTGGTCCAACAGGCGTCTGGGATGCTCCAATGACCCTCCTGACAAGTGTAATGATAGGGATGAACCTCAAATACGCATGAAGATAGCAGGAACGGAGAAATATCTAGAAGACAGACTTCAACCACCACATTAAATGCACTACACCCACTTCTCTGGCCGCATTAATGTGGAGAAGACCCCTGAACAGTGCACTCTCAGCTACCGCCACTCACACAAGGCTAAAGAGGATACATAATGAGACATACACTCAAGTGGGCGTCCAGATGATGAACAAGTGGACGATGAAGATGAAGGGAGAGGACACTATATAAGGGGGAAAGGCCTCTGATAAAGTCCCTGAACAGTGCACTCTCAGCTACCGCCACTCACACAAAGCTAAAGAGGATACATGATGGGACATGCACTCAAGTGGGCATCCAGATGATGAACAAGTGGACGATGAAGATGAAGGGAGAGGGCACTATATAAGGGGGAAAGACCTCTGATAAAGGGGGATCGGAAAAAGAAAGAAAGAAAGAAGAAAACACCATTACTGTAGCTCTAAGAACTTTAACAAACGTTCATTCAATATAATTCCTCTTCGGACGTCTATGTTTACATCTGTCCGAGCACGATTGAATGTTAATTTACTCACAAGCATTATAGTCCAATACTGTTTAATTCACTACTAGCCCGGCTCTTTCACCCACTCTCTACAAATTCATTGTCTTGGGTTCATTAGGCTCACAATCCATACCTTTTGGGTTTGAGTTACAAAAATTGACCCTACACTCTTTTATACAATATTCGTGATTACATGCATTGATATAAACATTTTAAAAGGGTAAAAATGTAATATCCACATTTGAACATGAAAAGCAGATATGAAACAATGAGTATAAAAAAATCATTACCCTATCATTTGCCGTAATACTATAAACACCATCATGTTCAAGTATAAAGTCTTTTTTTGACATGTACGATCCTATAATTAAATTGTTTAAAATATCTACCCTTTTTAGGATATATATATATATATATATATATATTGAAGGACGTTACAGTCAACGACCTTCAAAAGGAAATCAAGGAAACTAAGTCTGAAGTTAGAACCCTTAAGCAAGAGCTAACCATCCTTAGAGTTGATCAGCTCTTGCTTAAGGGTTCTAACTTCAGACTTAGTTTCCTTAATTTCCTTTTGAAGGTCGTTGACTGTAACGTCCTTCGTGGATTTGGTAAATCTCTTGTAGATATGTTCCAAATCAACTTTGAGTTCATGAAGCTTAGTTTATATATATATATATATATATATATATATATATATATATATATATATATATATATATATATACACTACAAAAACCAGTACTTAATTAACTAGCCACCTCAAAGAGTCGGAAAAAACAGGAAGTCAAAAAACAAAACAGGATAAAAACATGTGCTAGAACATGCCAGGACATCTCGATAACCTAGCTGCCTACGTGATTGAAATATACTTTTGAGTTTGAACTTTGAAGTGTCTTCAACTTGTCTTACTAGTCGAACAGATACTCTGTAAGTGTTTTTTTTTTTTTTTTTTTTTTTGGGAGGAACGAACTTTGTATGAATTTTCCATGAAATTAAGACAAAAGTATAATAGAATTACATCATTGGGGTTTTTTCATGCAACGAAAAAGAGGCGTCTCATCAGAAGAGCTATTCAAAACTGGATTGGAATGATTAATTTCTATCAACCTATATATACATATTAAATATTATGTTAAGTTCTATAAATTTAGGATTAAATGTTTAGAATTATATTTTGTGTGTGTTGGCAAACCGAGAATATAAACATGTCTAGTCTATGTGTTAGGCATTGCTCAAAGGTGTAAGTTTCAAGTTAGAGCTAACTGTAGAAAAGAAGAGTCAGAATTTGCCAAGCTTGATCGATCAAGAATCGCAGAAATTAGATTCTGCAAAATTTTTAAACCAACCTCAAGCCCGTGAAAACGTTTAGGGTTTCAATCTAACTTGTCCACATATAAAAAGGAAACTCTAATTACGTTTTGCAGACTTTTGGAAAACTTATGTGTTATTCTTTGTGAGATCTAAGAGGTTTTGTACCTTCTAATTATACAAGCGTCTACTGGGGCAAGATCTACAATCAAGCGATGGTAGAAACTAGTTGCTGCTACAAAGATCAACAATTGAAGGTGATCTGAAACCTTTGAGTGGAATCTCAAAGTCATAAGCGTGGGTGTTTGTGTTGTAGTAAATCCAAGAAGAGAAGGAGTTTGTGGATTCGGAGCTTGCACGTGATTGTGTTAGTAAGTTACTATTTGAGGTAGCAATAGATTTAGGGTTAAATCTGATTGTAAAAACTTCAATTCTCTTATAGTGGATTTGTTTTACCTTGAGAATTGCTAAGTCAAATCCTCCCCAGGTTTTTACCTTGAAACGGTTCGTTTTATTAGTTTTCCTAGATCACCATATCGTGGTGTTATTTACTTTTTCGCTGCTGTACATAATATGATTTATTATTGTTTAACTTAGATTTGAATAATTAACCTAAGTAATCACTTGACTAATATATTATGTTAAACAATTTGATTTAAGGGGTCTAAACAAACAAACAAAATATACTCCAAGGCTTGGTTAATTTCCCTTTTTATTTATTATAATTATTATTTAAGAATCAGTCTTCATCAAATTTAGTCTGGGCAAAAGGTCAAAAAGTGCCCTTCATCAATGAAATTTAGAATGGGTAAGGCTTGGTTCTAGTGCCCAAGCCAAGTCTCATTAGGTAAGTTTTTGTACTATGAAACTGTTTATAAGATATGCTTATGGGTTCACCCATTTTGCAAGAGTCAGAAGCACTGTTTCGGAAATACGTAAATTTTTTCCCTTATAGGACTTTGAACAATGTCTTGAAAGGCTTAGGACGTGCCAACTAATTTAGTTACACTCTTAAGTCTTGAGTCTCTTGACAGTCAACTTCTAGTTTTTTTTTTGCTGAATATCAACTTCTAGTTTTTAAATCTTCTAAGAAGATTTTTTTTTTTTTTTTTTAATTTATTCTCTTGATTTATTCTATTAAAAGAAACAGAAACCTAACATGGTTAGGTGTTATTTTATTATAGTCCTATTTATTTCATAAAATAGGTCTATAATTAACCGCATTGATTACATTTTTTACCGAGTAGCAAGAAGGAAATAGCTTGGAAAGTTCATTTGTTTATTTAATCACACTTTATATATATATATATATATATATATAATTTATTGTCTAATAAACAAATGGCAGTCGGTCTCCATCCAGGCTGTGCTATTTATAATATATCAAGTCTTAATGATTATAAGATAAGGAACAAAATTTAATGTGAATTCATTTTATAGTCAGTAAGTGCATAGATACAATATTTTTCCCAACAACTCATTTCAATAATTACAAAAAATATAAAAAGAGGGTGAGAGGAGGAACCACAGCTCACTTTATTTTTATTTTTTATTTTTTTTTTTGAGAGAGAGAGAGAGAGAGTTTCAGCTCTTTATTATCAAACCAAGACACCAATTATTTTTTGGTGTAGATGGAGATTGAACTCCAGATCTCTTATTCAACAATCAGAAACTTTACTAGTTGAGCTAATTGGAACTCATGTACTGCTCACCTTATGTTTGATTTGTCAAATATGAAGTTGTTTGCCACCAAATTCCTACATAATTTTATCCAATGATCCTTTGTTACTATCACAACTGATACTTATTAGAGATGATATATAGGAGAATAAATTAAAAAATTGGTACAGCCAATATTTACAAACGAGCATTGGCTCCTGAAGTCACCATTGTTCAAAAATCAGTAGTTAACACCCACTGAGGTATTGTGAAGGGCATTGTTAGATTCTCATAAAATAGGGGAAAACAATTAATTAAGTAATAGAAGAGGCATAGAGATTTATTAGCATTTGACATGACCTTAAAATAAAAAATAAAAAGAAAAGAACCACGCAGGATGCATGGGTTATTCCTAAATAGTTTCCACCATCTTTGTCAAGCTAGTTAACATGATGCTTCTTTTTTTTCTTTTCTTTTCTTATTTTTAAAATGGAGAATTAGAAGTTTTCTTTTGAGGTAGCTAATCATCATTTCCAAAAGCTCTGGTATAGATAGACACCCATAAAATGAAAGAAGTCAAGTTCAAGTTTCTAACCAGTATTTATTGATATTATTTAAATTACTATATGGCTAGAATAAATTAATTTCATTCTTCAATTACATTCATGTGGCATATACTAAAATAAATCAGTTAGGTGTTTGTCAATAGCACCTGGTGTTCATACCTAGGTGTTAAATTTAGAAAAGGATATGAAAGAAAAGAGTACTATCACTTGAGATACATACAGTTGTAAGTTTGAGGATGCAGTTACCCATGAGGGAAATCTTACAGACAGATGATTGTAGGACAAATCTTTGCATGGAAAGGAATGTGAAAGTGTTGAGTGAGTTGATTGGGTTTTGTATTATGAGAAATATTGATTGGTACTATTTTCGTATCTATTTAGGTATCAATATTGATGATGTGAGAAAATCAAATCAACTCATTTTACAATGAATAGTAAGATTTTAAGAACTTCAGTATAAAGTCATTATAGAAATTTTATTGGATCTTACTCCATTTAAAATATAAACTACATATATGAACATGGAAATTTTCAAAGGATGTCATTAACTTATATAATATAAAAGGTCTGAGGTAAACTGTAGAAATACAAGGTTCAAATTACTCCTTCCCATTGTAATTATAAAATTAATCAAAAAATTCAAAATCAAAATCAAAATTTTAGCTCTTAGAACTAAACAATAAAAAGAGGAACCAAAAAAATCCACACACACACACTTGGGCAAAGAATTATTGAATTTAGCCATGTAAAAGTCAAAATTTAGAAGATGCATGTAACATATGTGATGAGCTAATCACATATGTTCAAAGTTTGAATAAACATTGTCCTTAAACATTGTTTATTCAAACTTTGAACATATGTGATTAGCTCATCACCCAGCCAATAAACTATAGCAGCCTTTCATGAAAGTTCAACACAATCAGTCTAATTGAACATTTTCCTCATCTAAAGGACAAACTAAGGCACACTACATAAATGAATAGCAACTGATGAGAAGCTAATAGAAAGTGAAGTAGATTTGACATGATGATCAGTTTAAGGTTCTATTTCTTGGTTTTGTATGCAAGCATTACTATCCCAACCCAATGCCTTGGTGATATCTGTCTGCCAAAGAACCATGTTGCCTTGTTCATTTTTGGGGATTCAGTAGTTGATGCTGGAAACAATAACTATATCAATACTACCACTGATTTCCAGGTAAACTTTTCACCTTATGGGGAAAGCTTCTTCAGGTACCCAACTGGGAGACCTTCAAATGGCCGTCTAATTCCAGATTTCATTGGTAAGATAATAGTTACGTGTTGTTTTCTATTGAACCTGAATTGTTGCTTAATTTTTGAAGCATTTTTTGCAGCTGAGTATGCAAAATTGCAGCTAATTCCACCATATCTACATCCTGGTTATGAGCGGTATATTGATGGGGCTAACTTTGCTTCAATTGGAGCTGGTGCTCTTGATGAAACTCGTCGAGGATTGGTACACATTCTGTTCAAGTCATATTAAATATTGCAAATCTAAATGCATATCCAATAACATATCATTTTAAATTGTAAATGATGTAACACAGTAAATTGTCTAAAATCCAAGAAATAAAATTTTAATTGTGAAATGAACCCTCTCCGTTGCACTTGAAAAGGAGGAGTTGCCGTGGTTCCTTTTGTCAGAATTGTTTATATATTTACCCAAATTCAAATCCCTGCCCTGGCCCCATATGCTTTTGCCTATGTTGGGACACATTACTTACAAAATATAGCTCTCGTTCTTTTATATTCCATCATATTTTGAGACAAACTCGGTTCTTATGACATAACTGTTATAATCTTATGTTCTTCTCTCTCTCTCTCTCTCTCTCTCTCTCTCTCTCTCTCTCTCTCTCTCTCTCTCTCTCTCTCTCTTTGTCAGGTGATAAGCTTGAACACTCAACTCAATTATTTCAACAACTTGGAAACTCTATTGAGGCAAGAACTAGGTGAAAAAGAAGCAAAGGTTTTACTAGACAGAGCTGTTTACTTTTTTAGCATTGGAAGCAACGATTATTTTGTGACCATCAACTCAAACACCAGCTTGCTACAATCCTACTCTAAAGAAGAATACGTAAATTTGGTGATTGGCAACTTGACAAATGTGATCAAAGTAATAACAATTAGTGTTGTATACAATATTTTAAACAAATTTACGTTTCATTATTCTTTTTTTTTTTTTTTTTTTTTTTTTTTTAAGTTGGCAATAATTATATTTTGATTTTTCAGGAAATATATAAGAAAGGAGGAAGAAAATTTGTGTTCCTTGGCTTGGGACCATGGGGTTGTTCCCCGCTTTTTAAAGCACTAGTAAAACCAGGAAACACAGGTGCATGCTTGGAAGAACTTACAACACTAGTAAAACTACACAATAGAGCACTTTCTGAAGTCCTTCCGAAGCTAGAGAGCGAGCTCAAAGGACTCAAATATTCAACAGCTGATTTCTACACTTTTCTAAGTGAAAGAATAAACAACCCTTCAAAATATGGTATGTCACATTCTCATTGACATTTTCATAGTACAGAGTATATTATCAGTGTTGTACTTTGTATTTTACTTATGTCAGACTAATAGCATCTTTGTTTTAATTATGTTGGAAAGGCTTCACTGAAGGAAAGATTGCATGCTGTGGAACTGGTCCATATAGGGGAACTCCGAGTTGTGGAGGAAAAAGATCAGTGAAAGAGTACGAATTATGTGAGAACGTTAATGATTATGTGTATTTTGACTCTGGTCATCCTTCCGAAAAGGCCTACCAGCAATTTGCAGAGCTAATTTGGAGTGGAACTCCCAATGTCTCAGGACCTTACAATCTCAAAACATTGTTTGAACACTAATGTTTAATATAAAGTTAAATAATAAAAAAACATAAGCATAGAACTTATGTACAAGCTTAATGTAATAAATAAATTAATATGTAAATCAAATCTTCATGTTGTACTCTCAACACTTGGACACTACATCGAATGATTTTTCAAGTTGAATAATATTTTGCTTAATTTCGTTTAGTATTTCTTAACTTATCATATAAAAGTCTTAATACTAATGTTGTTTCCAATAGCTTGATTTAAACCACTTAATGTTTCCAAGTTCCAATAGAGATTAGTGACATTCATGATTTAAATTCCCTCTCCCTTAATTATCAAATTATTGGAAAATAAAAAGTGATGAGAGAGAGTATAAAAATGGCAATTTGAATTGTTTTGTCGGTTCTATCCTCTAATAAGACTTTACTTCATAACCTTAACGTACTTTCTTTCTTACTTTAGCATCGGGCTTTTGCCTCTTCACCTATAGGCGGCGGTGTCTTGGCTTTGCTCAGGGGTGGAGCCAAGAATTTTGGTTTGAAGGGGTCAAGTTACATATTTGTAAATACATACAATTACACAACTACATATATTGATACATGCATATATACATTTTATATAAACTTTAATGTGTATACACAAATTGTCTACTTTGCCACTAATATGTACAAAACGTTTTACCATTATTTAATTATAATTTTTTAAATCTTTTATTTTTTGGAGTGTTATCAAACCCTAACATTAAATATCCTCTATTTTTTCATTCAACGTTTTTAGTATAAATGAAGCATTGACAAACAATTGGAAACTTAACCACAATAGCAATAACAACAAAAGACTTGGTCCCAAATTGAAAATGAAATAAAAAAATATATATTTATGTCCAAAAGAAAATTTCTTTTTAGGAATTGTCACTTATATATTCTCAAAGTATGTAGTTTTTTTCATTTAACATTTTGCAACTAAATCAAGTATTGACAAACAATTCAAAAATTAACAACAACGAAAGACTTAGTCCCAAATAAAATAAAATAACTCTACGAGGAAATTTATTTTATTAAAAACTTACTATTTGAAATCAACAACCAAAACTTACCAATTAAGAGAGAAAAAAAACTAAAAAGAATTATTTTTTTTCATTACAAGGCAGATAGTTTGTTGTTCTTAACAATTATTTTTTAGAACTCAATGTTTAATTAGTTGTTCAATACTTTTTTGCAGGCCAGCTCTTATTTTTTGGAGGGGCCAACTATCAATTTTAATGTCTAGTATCTTAAAAAAATTGCAAAATTTATATACATTATAAAGTTTTTAGAAAATTTTGGAGTTGTGCTATCGCTCATGACTTAGTATAGAGTCCATGTAGTCGTTGGCCTTCCCACCCGAGGAAAAGGCCTATGAGTGGCCGGCCTTTCAAATGCCTTATTATTATTATTATTATGGAA
The DNA here is from genome assembly GCA_019022515.1 of Quercus aquifolioides. Taxonomy (NCBI): domain Eukaryota; kingdom Viridiplantae; phylum Streptophyta; class Magnoliopsida; order Fagales; family Fagaceae; genus Quercus; species Quercus aquifolioides. The sequence goes on from CM032333.1 coordinate 16,100,006, forward strand.
AATGCCTTATTATTATTATAATTGTTTGTTCGGTTGGAACTTAGAAGGAAAGAATATTGTTGAGGTAATCAACCATGCGTCCATTTTGTAGTGTTTCCAAATATATTGTGGGATTGAAAGTTCAAACTATATATATCAGTGTACAGAAAAAATTGGCACTGCACTTTTATGGTGTTAAACTGCATATCAATGTTTGAATTGGCCAAACGAGTCGATCAGATCGATCTAGCAATTCTATAGAATATGATCAATAACGTGGATACAAAATTATTCTTAAACTAAGAGCACTATTGGATGACTTCAAACAATAAAGAATGGTCACTGCTACCCTATCCTACCTTGTGCATATTAATTTGATTTTTATTCTTCTTCTTTTTTTTTTTTTCTTTTTTGAGTGGGAGAATTTGACTGTTATTCCTTCTTCTTTTTTAGAAGAAATTTGATTGTTATTCCAAAACTAGAAATAAGTCAAATAACATAAATGGATTTATTTTTTGAGGGTTAACATCAATGGACTTTCATTCAATATTTTTATAGTATAACTGTATAAATTACAAGTCAAAATTATTAATTGTTGAGTCTCCAAGTCCGCTGAGTTAGGCTCATTTGTTTTTAAATTTTGGAAAGCATTCTAAACACTAATGACAAACATGGACTTTGAATTCAGAATATGTTTAGTATCAATTATTACAAGTCAAAATTATTAATTATTGAAGCTCCCTTGGGTTAGGCTCTTTTGTTTTTAAATTTTGAGAAGCCCCAAGATTTTAAATTCAACTATGTGCTTAAAACCCACATTAAAAATTAAAGTAGTTGATCCTTCAAATCACTGACTATGTCTATATGTTTCCGTGGAATTAATTAATAGATAGAGAAGAACCCGCTTAATTGACATAAATTTGAGGAATTATGCTAGTTATTATTTCTCTAACCAAAAAATATTTGCCAATTCCTTGGAACAAAAGGTAGGTTAACATCCATCTAAGTATGTTTACAGACTAAATTTAATAAATTAATTTGTGTAATAAGTCAAATCATCATTTTATATACTCTCACATTTGGGCAGTAGATCAAATTAGAGGTGCAACTCAGCCAGTGGTGGCAAACACTACAAAAAATAGTTTTGAGGATTGGATGCAACGTTTCCTTAACTTAGCTGTGTATTACGTACCATTCTCTTGCTTATCAATTAGATGAATTTTTTAAAGCATCTTTTTAGTCATCCAAGGTCAATGGGACAAAATGGGCTTTTACCCTTCTCAAGCAAATTATATAAGGAAATGCCCCCCTTCCCAACTAAATAGGAAAATACCTCTCTTTTAAAACTCAATTTTTGATAAATCGAGTTAGAAAAAAAAAAATCCTGAAGCCCTATAGTGGCATTTTAAGGAGTCTATAGTGACGTTTTAAGGACCTATGTGACGTTTTTTAACTCAACTTCAAAAAAATCGAGTTATAGGTAAAAAAAAAATGCCACTATAGGTTGATTTCATTGCCTATAACTCGATTTCATTGAAGTCAAGTTAAAAAACGTTACTATAGGTCCTCAAAACGTCACTATAGGCTCCTTAAAAACGTCACTATAGGGCCTAACTCGATTTATCAAAAATCGAATTTTAAAAGAAGGGCATTTCCCTATTTAATTTGAGAAGTGGGACATTTCCCTATATAATTTGCTTGAAAAGGGCAGAAGCCCATTTTGTCCAAGGTCAATGTTTATAATTTGCATCTTAATGAAGGTGGATGTCTTATTTTAAACAAAAAAAAAGAGGGTGTGATTCACAAGAGAAAACCACATGGGAGGTTTATGCAGTTTTCTCAATTAATATGCAATCAATTTTTTTTGCTTTTAACAGATATATGCTAGACCAGTAATAATATTTTTTTTTCTAGACAAACCAGTAATAATATTACTTAAACTACAAAAATGGTAGTAAATAATAGTCTTGGTACATGTGCTCCCGTTGAAGTCAACACCATAATTCCCTTTTCTCAACCCACGGAAAAAAAAAAAAAGTCAACAACATAATTACTTTATTATTATTATTATTATTATTATCTTGTGCTTGTCTTTAATTTTATTGATAGTGTCGTAATGCCATCTTAGTCAAAAACATTTGGATAAATATGGTAAATTTATATTTATAGCCAGTGTTTACTCTATGATGATCACTCTTATCATCAAGTTATGACAACGGGTGTTTTTGGATGTGGATAAACTTTAAACCTTAAATCTCTTATTTGAAAACAAAAAACTTATTATAGACTTAACTGGAACTCCTATACTAGTCAAAATTTAGCGGAGTACATGTAATTGGATGTTTATTTGTGTTTGTCTTTATTTATTTATAGGTATTTGTGTTTGTCTTTAGATATTGTTTATTCAAATCTTTTTCCCTCTTTTTTTTTTTTTTTTTATGATAGGTGTTTATTCAAATCTTTAACGTATGTGACCAGCTCAACCAGCTGACATGAAAGTTCAACTGGAGCAATTTCCTCACATAAATGAGAAATTAAGCACCCTATATATACCAACTAAAAAGAAGTTTATAAAAAGTGAACAAGATTTGACATGATGATCAGTTTAAGGTTCTATCTTTGCTTCTTGGTTTTGCATGCAAGCATTAGTATCCAGACAACCCAACGCCATGGTGAAATCTGTCTGCCAAAGAATCATGTTGCCTTATTCATTTTTGGGGATTCAGAAGTGGATGCTGGAAACAGTAACTACATCAATACCACTACTGATTTCCAGGCAAATTATTCACCTTATGGGGAAAACTTCTTCAGGTACCCAACTGGGAGATCTTCCAATGGCCGTCTAATTACAGATTTCATCTGTAAGATTATAGTTAATTAAGTGTATGTTTTTCTCTTGGATTTGAATTGTTGGTCAATTAATTTTTGAAGCATTATTGCAGCTGAGTATGCAAAATTGCCACTACTTCTACCATATCTACAACCTGGTTATAAACGGTATATTGATGGGGCTAACTTTGCATCAATAGGAGCTGGTGTTCTTGATGAAACTCGTAAAGGATTGGTACACATTCTATCTGATTAAGTACAGGCTTCTTAGATATTACAAATTTATAAGTGTTTAAGTGAAATGTCATTTTAAATTTCAATCATTCTATACGATCCAAAAAATAAGTTCTTAACCGTGAAATGTGCCCTCTACATTTCACATGAAAGGGAAGGGTTGCCATTGTTTCTTTTGTAAGTATTGTTTATATATTATCGAATTTCAAAATCCTTGCATTCGCCTCATATGCTTCTCCCTCTCTCTCTTTTTTATTTTTTATTATTCGATATGCTTTTTGTTCATTCTGCAACACGTTACTTATAAAATTTAAGATCCCTTTCTTATATATTCGATCATATTTTGATACAGACACTATTCTTACAAGTAAGCATGTTCTTATCGAATTTCAAATCCTTGCATTGACCTCATATTTTGCTTTTCTTACTCCCTCCATATCAGGTCATAAGCCTAAACACTCAACTCAATTATTTCAACAAAGTGGAGACTCTATTTTGTGCCCTTTACCACAAACCCCAGCTTGCTTCAAACCTACTCTGACGAAGAATACGTAAATATGGTGATTGGCAACTTGACGACTGTGATCAAAGTAATTACAATTATTGTTGTATTCAATATATAAAACAATTTCGTGTTAGGTTATTTTGTTTTCGTTTCCAAATTGCTTATAATTATACTTTAATATGCTAGGAAATGTATAAGAAAGGAGGAAGAAAATATGTTTTCCTTAGCTTGGCTCCATGGGGTTGTACCCCGCTTTTTAAAGCACTACAACCAGGAAACACAGGTGCATGCATCGACGGACTTACAACAATAGTAAAACTACACAATAAAGCACTTTTTGAAGTCCTTCCAAAGCTAGAGAGAGAGCTCAAAGGATTCAAATATTCAATAGCCGATTTCTACACTTATCTAATTGAAAGAATAAATAATCCTTCAAAATATGGTATGTCACATTGTCACTTCCATTTTCATAGTACAGTAGGTATATTTCTGTAGTTGTACTTTTTTTTTTTTTTTTTTTTCATGGACTAATAGGATCGATCTTTGATTTAATTTTGTTGTAAAAAGGTTTCAAAGAAGGGAAGATTGCATGTTGTGGAATTGGTCCATACAGGGGAATTCCCAGTTGTGGAGGAAAGAGATCAGTCAAAGAGTACGAATTATGTGCGAAGGTTAGTGACTATGTGTTCTCTGACTCTGCGTACTTTTCCGAAAAGGTCTACCAACAATTTGCAGAGCTAATTTGGAGTGGAACTCCCAATATCACTAGACCTTGCAATGTCAAATCATTGTTTGAACATTGATGTTTTTAGATTTAATAATAAAATGTTAAATTAAGGTCATAAGCATAAAACTTATGTACAAGCTTGATGTAATAAATTAATATGTTTAATCAATCAAATTTTTATGTTATATCCTCAATACTTGCACACCATACCTAATGATTCACAAGTTGAATAAATTTTTGCTTAAATGTGTATATGGATGTGTTTGGCAACTCTACTATGGAAATACATTCTTTCAAAAATGCATTTTTTTTATATATATAAAATAATAATAATAATAAGTATTACGAGAGAATGTATTTTTTCTGAAATTTTTTTATTTTGTATTTTGCTGAAACTCTTACTAAAAAGAGGTTATGTTAAATGAAATTGCGTTTAGTACCAAACAAAATGATGATAGGATGGCTATATGGTAATATCTTTCTAATAATCTTTAACTTAGAAATAAAAATTTATATGCATTAATTTATGTTCACTTCGATTACATAAAATCCAAATCAACACCACCGACACCATTTACCGTTGATACTTTCTTATGTAGCATCCTCGATTACATTAATTAATTTGTTATCCTGTGTCACTCTTCATACATGATATGAACCTTCCTATAATCAACAGCACCAACACCATTGATCATTGATACTTTCTTATGTAGCATCCTCGATCTTCATATGCATGGCCAGTCAAAATTGAGTTTCTATATACAAATTTAGTTAGGCATACAATGAAGTATTACCATCTTATTGCGAAGCAAAAGAGAATAAGAAGTTTCAATAATTAAACCCTTCCAATTACGTATAGGGTCTCATCTGTTTACTACACAGAAACTGTAAAATAAAAGTTTGACACTATGTATTAATAAACATTAATTATGCAACTTTGATAATAGGATCACACATTGATGAAGATAACCAATTTCGAAATCAGCTTTAAGATGATGTTATCTTTCTTTCTTTCTAAGAAATAGTGAATTTTATTTAAACATTGAAGTACAATACAAGACATCCAAACTCACGCAACAACAACAGAACTAAAACAAAACATAATAGCCACAAATGGCTATCAAACCACCAAGGGTTGTGTGTGTGTGTGTGTGTGTGTGTGTGTGTTGTGTTAAACTGCATAGCAATGTTTGAATTGGGCAAACATGTAGATCTACTAAATCAATGGCATATGCCCAATAACGTAGACACAAAATTATTCTCAAAATAGTAGCAATATTGGATGACTTGGAACAATAAAGAATGGTGTCTTTTGTTGTTGAGTTTAAACCAAGTTATGCAGTTTAGTTGTTGCTGAAGAAATAGGAACTGGAACATATTGAGATCAAAGTCTAGAGTTTCAAATACTTTCTTATTATTTTGGGTTTAAGCTCATTGGGAGATTTTCCATGCACTTGAAGTTGTTTATTTGAAGTACTCCCTTTCAGTTCTTTTACAAGTTTATAATACTTCAAGATAGCTCATCAACCCTTCCAATATTTAATTTTTTTTTACATCACTGTACGTGTACAGTGATGTAATACTCCAATGTACCTTGTTCCTTATTTTATGCAAACTGAATATCTAGATAAGAGATATGTGTCACTGCTAATACTTTAATAAGCTTCAAAAGTTTGTCATTTTCAACAAAAAAAAAAAAAAAAAGCTTCAAAAGTCGGTCTTAAGAAAAATAGAAACATCAATGTAAATTCTTGACCTAGTATATATAAAAGTCAAACTATGCACAAATAGGCATAGTTTATGCAATGATCTCTCATTCATTACAAGTTATGTTTTTTTCAATCTCAATTTTGGTACATCATTTTATGATTGTAATCCTTGTTGTCTAGATAAGAGATATGTGTCACTGCTAATACTTTAATAAGCTTCAAAAGTTTGTCATTTTCAACAAAAAAAAAAAAAGCTTCAAAAGTCGGTCTTAAGAAAAATAGAAACGTCATTGTAAATTCTTGACCTAATATTTATAAAAGTCAAACTATGCACAAATAGGCATAGTTTATGCAATGATCTCTCATTCATTACAAGTTATGTTTTTTTCAATCTCAATTTTGGTACATCATTTTATGATTGTAATCCTTGTTGTCTAAATAGGAGATATGTGTCACTGCCAATACTTTAATCAGCTTCAAAAGTCTGTCTTAAGAAAAACAAAAACATCATTGTAAATTCTTGACCTTGTATATATAAAAGTCAAACTATGCACAAATAGGCATAGTTTATGCAATGATCTCTCATTCATTACAAGTTATATATGTTTTTTTCAATCACAATTTTGGTACATCATTTTATGATTGTAATCCTTGTTGTCCAGATAGGAGATATGTGTCACTACCAATACTTTAATCAACTTCAAAAGTCTGTCATTTTCAAAAAAAAAAAAAAAAAAATTCAAAAGTCTGTCTTAAGAAAAACAAAAACATCATTGTAAATTCTTGACCTAGTATATATAAAAGTCAAACTATGCACAAATAGGCATAGTTTATGCAATGATCTCTCATTCATTACAAGTTATGTTTTTTTCAATCACAATTTTGGCACATCATTTTATGATTGTAATCCTTGTTGTCCAGATAGGAGATATGTGTCACTGCCAATACTTTAATCAGCTTCAAAAGTCTGTTATTTTCCCCAAAAAAAAAAAATTCAAAAGTCTGTCTTAAGAAAAACAAAAACATCATTGTAAATTCTTGACCTAGTATATATAAAAGTCAAACTATGCACAAATAAGCATAGTTTATGCCATGGTCAGTTTTGGTATACAGAGGGGTATATTCCCATTCTGCCTAGATCTGGTATCATATAATAAGTCATATCCTTTCAACATATTTTAGAAAACCGGTCTTCAAGTATTGGCAACTTGGCATGGTTTGTGCCATGATTAGTTTGGGCATATACGGAGACTTGAACCTATGACCATTAGCTTAAAAGCCCAATGCTTTACCAGTTGAACTATACACCCAAAAAAATATATAGTAGTAAATAGGGATTGGTGCAAAAAAGAAAAGAGGTGACCCCTCTAAAGTTTTTAATGGAGAGTGGAGATATTCAAGTTTCAAATTCCCCTTCCTATTGTAATTATCAAATAATGAAAAATAATAATGCATTGTTTATCCTTTTTGGATAAATCTTAATCTACCATGATGTCAAATCAGATAATAATGTAAATTTTTTAGGATAAGTGATAGTTTATCAATTATTGCACGAGCCTCTTGATTCTCATTATTTATCAATATGAATCCAAGAGTGGTATTCAAGAATGTTTTTCGAGTAGGAGTAGTTGAATTGGGTGTGCATTCAACCCCCAAATCTGACCAAGCCAATGCCTCGGGTAAGTTTTTTGTAGATTGAAAGATTGGGTTGAGTTCTTTTTTTTTTTTTTTAAGCTTGGGTTGGAAAAATTTTCAGCTCCAGTAACCCGACCAAAACCATGTTATTATTATTCTAAAAAAATGTTTTTTTTTTAAATTTATTAGTTTGATCTATTTTGGGTTTTGGGACTCAGTTTAAATTTATTAGTTTGATTTATGTTGATATTAGTTTTGATTAAATTAGAATATTAGACCCAATTTTATAAATTGTAATCATTTATTGAATATTAAGCTTAAATAGCTGATTGAAAACTTTTATTTTCTTTTTTTTTCTAGGATTATGAATATGGCCTCAACCTGATGACCCCATCCAACTCGTTGATTTTTAGAGCTAACCTGAGTTGAGTTAGCCATGCATTTAGATGTAACTAATTGTTGATTGCTTAATTGTTAATAATTCGTTAAATATAGTAGTGCATAAAAAATGAATCTTTAAAAGGTTGTACATAAGCATAAACTAAATCATTTTCCACTTCAATCAAAATAAAGTGCCTATTTTACTGTTAGAATTATATTTACTAGATTTAATAATTTACATAATGTCATGTTATTCAAAATTTTAAATAATAAGGCACTTGATACACTTTTAGATTTCTAATATATACTCTAAACCATAAAATGGGAACATGCCAAGATTACCAATGACAAGAAAAAATTCATTGGGCTGAATTATAATATTGGGCTAGTGATATATATATACTTGTGGGAGGGGAATTCTAGCATTTTGCCCTTATTTTAAAAAAAATTTAACAATATGTCCTTATTTTGAAACTATTTGAGTCTATGTCCTTGTTTTGAAACTCGATTTTCTCAAAATCGAGTTTCAATGTAAAACTCAATTGGTTTAAAATCAAGTTATGCCAAATGAAACTAAAAAAAAAATAAATAAATAAAACATAAAAAAAATAAAAAATTATGGAACTCGAGTTCCATGAATTTTTTTTTTTTTTTTTTTTTTTTTTTTCATTGCCCTATACTTAATTTTAAACCAATCAAGTTTCAAAACAGGGACATAGACCTAAATAGTTTCAAAACAAAGATATATTGCCTAATTTTTTAGTCAATAGGGGCAAAAGGCTAGAATCTCCCTCGTAACATCAACTCGTGCGAGATAGTTCAGATATAGATGTTGTTTCTTAGTTTGGAAATAGCTTCACCTAATATGTACTCTTTCAAATAAGAGAAGAGGAGGTTCAGAATGAACAAATCGAAGTCTTAGGAAAACCTCAACCCCAGGTATATAATGGGCTTAAGCATATCTAGCCCATTGTTGAAGATGAAGCATGGGGCAGGGGCACTCAAGAAAGAGAACTATTGTGTATGCTTTATAGGGGTGTTACTACACTCATGTTAGGTGCATGGCACCAAGGCCCAGCCCACATAGTAGCAAAGCCCATATATGGGCTTGTCTTGTTTTGTCCATGACTAGCAGGAATCCTAATTCAGATAGGTTTAGGAATAAGAGGGCTGGCTTGCTTATAAAAACAAGGAGTTTGTGCTGCATAATGAGTGCTAGAAAAAGAAGACGGCCAAGAGAGAGAGAGCTATGAGTGGCACATGGTTTTTCCTTTCAAGCAGAAAGAGTTTTTCAAGTAAATATTTGTTTTGTTGTGTGTAGTTGTTTTTTGAGACCCAACAAGAAACTCATAATCTTTTAGGAAATTTGCATAGCGTTTCCAAGAAAATGCCATCATGAGTAATCTAACTAGGTTGGTCTCCATACATTTGTAATAACTTAAATATATCAAAATTTTCAGATTATTTTTCTTCTTCGATGAAAAAAACTCGCTAAATAATTAAATATAAATATTCTAGGAAGTTCATTCAATTTAAATGGAAAGACAACAAAAATGGTTGCAACTCACAAGAAGAAAAGGACAAAAAATAAATATCGAACAAACACAAGCAAAATCAAAATTATATATTTTCTCATGAACTAGGTGATCAAGGGAAACATTTTCCAGGTATTCAAGCAACGTTCTAGCTTCCGAGGCCACCAAATTCTGCCAACCTCAACATTCTAGTAATGTAAGTTATAAGGCACTTGATACACTTGTGCTTGAGTAAGTCATTTTTTTGGACTATGCTTATATTCTTCTCTTTTCTTTTAATTTTTTGCTTCACTTCACAAGCGGAAATTCTAGCCTCTTTTCTCGTAAGCCCGTCTAGCTCAGTTGGTAGAGCGCAAGGCTCTTAACCTTGTGGTCGTGGGTTCGAGCCCCACGGTGGGCGTTGCATTTTTTATTTTTTTTTAACGAAGAAGAACTTTTCTCTGTGTTGTTGTACGATCCCATTGAACTGCTCTTATAAAATGCTCTCTAATCATTTCTTTTCTCTTATGTTGTCCTCTTTCTTTGCTACTAGAAAAATATTTTAAAAACCCAACAAAAATGAAGAAAAAAAAAATGAGAGAGAGAAAGAACCTTTTGGGTGTGAAAAAACTATAAATAGAATGAAAAAAAGAGTTGTAAATTTACAATAAGAGGAGGGGACTAAGAAAAGTAAAAAATAAAGAAAGATAAAAGAATAGAAGAAAAGTGTCATTAAGTTAAATAGTAGTCGGGAGATGAAAAGATAAAAGAGATGGGAAAGTTATAAAAAGTATAACAATAAGTTGAAAAATTAATAAGAAAACAAAATAAGAGAGAGAATGTTAAAAATGGGTGGATGATGTGGCCATTGATGTGGCTCAACAAGAGCATAGCAATAATAAATGCTACACTTTAGTTTTTAGTTATATATAGATATAGATATAGATATAGACATAAATAGATATCGATTAATATTGATTGACTGAGTGATTAATGAGAAGTCACCTCATGTGTTGAACAAAAATACACGTCTCAATTAAAAAAAGAAAAAAAAAAGAACTAAAATTACTACAAACACCTCACAAAGATAAGCAATGTTTGACCTAATCAACAACAGACTATAAGCCAACTGAAACACACGCAAGTCATGCCTTAATACAATTCCTCAATGTTTCCACTTTTTTTTTTTTTTTTGGAGGAACCAGTAAGAAAATATTTTATAAATAAACTAAATCAGCTTGGAATACAAAATGCAGCCCAGACGGTAGATCTTCTAGAACTGCAGATAAAACTGCTCTTCTAGCAATGGAATGAGCAAGCTGGTTGTCCTCCCTTTTTACATGTTTGAAGCTATATTTATGAAAAACCTCTGATAGCAATCAAATCTCTTCAATAACATGACCAAACATAGTTTTTGATGGTGCCTGGTTGTTGATAGCTGTGACAACTCTCTGGCTATCTCCTTCGAACTCCACCTTAGAAATGCAAAGTTCTCTAGCAAAACTTACTGCCCTACTAGCTGCCAAGGCTTCCACCAAATCTACTGAGTGAGGTAGCGTAATTTTTTGGCTATGGGCTGCCATTACATTCCCATAGGCATCCCGAATCACTACACCAATACCAGCTAGGAAGAGCTTAGAGAAAATCGATCCATCAAAATTTGCTTTGTACATTCCTTCACTTGGAGGGTTCCACCTAAACGGACTCCTTGGTTGCACATCTCTAAGAATTTTTTGTTGCACATCGAGCAATTCATTGAGTAGTTCCTTAGCTTTCAATGCCACTTCTGTCAAAGTCCATGTCGGTTGCTTTTCTCTGATCCTATTTCTTCTTTGCCAAAGGCACCAGGTAATCATAGAAAATAATGCCACTTTGAGAGAAGGAGCTTGTTCAATCACTATACTAGCCAATTCAACAAATGATCTAAACTTGGAGGAAGTTAATTTCTGACCGCCAAACCAATAGAGCCTGGTCACATAGCCATAAGGCATGTAAGCAATCTTCTAAGTGTTCCCCACAGTAACGGCATTGATTTTCCTTGAGGACATTCCGTTTGAATAAGTTTTGCTTGGTCAGGAGAGACTCTTTGGCAGCACGCCACTTGAAATGTCTAATTTTGTTTGGGACTTGAATTTTCTAGATTTTATTCCACAGTTTGTTTGAAGTTTCAGCACTAGAGCAATTTGGAAGGCAATTGTAGAATTCAGAAACTAGCATCCAGTGGGCAGTTATTACAGAATATTCACCATCCTGAGACAGCAACCAAATGAGTGTATCCTTGTTGCTGTAGTTGCTGATAGTTTTTCTCTTGATATACTGCTTCCCAATGTTTCCACTTTGCATATGAAAATTGACACTTTTAAGTTTGACTATGTATGTCCCTTGAAATCCATTCCATAATAAGAAATCAGAAAAGCAAGCCAAACTCATTTGAACTGTCTGGAAACTCAAATAATCAATGGAGAGCTTTTCATTCTACACTCTCTCTATAGCCCTGTTTCTATGTTTGTTTTATGACACAACACATTGCCAACAAGCTTACCTGAACAATTCACAGCTCAATTGCACTAGCGACCCTTCTATATCAAAAGGGTACCTATGCAATCGTCCTCTACAGACATGCAAATCCTATGTAACCTTCAGGTCCCAACCACCCTATGACACTGCCAAAAGCATTGCCGATTTGCTTGGATCCGATGCCTCCCTCATTGCTTCAATAAACAATGTCTCAAATATCTTCGACAGCATTCCAGCTGATAAGTTGTCTACAGTTCCAATTACATGCTTATGTTCCGGCACTATCTACCAGTACTATGCTCATTACACAGCCAAGAAATCAGATACATATTTTCATATAGCAAATGATACTTACCAAGGCCTTACCACTTGCCAGGCACTGACTGGTCAAAACTACTATAATAGTGGAGATATTCCGGTGGGCACAGAGCTGACGGTTCCAGTGAGATGTGCATGCCCCACTGAGAATCAGACGGAGAATGGAGTCATCTCCTTGCTTGATTATATGGTGAAAAGAAATGATACAGTTTTATCAATTGCCAAGGCTTTTGGGGTGAGTGTGTGGAGCGTATTAGAGGCAAACATGTTGTCACAGAATAGCACTATCTATCCATTTACACCTATTCTGGTTCCTCTGGAAAGCAAAACTTGCACTACAAATCCGGGTAGTTTCTTTTGCGACTGTCCTAATGGCTATGCTGCAGATGGTGTCAGCTGCAAAACCGATCCTAGAAAGTTTCCGGTCAAATGGATTGCTCTATTAGGTATCTCTCTCTCTCTCTCTCTCTCTCTATGTATGTGTTTGTGTGTATTAGCTAGCCGTTGTCTTGAAGAAACAAACTTGATTGGTTGGAGTAATTAAGTAGTCACATCCCATATCAACTTTTAGTAACCAATAATCAGTGATAAATATCCTTATATCTAATATCAAAACCTCACAGAAAGAAAGGAAAATTGCGTTCTCTATATGTCTGAGCATGCTCACAGAATCTAGCTATTTTGCACTCATTGGAATCAAGACATACAATCCCAAAATTGTCTTGGAGATAGGTTTGTAATCAAAATCAAATTAGGCTATCCGCAAATTATCCAAGGATAACCAGAATCACACACACACATTTACTAGTTAAATTTTCTAAATACGATCGATGAAGGTCTAATTTAGATTAGTCTGTCAACTAAAGTACTACAGAAAGAATTACACAGATTTCATATAGTTTGATCAATTTTTTATTCTTTACTTCAGGTATTGGCATTGGCATGGGATTCTTGTGTCTATTTCTTTTAGGCTACAAGTTATATCAGTTCCTAAAGAAAAGAAAACACAGAATTCATAAGGAAAAATTGTTCAAGCAAAACGGTGGCTTCTTGTTACAAGAAAAATTATCAACTTATGGAAGTAGTGAGAAAGCAAAGATATTCACTGCAGAGGAACTGCAAAGGGCAACAGACAGCTACAACAAAAGCAGATTTCTTGGTCAAGGAGGCTATGGCACAGTTTATAAAGGAATGTTACCTGATGGCCACATAGTTGCAGTTAAAATGTCGAAAGGAATTGATAAAAGCAAAATTGAGCAATTCATTAATGAGGTTGTCATTCTTTCCCAGATCAATCATAGAAACATTGTCAAATTATTGGGTTGTTGTTTGGAGACCGACTATCCGTTACTTGTTTATGAATTTATTCCTAATGGAACCCTTTCCCAACATATCCATCGGCGAAAAGATCTTGAATCATCACTTTCATGGGAGAACCGCATTAGAATTGCATGTGAAGTTGCTGGAGCAGTAGCATATATGCATGGTGCAGCTTCAATCCCCATCCTTCATCGAGACATCAAATCTTCCAACATTCTCTTGGATGATAAGTATGCTGCCAAAGTGTCTGATTTTGGTACATCAAGAGCAGTCCCAGATGATAAAACTCACCTCACCACAGAAGTGAAAGGAACTTTGGGGTACTTGGACCCAGAGTACTTCCAATCAAGTCAACTCACAGATAAAAGTGATGTATATAGCTTTGGAGTTGTGCTTGTAGAGCTTCTAACCGGGCAAAAACCAATTTCTTTTGCGAGAGGTGAAGAAGAGAGAAATCTTGTTTCGCACTTCATTGCATTGACAAAGGAGGATAGACTGCATCAGATTTTACAACCTCAAGTCGCTAGAGAAGCAAGTAAAGAGGATATTCATGCTTTTGCAAATCTGGCAATGAGATGTTTGAGATTGAATGGAAAAAAGCGGCCTACAATGAAAGAAGTTTCGATGGAGCTGGAAGCTTTGAGAATATCTCAAAAATGCTTAGAGAATTTCCAAGAGCCTCATTTATTGAAAGATGAAGTATCATCCATAGGCAGCACAAGGGAAAGCCAAGAATCTTCGGAGGTATTCTCCTTGATAGGCAGCACAGAGAGTTTGCATCGATCTTGAAATCAGCTTGATAGAGGAACTTTTTTCTTTCTTCTGTAGTCTTAACAGAGGCATTCACCTTTCAAAGAATTGTGCAGGGTAATGATTTTTAAAGTAATGAACTTATAAGTTCATTCCTCCTAAGCATCAATTGTCACATCCCAAACCCAAAGGGTTCAAAGTAATGAACTTATAAGTAATATAATTATATGATAAAATATTCACAGGCCAAAATCTTCACAACATAAGTCAGAGCAATATAACATATTTACAACGATACAACTACAAATCATATGCCTCCAAAAATACATGAATATAATCCGAACACCAAATGATTTAACATAAAGTCACAGTGCTCTCTAGAATATACAAACCCAGCAACAAATCTTGGTCTAACAAACCTAAGGCTAACTCAGGAGCCCAACTTCCAATAAAATTAACTATTGCCACCAAAAGTTAGCAAGACTAGAACACTAACCATTTATAACGTGAATCTCCCAGAAAGCATTGTAGTCCAATCACAATCAGTAAAGGCTAGTACACCGTTCCTGTATATTATAGGGGTGTTACTGCTCACAAACCCATAATCTTTAGGAAATTAGCATAGTGTTTCCAAGAAAATGTCATCATGAGTAAACTAACCAGGTTGGTCTCCATACATTTGTAATAAAGTAAATTTATCAAAATTTTAAGATCAATTTTATTTTTTGATAAAAATAACCCACTAAATAACTTAATATATTATATACAAAATTACTAGAACAAATAAAAAAGTTCCAACTCTCACACAAACACACACACAACGAAAACCACCACAAAACAAAACAAAACCAAAAATACAAAAACACAAACAAAATCAAAATTATATATATTCTCATGAACTAGGTGAAGGGATACATTTTCCAGGAATTCAAGCAACGTTTCAGCTTCCAAGGCACCAAATTCTGCCAATCTCAACATTCTAGTAATCAAAAAAGAATGGATCGTGTTTAACATGCCAATTAATTTACTGCACATTACAGATTCAGGTGTCACTCACACACCAGGGTAGTGATAGATTTCAGTTTCCAGAGCCTCAAGTAATGTAAAATGATCTCAAACCCAAGTACCAAAAACAAGTAACTGGTAAAATGTGAATTGGTCAAGACTAATTAAATTTCAGACAGAAATCTAAATATCACAAATTGATAATCAATTGAATGCCAAAATAAATAGCATACATGTTTAAACAGTTGAATAATGTTACAAACAATTCAGGATCATAATGATCATCACTGATGCTCTACATCAAGCCAGAATAAGAGAGACGTTCGAGCATAAATGACTCGTACTCGCTGCAATTCCAGGTCCCCACTTGTTAAAACGGCCTTTGCGCCTCCTTCAATGCGAGTTTGAGGGACAAAAACACCATCACTATGGCTATTCAACGAGGAAGGGAGCTGCTGAGTAGCACTGGCTGTACTCATAATCGGGCATGACAGATAGTCCAAGGGGTTCAACACACATTGAAGAACACATACATCTATAGTTAGCCTTCCCTTTCTATGAAGCAAGCAGCAACCAAGCTCTGCCTTCACTGTTAGGTTTGCCAGTTTAATACAATAATTTTTTTTTTTTTTTTTTTTGATAAGAATACAATAATTTTTTCTTAAAAATATTTTTGCACCCTTTGACTTAAATCTTATACACCGTTATTTTAAGTATTTTTTACTCTAAAGTAAGAGCCAGTGTTTGTGAATTGTAAGTGTCACTCTTTATTATAAATTTTAATTATATGAGTATGAATATGTTTAATACTGATTGTGTGCATTATTTTTATTATATAATGTCATTTATGTGAATAATGACTTGTAAGTAGATGTTTGTGTGTACAATATAAATATAATATAATTTTACATAATTTAATAATTGGAAAATGGAAAGGATTTGTAATATGAGTGTGTATAGTTATCATGTTGTAATAACTTTTTGTCATAAAGTTAGAAAAATTCAAGAAAAAAATTGCAAAGTTAGTGATTATTCAAGCATTTGATTGGTTAAGTAAACACGTAGTGAATTATTTTATATATGAATGAGTGTGGTTGTATGCATCAATAATTAATATAGAGCTAATGAGTTGAGTTTAGTCGTTTAGTTTAAAATATTTTTATAAAAATAATGACAAATATATAATATTAACTGCATAAAAATAAAAATGTAAACAAACTTAACAAAATAAAATGGTCATAATTATCCATATTGACAATAAATACTCATAATAAACTATCCTGTAACAATTCAAAATTTGAAAACTTATAGAAAGAAATTGTAAAAATTCATATATATATATATATATATATATTTGGTCTATAACTCGATATATTCAAGTTCTCTTTTTATTAAATTTTTCTTAATTTAAATTTCTTAATGACCTCCTAAAAAAAATTCTTAGAGGCGCCATTAGTACTTTCCAAACTGCTGGATAAAAAATTAAAGGGTACCTATCGACACTAACATATATAATATTGCAGAATATCTATTGTGACATACGTACTTTTGAATCCATGCTCATGGTATAAGGCTCAAACATGTTTCTTTTTATTTCTAGATCTCTGCCATTGTCAAAGGCCTTGTAACTGAATTGGCACCTACTCATGCACCTCATGCACAAAGTGCTTAAGGGTCTAGGGGGGAAAGGGTTCGACCTGTGGGGTTAGCAACATGTTGTAATTATTTCTCAGGAAAAAAAAAAAGATCTATGCCACTAAACCCAGCAGCATGGAGGTGGACCCTCAAATATATATTTGTAGAAAGAAAACTCCCATAAAACCACCCCATAACAAAATAAGGTGAAACATAAATGTAAATTTTGCAAACCTGTCTGAGCGTCGAGAACAAATGAGTGTTGTCTCATCGGGAAGCTCACCCCCACCAATCTGAACAAAGTAAGTTTAAATTGAAAGTAGTGAAAATGGAAGAGGATAATTTCAATAAAAGTTTGTTTTTCTTTCTACCGGAATATGATCAGTAGGAGGAAGTTTGTTTGGGACACTTAAGCACAAAATTAGAATAAATAAACTTAATCTTTCTTGACTTGCTAAAATAATGTTGTTTTTGTTCTCAAATTTTAAAAGTACTCGTAAATGCACAATGTTGGGCTATATGGATCCTACTTACAATGAATCCTAAATAAAGTTTACATAAGAAGAGAGAGAGATAGGATTAGGCATACATGGGCTAACAATATAATTAGGCCTCTTGGGCCTACTCATCTATATTATTATTTAAGAGGTTTTCAAGCCGTTTAAGTTCTGGACTCCTTGCCATAAACTCTAAATAAAACTCCTAAATTTTAGGTAAATTTAAAATTTAAAAAAAAAAAATTTCCGCCAAGTTTCTCCATGTCCCATAAAATTAGGCACCCCCTCTCCTTACACTTTCCAGCTTTTTTCTTTTTGAAATTATATCAACTTGGGTTTATTTTTGTTAGAGTTGAACACATGCAAAAAAAGAAAAAAGGGAACCTGTTTTTTTTTTTTTTTTTTTTTTTAGAAAATTGAAATGAACATTTTTTTTTCTCTTTATTTAAAACTATTTACCTTTACCAAAAAAAAAAATTTGAAGAGCAACCGGTCCAGATTATTACCCGACCCAATATAAAAATGATACATTTTTTAATGAGAGATTCTATGAGATTTAGCCCATGGAATGGAGGCTTAGGCTGGTAGGCCCTAGCTAGGCCTTTTTAAGCCCATTGTGAATCCATTATGTGAGATATAAATACTATTGTTTTAACTTAGGGTTTGTCATGTTATTTTGAGAGAGAAAAACATTGTACTGCCGCATCTTGTATTTTTTCTTGAAAATAATGAAATCATTGTAACTCCACAAACATAGGCAAATTGCCAAACCAAGTAATTTTTTGTGTCGTGTGATTGCCTTGTATGTGTGTGTTATTTTTCTATCTATTTTTCGCCTCTCATAGATTTGGGAATTCGTGTATATTACCAATACAAGAAATAAATACAGCGAAAAAGTAAATGACACAAGATGTGATGACCTAGAAAAACCAATGAAACAACTTGTTTCAAGGTAAAAAACCTGGGAGGAATTATTGCAAGAAAACAATCCACTATATCAAGTTGAGATTTATAGTTCAGAATATCAATTCATAGTAAATCTAGCACAGTTACCAAACTCCACAGACTTCCTTTATTTGGAACTTGTTCTTACATGAACCACTTGCTCATGCTTTGGATCTCCCACATAGACCTCTAGTCTATGATTCTAAGACCACCCTTGAAGGATTAGATCTCTAGCACCTTTGATGACTTGTGTGGCAGCAACTTCTACAACACCAAATCAAGAGTTTCTTCAAAGAATAACATCAATAGAAGATTTGAAAGAGCTATGGGTACAAAAACCATAGATCTACAATAGAAAGCATAAGAAGCACTCTTCTCTCTCTCTTTAAAACGTGTCTTAGGATTTCCTTTAAATACTATATGAATTAGATTTGAAACCCTAATCACATGATGGACTTAATGAACTGTTGGACTTTAACTAATTCTACAGATCTGTGTCTCGATTGGTCAAGCCTTCCTCTCCATCAGTTGAACCTGGCATGTTTTGAATTTTCTGAACCTGCAGCTTCCTTGTTCTTGTATTTTGACTTGCAACACCTTGAGCATTGTCTAATATACCCTATAGACTCTAAGATCTATATCTAGACAAGTTTATACTCACGATTAGCCAATTGTTTTAAACTTTAGAACCTAACAATCTCCCCTTTTGGCAATCCTTGATAAAACTCACATACACAATGAAATGCTCAAATACAAGAACAACCCAATTACAATAAAACGCCCAAATACATCACAAATCTCAATCTAAGACTTCTAACTCAAAAGTTGCAAGAAGAGGCTGAAGATCTTGATTGAAATGTACATGTCTTTCCTGAAACACTCAAAAGAGCACATCAACGCATGTATAAAAATAAAGACGGATAAACAACAAATAACATATATCCAATAACAACAAATGACAAATATGAAAACTAACTCTTCCCCTGAGTTAGATATATATTAAAAAAAAAAAACATTTATTTTCTCTTTCTCCCTTTCAAAAATAATATCAACTTTCCCTAAATAAAAATAGTTAAAAACCTTTTTCCAAATTTCATCTATTTCTCCCTTTTTTTTGTCACGTATTGACAAAGAGCCTAATTTTGTTTGTATCTATCAATACATGTAATATTTGTATTCTCTTAATTATTGTCATATTGTTATTAACTTTCTTGCAAGATATAATTTTCTACATTAATGAAAAAAAAAATATATATATATATATATATCTTGCAAAGTGAATCGAGTGAAAAAAGAAAAGAATTATTTACACCTTAAAAGATATATTTTGCAAAGGTATTATAAAATAATTTTAAAAATTAAATTTAAAAAAAAAAAAAAAAAAAAAAAAAAAAAAAACAAAGAAAGAAAGTTATTCTACGGGGAAAAAAAAAATAACCCCATGCATTGCCATTGAAAAATGCAAGTACAGTTTGAAAAAACGTGTGTAATTATAAAAACTAACTAGTTATATCTTGAACTCTATGTCACATTGTTGTTCCTAATTGCTACACATTGATTAGTTATGGTTTGATGTAAATACTAAATAGTGATCTAAATATCAAATAATCACAATTAAAATAGTTTGCTTGTGCATATGCGCTTTGCCAGTGGCCAATGAATAAAACAAAAAATAATAAATATTTATTTTTCATAAAATTAACCAAATATATATCCTGTGTAATTGCTTAAATATTGGCCCATATTGATTAATACTTTATAACCTAAAATCTAAAATATCTTTTTCAAACATCTAACAAAAATAATAATTAAATATAATCATAAAAAAAAATAAATAAAAAAACGTCAACAACCATGACTTGCAAGTTGCAAGCTACATTGTTTGCCATATACGTAACTTATAAAAAATAAAAAATAAATAAAAAAGTCTCTTGGCAAAACTAACGATTTTTCCACGGGATTTGCAAGTGGTTTGCGCCTAAAAATTAGCTTAAGTTCTACCATTTTAATTATGTCCTCTCTCTTATTAGGGAATCTGCTATGTGCTTACTCTATATCTCTAACTAACACTTTAATAGTCCGTTTGGATTGGAGAGAGTAGAGTACAATAGAGTGAAATTAACTCAAAATTAACCTATTTTTAGCCAATTTTACAACGAACAGACAATCCAACTAGAGAAGCTCGCTGCAAGACAAGACAAAAGGCAACGAATTTTGTCAGATGAAAACAATATAGTGGGAAGTCAAACAAATTTAGATCAACATGTTTTTAATACATTCTCCTAGTAAGCTTCCAGATAAGGTCTCTACTTTTCCAGTAAGTCACCTAATCATGTGTCGAAATACACATTATTTGATATGATTGTAATAAATATATATATATATATATTTATATTATGTTTATACATGATCGGTTACAACTCACCTAATGTGTTAGAAACAGAAATACACGGCTCACTTTATAAAAAAATAAGAAAAAAGAAATACACGTCTCTAACATTGACTTACAATCGCAAAGATAATCTTGAAAACTGCTCCATGGACACCTCAGAAAGAAATAAGAAAAGCAAGCCAAAATCATTTGAACTGTCTGGAAACTCAAATGATCAATGGAGAGCTTTTCATTCGACACCCTCTCAATAGTCCTGTTTCTATGTTTGTTTTGTGAAACAATACATTGCCAACACGCTTACCTGAACAATTTACAGCTCAACTGCACTGGCAACCCTTCTATATCAAAAGGGTACCTATGCAATGATCCTCTGCAGTCATGCAAATCTTATGTAACCTTCAGGTCTCAACCACCCTATGAGACTGCCAAAAGCATTGCCGATTTGCTTGGATCCAAAGCCTCCCTCATTGCTTCAATAAACAATGTCTCAAATATTTTTGACAGCATTCCAGCTGGTAAGTTGACTACAGTTCCAATTACATGCTCATGTTCTGGCTCTATCTACCAGTACTATCCTCATTACACAGCCAAAAAATCAGATACATATTTTCATATAGCGAATGCAAGATTGAAAGGTGAAATTAACTTAAAAAATATTAATCAATATTTAAAAAAATAAAGAATTGTTAATCAAAATAAATAACAATGAAAGTAATGATTTCTTAATTTCATATCATCATAATAAATGAACGAAAATAATCAATTCATAACTAATAACAATTAATAGAAAAGACTAATCTAAATACTTAAATTTTAAACATATAATTTAGGTCCTTCAAATAAATTGACAAAATAAATCAAAGTAAAAGTAATAAGAATATAGAAATAAATTTTGTATGTGCGTCTCAGCACCTTGATTTCTTAAAAAAAGTATATATAAAAAAATAAAGTTTTTTTTTTCTTTATTCTTCAAAGTATTTAAGTTTTTGGATCTATAGCAAAACAACATCATTTGTAATTGTAAAAAAGTCAAAAAAAAAATGGTAGAGAAAAAAAAATAAATAACATAGAGGTTTTTTAGTATAAGGACATAAGTAGTTTTGTTGTTGTTGTTGTTGTTGTTGTTACGTGTAAATTATAGGATCCAGTAATTAAAGCATTGTGGATTTGTGGTTGAGGTGCATTGAGAAAGTTTTTTTTAAAAAGTGACTAGCTAGAAAAAGTGTAGTAAACCTGTGAGTGATTATAAAGGGTAAATTTGGATAAGGAAAAAAAATAAAAAAGGGACAAGATTTGTATGATATAGCCTTTGAAGTATTAGGGGTTGTTTGGATTTCATATTTCCATAACTCATAACTCTGTTTCCATCACCCATAACTCAAAAATGGTGGGACCCATGACTGAGAGGCTTGTTTGGATTTTGTTTTCAGTTATTGTTTACATCACTCAATTCTCTGATTTTTGAGTGATGAGTTATGGAAACTGAAAACACATTTTAGGTGTTTTCAATTTCCAAAACTCATTTTTCAATGACATTTTCATAATTAAACACACACTAGGGACCCACCAAATGCAACTTTTGACTCACTCTTTTTTTTTTTTCCCACTTTTCTTTCTTCTTTCTCTATTCTTCAGTTTGTTCTTTTTTTCCTCTTTTTTTTTTTTCTCCCTTTTCGCCTTTCTCATCTCAGTTCGTTCCTTTTTTTTTTTTTCCTTTCTTTTCGCCTTTCTCATCTCAGTTCGTTCTTTCTTTCTTTTCTTTTTTTTCCATTCCTTTCCACTGGGTTTTTGGGCTTGGGTTCTCTTTTTTTTTTCTTTTTTTTTTTCCTTCTTTTCTTTCCTTTTCACATTGGGTTTCTGGGTTTGGTTACAAACAATTAGCCACACTTCGTCGGTTACAGGCACACTTCTCAATCATAAAAAATAAAAAAATAAAAGCATCACCAAACCCAGATTTCTCCAAAAAAAAAAAAAAAAAAAAAAAAAGCAAACTCAAATCCATCAGCCACACTTCGTCGATTTTAGCCACACTTCAACAGCAACACCACAAACCTATCGCACCACCAAACCCACCAATCAACGGCCACTGTGGAAAGCCATCCACCACCGTCAATGAACAAGTCGTCTCAAACCCAGTCCACCAATCTATACATGAGAGAGAACAAATATAAAAAATAAAAATAAAAAATCCTAAAGACGAAGGGAAAAAAAAAGGATGGCTTTCCAAACGAAAAGCAGAGAAAAGTTCAGGGGAGGCAAAGAAAGATGAAGGGGGGGAAAAAAATGAGAGGCAGAGAAAGATGTAAGAGTCAGGGGAAAAAGGGAAAAAAAATGAGAGAAAAGTCTTCTTTGGGTCAATGTGTGGGTCCCACAAAACAGTAGAAATAATTGAGTTATGTGGAGTGAAAACAGTTGCCAGACGGTTGGGTATTAGGAAATTGGAGTATTTTAAGTGATGAATGATGAGTGACGAAAATTGAGTGGAAGTGATGAGTGATCAAAAAAAAAATCCAAATAAGGCCTTAAGGACTACGTAGTAACTTCTCTTTTTTCGTTTTTCTTTTTCCCTTCCTTTTGGTGTTAGGTTAGCATGTCAGGTTTCATTGTTCTCAAGTATCAAGCGTGGAGTGTTTTGATTTTATTGTTGGCTCCGCGCCTACTTACATTAGGGGATTTCAAAGTTCAAACTAATGCAAGCAACTTGGTAAGTAAGTTGTAATTTGTCCAACCAATTAAGACCACAAGCCCACCAATTAAGATTGACAAATAAAATAATTTCTCAGGAAAAAAGAAAAAAAAAGGATTGACAAATAAACTTCCTTTCATTTATTTGTTAACTTTTACTTTTCTTTCTTTTCCTTTTACTACACAACGTCACAATGCCTCACTTTTCTTTTCTTTTCTTTTTTTTTTATTCTTTTTGTTTACTTCACGCCTTCTTGGACTTGCCCGGCTTCTGCTTGTGTAAGTCATTTTCTTGGACCGCAGCCATGCGGCGAGCACAGAGCGAACTATTCTTTCGCCTTTTACTTAGTCGTTTTCTTGGACTTTGCTTTTATTCTTTTATTTTCTTTTTCTTTGCCTCATTTCACGCCTGCACTGGTTGTCTTCAAGGTTTGGTATTTTGGTTTACCAATTGGAGCACTTTCTAGTTCCACCTGGTCACGTGCACCTAAGCTTCGTTTGTTTTGAAGTAAAATATTTTCAAACTTAAATATTTTGCATGTATTTTTTCACATTTTTAGTAAAATTTTAAGGTGTTTGGTATGACAAATAAAATTTTTCAAGTAAACTACTAAAACAGTAAAGCGGCCACTGGGACCTGCAGTCGGAACAATGGCTCCAATGAACGGACTGCAGGTGACCCCCGCCGAAGTGGTGTCTCCGGTGATCAAACCACCAATACTAATGGCAAGAACAGTGTCTCCAGTTATTGAACTTCTAGCACCAGTCGTAGAAACGATGTCTCCGATGATCAGACTGTCTGCAAAGGTAACTGCAACACTAGCTACCCAACGCACCAGACCGGTTATCTAGGTACTAAATGAGGTGAGGGGAAGCCACTATGTGTTTTGGTAAAATGTTTTACCAAATTTTTAATGGTAAATCATTTTACAACTTTTCATAAAAGATTTTACAATCAAAAAAAAATATTTTACAAGTTTAACTACATTCTACATGCAAATAAACACCTGAAAATGGGAAAGCATTTCTCAAAAAATATTTTACTTCAAAATAAACAAAGGGTTAAACCATGAGGATAGCTTCTTCTTTTCTTCCTTGTCTTCTACTAATTCTCATTGGCTTATAAAGCCTTTATAACCTATAAAACAAAAGTAGTTTATAATCAATCACAAATTTAAAAGTAAGATTAAATATGTAAATACGAAAAAACTTTATCGTATATATTTCATGCATATCAATTATATATATATATATATATATATATATATATATATTAAATGAATTAACTACATAAACAAGACTTTGTGAAATAAGGGATTAGGAATTCAAATACTTGAGTCCCTGTCAGGTGGAAATGGCTAAATAGCCTTAATTTATAAACTATGTAGCTAAATAACTCTCTTTTCAAACTATTTAGCAAAATACCACTAGTTTGGAACTCGACATTAATAATGCCGAATTCTGACTGGAACGCAACATTAGTAATATCGAGTTCTATACATATTTTTAAGTAGAACTCAGCATTCATAATGTCAAGTTTAACACAAAATTTTCAAATTTAAAAAAAAAAAAAAAAAAAATTGCTAGTGTCGAGTTCCAAAACTGTAGTATCTTGCTATATAGTTTGAAAAGGGGATTGTTTGATTAGATAGTTTAAAAATTAAGATTACTTAGCCATATTTCCCGTCCCTATCAACTATTTAAATTAAATTATATAATGAATTTTTTTTTTTTTTTTTTTTTGAGAAGGAATACTAGGAACTAACTTACAAATAAATATATCTGAATATCTTTATATATTACTAGTCGCAGACCCACGCAATGCGTGAGAATCTATAACTATTTTTAATATAATACAATCCATAATTTATTCTCTCTAAAATTTATTGAAGATAATTTGTTCTCCTAAAAAATTGAACTATTTTTAAAAGTTTTTTTTTTCCAAATTTCTATTTCTACAAATATATCATTTTATTATTTTGGTTTTTTTTTTATTCGAAATTTATAACCCAATAATAATGGAGGGACATGCCAATACAATGTTAGATTTCCGCTTTTTCTTCACGTGATGAGATTGTATCATATTTTAATTCTTTTGAATTTTTAGGTGCAACCTTTGTACCAGCTATATGCATCCTTAATTTCTAAAAGTGATGTCTAGTTAGTTGCCAACAAAAAAGGATAAAACAAAAACTAAAAATAAAAATAAAGTAAGGTTTAATAGGTTAGAATCATTATTTACAAAAACTTATTTACAATAAGGTAAATAAATAAAATATGTTTTAAACAAACTTTACTTTAGCAAAATGATCAAATTTAATAGACCCTCACTTATACCAATTTTCATCATAGAACAAATTGTCAAACAGTAATGTGCCATTGATTTCACCCATGTCCACTACATACATTTATCAATGTGTCCATATACAAATCACCCACTTGTCATTACATTCATTTTATCAATGTTCTGAATCTCCATAGAAAATCAAAATAATGAGTATACAAATTATAACTAAGTGAGTCACTTGTATTGCCATGACATTGTGGTCAAAGTTGGTGGCAAACAAGGACGGAGCTAGAACTTGAAGTTAGGGGGGGCACTTTTACTATTAGTTGCGTGCGGTGGCTCTAACTTTCGGCTTATCCGGCTTAGTTGCTTAACAGCTAATGAGTTTTTTTTTTTTTTTTTTTTTTTTTTTTAAATGTGTGCATCCAGCTATGTACAAAATTATTTTTTTTAAAATTTTTTAAAGGATCAAGTTGTTTGTTTTATGTAAAATTGGTTGATTGAGTTTAATTGTTTTTAGCTTTACTATTTGTAATTTTTGTTGTTGAATAATTTTTTGGGCTTGTTTAAAAGCCTTTAAAAGGAGGAAAATGCTAGAATTACAAACTTTTTTTTACAAATTATTAATATGGTGAGTGGTTATTAGTAAGTAAAAATGCGATGTAAGTGATGAAACCAGCTGCAAACCAATAAAAGTTTACTACCACAACAGTTTGTAAAAATGTTATAGAAAATTTTATGGCTAGAGTAGTACTCCTAAAAGAATCAAAGATAATATTAAGGGGGGCAAAGTGTGATTTTATAGAACAAAATTGCTAAAATTGGTGACTATATATATATATATATATATATATTTTTTTTTTTTTTTTTTTTTAAATTAGGGGGGGCCATTGCCCCCCCTAGTCCAAGTCTCCCTCCATCCCTGGTGGCAAACTTGTTGAACTCAACCAATTGTTTTTGCCTTGGAGAAGATGGCTATTAGCAATCTAGGTCATGAAATTTAAATTGCTATGTGAAATTATCAGATTGTATTTAGCTGCTACGCCCTATCAACGCTTAGATGGCAAAAATGCCACATTAGCTTTTTAAAATTTTTTTTTATGTTCCAATTTTTTTTTCCTTCCTATTTTCTTACATTTTCTTTTATCAAATAGAATTTCATTTTTCTTTCTCCCATTGTTCTTCCCAAACCCAGAATATGTAATTACTCGAGGAGTTTTAGGAAGATACATATAAACTTAACAATTAAGACATATGTAGAATGTGATCACCAACACTCATTATTTTATCTCTAAAAGCATTCTTCAGCTCGTTAGCAAGTAAATATCTAAGTACAAGCACTATATGTGCACAAAATTGAAACATTTAAGAATCTCCATGAGGCCTTGATAGAAACCACAATACCAATCAACCAACTACATTATTCTAAACAGGCAGATTGCTCTACTAATATTTCGAAGCACAATACCCATAACAAAATAGGACCCAGATTCAAACACCAAAATCACTACACCTACAAAGAAATAGACAACAAGAGAACCCCAAAATTGAAACCCATTTCTAGTCCATGTACCCATTTTTCAAATCTTGCCCAAAAAAAAAAAAAAAAAAAAAAAAAACCATTTCACAAATTGGTGGAGGTAGTAGAATTGTCCTCCAAGTAAAGGTCTTGGAGGACAATGAGGGTCCTAGTGACAATGAGGGTCCTAGTGCCAATGGAAAGGCAAATGAGGGTACTCAATCTCAACTTTCTCAGCCATCCACTAAGTTAATTCAAGTAAGTCTATAGTTTCAAGTTTCCTTTGCATTTGAACTTCATTTTTGAACTCAATTGTGTTTATTTGAAAAATAAATAAATAAATAAATTTTTTTGGGTGTTTCAGATTCCGAGAGACCGTGATACTAATGACAATGGGGTTGATGGGAGTTCTAGTGACAGAGATGTTAATGAGGATGTTCTTGTGGACTGGTAGCCCAATAAGGCTAAAGGTAGAAAAAAAGAAAGGTATTTAGAGATGAAACTGTTAGAATCATGGGATACCACATTTACGGGAATAGAAACTAACATCTCTCAACTCTCAACTAATTTGAAAATTTTGAAGGGCTCCCTGGATGTTGAAATTTCGAAAATCAGACAAATTCGAGAAGAATTGAAAAATTCTTTTCCTGATCTCAACATTTGCTTAGTTCCTTCTACTCCAACTGTGTTAGATGATAAGAGTCTTGGGGACTCGCTGAAAGACTTATCCAAATGCATGGAAACGCAAATGAATAAAGTTAAATGACAAGGAGTCTAACCAAAAGCTAGAGTTGTTTCAGCAACTATTGGTCTTGTTGTGCAAGGAGGAGGAGATCATTCAACATGTCAAGACTCAACTGGCTTTTTAAACTGTTGGAAATTTTTATTTTTAGGACACCTAATTAGACTTTAACTAGCTGAGTTTCAGCACGATGTGCGATGCAACTCATTATTAGTTTTCTCCAATATTTCAATGAGATATAGTATAATTGGTGTCATCTCCATTTCTAATAGAGACATTCAGATTCATATCCCTCATTCTCAACTATCGATGTATAAAAAAAAATTCAATAACTTTCCTTGTAAAAAGAAGGTAATCTTTAGTTATTTTATAAACAAAATAGAAAGACACTGAGAATAGTGTAGTGATTTGATCATAGTATATATATGTGTTTTTAAATTTAAAATTGCATGATATATTGGGTCATATAAATAGGCATGTTTCATGCCTACAAAAAATGCAAATATCCTTCAATTATGTTTTTTCACATTATGGATTTTGTGTTAGTTTGTTGGACATT
This sequence comes from Quercus aquifolioides, assembly GCA_019022515.1. Taxonomy (NCBI): domain Eukaryota; kingdom Viridiplantae; phylum Streptophyta; class Magnoliopsida; order Fagales; family Fagaceae; genus Quercus; species Quercus aquifolioides. The sequence goes on from CM032333.1 coordinate 16,128,690, forward strand.
GTTTCAATAGTTGTAAAGACAACTAAAATTTTAGTAAAAATACCATATTTCAAATCAATTGTCCCTCACATAATAAGTAAATAAATGTTATCTTTCTAATTACATAGAATAAATACTACAATGTCAGTTCCCTCCCCCACCCACCCACCCACCCACATCGTTGACCAAAAAAAAAAAAAAAATATATATATATATATATATATATCACATGTCACTGAAATGAATCAAGAAATTTAAAGGGTTAAGATTAATTTTTAGAGAATTCACACATTTTTTTTAAAAAAATTTTGTGTCAATTTTTGTCAAAGCACTTTCTCAAAAAAAAAAAAATTTGTCAAATCAACTAAACATGAGGAATAATGTCATATTGTAAATCTAATATTATTATTTCATCTAAAAATTATTTCTGAAATAAAGTTTATAAAAATAATCTTATAAATTCATTTAAAATAAATAATTAATGCACAACTATAGATAATTAGTATATACATTTACTTTATTAACTAATTCAATGAACTAATAATTTGATATAAATGCAATCTCTTTGAAGTAGAAACCTAAATAAAAAAAATTTCAAGGAATGTGCCACTTGACAACTTCATGCTATTCAACATGAGGTCTCTATTTATATTTATATATATATATATATATATATATATATTTTGATATTGATTGGTGACAAGTCACATCATGTGCTGAAACAGAAATACACAAGTCTCTAACATGATTGTAATAAATAAATAAATATATATATATATATATATATTATCTTTATATATGATTGGTGACATCTCACCTCATGTGTTGAAACAGAAATAGTCTCTCACATGAGTACATGACTAATTCGCAAAGAAAATTTTGAAAACTGCTCTATGGACACCTCACAAAGATAAGCAACGTTTGGCCCAATCAACTACAAACTATAAGCCAACTGAAACACGCAAGTCATCCCTTAATACAATTCCTCGAAGTCATCAATTTGCATTTAAAAATTGACACTTGTTTGACTATATATGTCCCTTGAAACTATAACCTATAATGAGTCTTACAATTAGACAAATTGATTCCGCGTTGTAATAAGAAATAAGCAAAGCAAGCCAAACTCATTTGAACTGTCTGGAAACTCAAAATCAATGGAGAGCTTTTCGTTCTATACTCTCTCAATAGTCCTGTTTCTATGTTTGTTTTGTGACACAGCACATTGCCAACAAGCTTACCTGAACAATTCACAGCTCAACTGCACCGGCAACCCTTCTATATCAAAAGGGTACCTATGCAATCGTCCTCTGCAGTCATGCAAATCCTATGTAACCTTCAGGTCCCAACCACCCTATGACACTGCCAAAAGCATCGCCGATTTGCTTGGATCCGAAGCTTCCCTCATTGCTTCAATTAACAATGTCTCAAATATTTTTGACAGCATTCCAGCTGATAAGTTGACTACAGTTCCAATTACATGCTCATGTTCTGGCTCTATCTACCAGTACTATGCTCATTACACCGTCAAGAAATCAGATACATATTTTCGTATAGCGAATGATACTTACCAAGGCCTTACCACTTGCCAGGCACTGATTGGTCAAAACTACTATAATAGTGAAGATATTCCGGTGGGCATAGAGCTGACAATTCCAGTGAGATGTGCATGCCCAACTGAGAATCAGACGGTGAATGGAGTCATTTCCTTGCTTGATTATATGGTGACAATAAATGATAACGTTTCATCAATTGCAAAGGCTTTTGGGGTGAGTGTGCAGAGCATATTAGAGGCAAACATGTTGTCACAGGAAAGCATTATCTATCCATTTACACCTATTCTGGTTCCTCTACAAAGCAAAACTTGCACTACAAATCCAAGTAGTTTCTTTTGCGACTGTCCTAATGGCTATGCTGCAGATGGTGTCAGCTGCAAGACCGATCCTAGAAAGTTTCCTGTCAAATGGATTGCTCCATTAGGTATCTCTCTCTCTCTCTCTCTCTCTCTCTCTCTCTCTCTGTGTGTATGTATGTATGTGTGTTGTGTGGGTGAGCTAGCCGTTGTCTTGAAGAAACAAACTTTTGGTTGGAATAATTAAGTAGTCACATCCCAGATCGCCTAGTAGTAACCAATAATTAGTAATTAATATCCTTATATCAAGTATCAAAACCTCACAGAAAGAAAGGAAAATTGAGTTCTCTGTATGTCGTCTGAGCATGCACACAGAATCTAGCAATTTTGCACTCATTGGAATCAAGATATACAATCCCAAAATTGTCTTGGAGATAAGCTTTTAATCAAAATCAAATTAGGCTATCTGCAAATTCTCCCTGGACAACCAGAATCACACACACACACACTTACTTGTTAAATTTTCTAGATATGATCAATGAAGGTCTAATTTAGATTAGTCTGTCAACTAAAGTACTAATGAAAGAATTGCACAGATTTCATATAGTTTGATCAATTTTTTATTCTTTACTTCAGGTATTGGCATTGGCATGGTATTCTTGTGTCTATTTCTTTTAGGCTACAAGTTATATCAGTTCCTGAAGAAAAGAAAACACAGAATTCATAAGGAAAAATTGTTCAAGCAAAACGGTGGCTTCTTGTTACAAGAAAAATTCTCAACTTATGGAAGTAGTGAGAAAGCAAAGATATTCACTGCAGAGGAACTGCAAAGGGCAACAGACAACTACAACAAAAGCAGATTTCTTGGTCAAGGAGGCTATGGTACAGTTTATAAAGGAATGTTACCTGATGGCAACATAGTTGCAGTTAAGAAGTCGAAAGGAATTGATAAAAGCCAAATTGAGCAATTCATTAATGAAGTTGTCATTCTTTCCCAAATCAATCATAGAAACATTGTCAAATTATTGGGTTGTTGTTTGGAGACTGACTATCCGTTACTTGTTTATGAATTTATTCCTAATGGAACCCTTTCCCAACATATCCATCGGCGAGACCTTGAATTATCACTTTCATGGGAGAACCGCATTAGAATTGCATGTGAAGTTGCTGGAGCAGTAGCATATATGCATTGTGCAGCTTCAATCCCCATCCTTCATCGAGACATCAAATCTTCCAACATTCTCTTGGATGATAAGTTTGCTGCCAAAGTGTCTGACTTTGGTACATCAAGAGCAGTCCCAGATGATAAAACTCACTTCACCACAGAAGTGAAAGGAACTTTGGGATACTTGGATCCGGAGTACTTCCAATCAAGTCAATTCACAGAAAAAAGTGATGTATATAGCTTTGGAGTAGTGCTTGTAGAGCTTCTAACTGGGGAAAACCAATTTCTTTTGCGAGAGATGAAGAAGAGAGAAATCTTGTTTCACACTTCATTGCATTGACAAAGGAGGATAGACTGCATCAGATTTTACAACCTCGAGTTGCTAGAGAAGCAAGTAGAGAGGATATTCATGCTATTGCAAACCTGACAATGAGATGTTTGAGATTGAATGGAAAAAAGCGGCCTACAATGAAAGAGGTTTCGATGGAGCTGGAAGCTTTGAGAAAATCTCAAAAATGCTTAGAGAATTTCCAAGAGCCTCATTTATTCAGAGATGAAGTATCATTCATAGCCATAGACAGCACAAGGGAAAGCCAAGAATCTACAGAGGAAACGATCATCTCTTCCCTGAAAATGGAGTCTGCGTCAACAATCTTGAAATCAGCTTGATAGAGGAACTTTATTCTTTCTTTTGTAGTCTTAACACAGAGTTTGCATCAATCTTGTAATCAGCTTGTAAAAGGAACTTTTTTCTTTCTTCTGTAGTCTTTAACAGAGGTATTTACCCATCAAAGAATTGTGAAGGATAATGGTTTTTTTAGGAAGATGACCTTATAAGTTCATTTCCTCCTAAGCATCAACTGTCATGTCCCAAACCAAAAAAGGTCCAAGGCATGAGAAAATGAACCATCGAAAGAAACTGTAAGAGATTTTTTTTTTTTTTTCCTTTCCCGAATAAGTAATATATCTGTATGACAAAATATTCACAAGCCAAAATCTCCACAACACAAGTCAGAGCTCCATAAAATATTTACAACGATACAACTACAAATCATATGCCTTAAAAATACATGAATATAATCCAAACACCAAATGATTTAACATAAAGTCATGGTGTTCTCTAGAATATGCAACCCCAACAACAAACCTTGGTCTAACAAACCCAAGGCTAACAAACCTCAAGAGCCCAACCTCCAATAAAATTAACTATTGCCTCCAAAATTTAGGAAGACTAGATTACCAACAATTTATAATGTGAATCTCCCAGAAAGCATCGTAGTCCAATCACAGTCAGTAAAGAATAGTACTCCGTTCCTGTGTAATAGGGGTGTTACTACTCACAAGCCCATCATCTTTAGGGGATTAGCATACTGTTTCCAAGAAAATGCCATCATGAGTAACATAACCAGGTTGGTCTCCATACATTTGTAATAAAGTAAATTTATCAAAATTTCAAGATCAATATTCCTAGGACAAAAAAAAAAAATGTTTCCAACTCACACGCGCACAAATCACCACGAAAAAATAAAAAATAAAAATACAAAAACTCAAACAAAATTCAAAATTATATATATTCTCATGAACTAGGAGAAGGAATACATTTTCCAGGTATTCAGGGCACCAAATTCTGCCAATCTCAACATTCTAGTAATGAAAAAAGAATGGATCATGTTTAACATGCCAATTAATTTACTGCACATAACAGATTCAGGTGTCCCCATGCCAGGGTAGTGATAGATTTCAGTTTCCAGGGGCTCTAGGTAATGTAAAATGATCTCAAACCCAAGTACCAGGTAAAATGTGAATTGGTCAAGTCTAAGTACATTTCAGACAGAAATCTAAAAAATCACAAATTGATAATTGATTGAATGCTAAAATAAATAGCATACATGTTTAAACAGTTGAATAATGTTACAGACAATACAGGATGATAATGATCATCACTGATGCTCTACGTCAAACCAGAATAAGAGAGATGTTCGAGCATAAATGACTCGTACTCGCTGCAATTCCAGGTCCCCACTTGTTAAAACGGCCTTTGCACCTCCTTCAATGCGAGTTTGAGAGACAAAAACACCATCAGTATGGCTATTCAATGAGGTAGAGAGCTGCTGAGCAGCACTGGCTGTACTCACAATCGGGCATGACAGATAGTCCAAGGGGTTCGACTCGCATTGAAGAACACATCCATCTATAGTTAGCCTTCCCTTTCTATGAAGCAAGCAGCAACCAAGCTCTGCCTTCACTGTTAGGTTTGCCAGCTTGCAGGTGGACATGAACTCCAATGCACTGCCCCAAAAAAAATGAACAGAACATACCAAAATTTGTTGCTTATGATGAACATGTACAGAAAAGAGGTGGTTTTCACCAGTAGTACTTTCCAAACTGCTAGATAAATTTAAAGGGTAGCTATCGACACTAACATATATAATATTGCAGAATATCTATTGTGACAGACATACTTTTGAATCCATGCTTGTGTCATATGGCTCAAACACATTTCTTTTTATTTCTAGATCTCTGCCACTAAATCCAACAGCATGGAGGTGGACCCTCAAATATATAGTTGTAGAAAGAAAACTCCCATAAAACCACCACATAACAAAATAAGGTGAAACATAAATGTAAACTTTGCAAACCTGTCTGAACCTCGAGAACACATGAGTGTTGTCTCATCGGGAAGCTCACCTCCACCAATCTGAACAAAGTAAGTTTAAATTGAAAGTAGCAAAAATGGAAGAGGACAATTTCAGTAAAAGTTTGTTTTTCTTTCTACTAGAATAAGATCAGTACAAGGAAATCACGCACCCCTTGTTTAAAATAGGCATTTTATTATAGTAATGTATGGTACTGTAAAGGTGACCAGAAAACAGAAAAGCAACAACTAAATTTGTCCATTCTCATGAGAGAGCTGAAAGCAATTTTGTTGCATCTGCAGTGATAGTTCAATGCAAACCTGTTTGTCACAAAGCATGGTATTCATGGAAATGAATTCCTTGCCACAAAATGACTAGAATGCAACACATCATCTAAACTTATAATGAAATCAAGCTACAAAATTCTCTAGGATGATGTCAATTAGAATTCGAAGATGAGATTAAATGCAGCCTGAATATTGATGCAGCAGAACCAGCCTTAGAATCAGCAACATCACAATACTTACAGGAAAATAATTAAGCAATGATTGGGGATTGCTATGGTGGTTAGGACGTTTTAACTCATCAGGTGAAAGAGGGTAAAATATAACCAACATAGGGCTGCAAATGATGCAGTAGGTTGGGTCAAAGGCTGCCCCTCACCAAAACCTAAAAGTGGAACGAATTTCTTGTAATCCAAGACAACCCTACCTCACATTAGGGTTACTCAACACAATTTCTGCTATCACAAGCTACTCATAAAGGTCAAATTGCTTCATTTAGATATTTTTAATCCCCAAAGAACTTGTTTTCCCTCTTTGCAAGTAACAAAATCAGGTAAGACTAAGGAAATTATTCTTACAAATTTCATGTTTTCCAAAGTAATAACCACAATATTATCAAGCAAAACAATTAGTATAAAAGCTTCTTCTCTCCAAATGTCAATCAAAATGTAGATGCATTCAAATCCAACAATGTAAATAGTGTACCCATTAACCATTTAAGAGCGAGACCAAACACCTACATTCAAATCTAAAGGTATAAATACAAATGGAACCATGTGTGATACTTAAAGCAATTTCTAGCTTAAAAGAAACTTTGAAAATACCAGGCAAAGTGGTTTTTTTATTTGAATATTAGAGGCACGATGACTCCCTCCTGCTGCAATTAAAATGGTATCGCCAGGCCTGTAATGGAAAAAGTTAGTGTCAGGTGCCACCTAGACCAAGAATGACATATATGCAGACATATCTTACAAACCTTGCGGCAGCAACAGCAGTCTCAATGTTGGGGAAAACCCCAGGCTCAGATAAATCTTTGACAGATCGGTCCACTCGCAGCCACAAACGAGGGTGACATGCCAGGTAACACCATCTGTTGCAAACGAGGGCGGTGTTATACCGATCTGCAAACTCAATAGCAATTTGTGACAGAAATTGTACATAATTGTGTTATACCATTTTTTTTTTTTTTTATAAGTTCATAATTGTGTTATACATGCATAGTGGTATTGTCTACTAGGCCAATGTAACTCAACTGTGTTATAGCTATCTTAAAGATTCAAACTCCCACCTTATTTGTCATAAATCGCCACATTTAGAAAAGCCACATAATGTAGTTCAAGACTGTCAAACATCAAAAAAGAAAAGAAGTACATTAACAAAAAGTTCTACATTCAAATGATTGATCTTGTTTCTTACTCCCAGACCTTACAAAACTTGATTCCTCTTCCATGACAAGAACCACAAATCCAACCAGGTTCCTCCTATACAAGAAAAATCATCTTCCTTGATGATTTTCTGAATCTGTTATGACTTTGATACATTAAGAAAATAAAAATGATAGCTTAGATGATTTGGTAAGTGTGGCAGTTCTGTTGTATGGAATATGGTTCCTCTATGTTTGATGTGGTCACATATTCAATAGCACAGAGGACTCTGTTATTGGGTGGAAATCTTTGTTTTAAGAACCTTATATGAGTGGTCTTGCACTCTTGGATGTAGTAACATGAATTCACTTGTTCAAAGTTCATAAATTCTCTGTCAAATGTAATCCATGTATATTGTAATTCTATAGGAGAGCTTTGTGTATACACCCTATGTACATAAAGTTTCTTCATTTTTTTCTATAATTTACTACTTATATAAAAAATGAATAAATAAATAAAGGGTTATTAACATCTAGGATATTATACAATATATGCAGCAATTGGATCTGCGAAGTAGGCACGCCATATTGTTTTATTTTCTTCTCTTCTTCTTCTTCTTCTTTTCTTTTTTTTTTTTTTTTTTTTTTTTTTTTTTTGCCCCTTTGACATATGAATACTAAAGTGGCTGCAGATATTTTGCAATTTTTAGGTAAATATCGGGTTTGGCTGATCTATATGAGGTTGCATATCCCCTCGACTCCTTCTGTTGTAATCTGTGGACAATTATGGTGGATTAACTCTCTTTTTTCAATTTTATATAATAGGGGATTGTCTCTCTCATTCTTTTATATTCTTTCTAGAATTATATTGGATTGTCTCACTCACAGGTATAGAACTAAATAACTTTCACCAAGCTAAGTAGTAAAAATTTATGCTCACGTTCACACAGTATTTTTTATGTTTAATATCAATGCGGGCACCTTTCTGCCGGTCCTACATATAACCCAATAGAAAAAGCTAATTCCAATTTTATTATAGATTATATAATAGGTTAAACAAATTGTATCAACTTCTGAGTCTTCTAAGCACATTTATTGCCTACTATAAATCTCTCATAATCTGCATTACAAACTCCAAAAATTCAAGAAGAAAAAACCACCACCCAATTTCAGTAGGGCACAAACTTGAACTCAGGATCATCTAAATTTTACGCTAAGAGTCCATTTGGTTAGGCGTTTTGGGAGCCTTAAAGACCTTTTTAAATCCCCAAAACTCAGTTTTGCAACCACAACTCCTCATAGCTTTTTTACAAACGTTCATTTTTTTAACTCAAAACACCATTTTCCAACACGGCTTATAAATATGCACCCTAAGATATCAATACGAACTCCAATCAGACTTGTTAAAGCTTGTAACTTCCATAGTATTACATACTTTTAAACCCCATATCTTCTCTAATTTTATCAATATTTTTAAAAATCAACAAAAACTGAATTGGGCAGATAGTCAATCACAAACCCTTATGCATATATTCTAGAATATCAGTGGTAGTTTGATTAAAAATACTACATTCACCATCATAGTCAGCAAAATCCACACCCAAATGAATCATCCCCAAAAAAAAAGTGATCTTGATTGAAATTAAAGATGGGGTTTTTACTGTTTACAGTAACAAACAAAATCAATTGGTAGATACCCATTAAAGGAAACATATTGGTTTTGAATTAAAATGAGTAGTAAGAGAGAAATTGAGACAGAGGAATGAAAAGGGGTACCTGGAATTGGAGAGAGGAAGCTAAAGATGTGCATAAGACAGCCATCATCAAGATTACTTATTGGACAGAATGAAGCTTCTGTGCTCTTTTTCCTTTTCCATTTTCTCTTGTTTGCTTCATCTTCTTCTCCTCCTTCAATCTTCGCCTCCATCTCTATGCCTCTCTCTCTCTCTCTCTCTCTCTCACTGAGACACGGCCCCTTCTTTCCTTGTGGATTTTTGGAAAGATTTTTTTTAAGGTTTTTGACTCTGACGAGAAGTAACCGACAACAGACGCTTCTCCTCGGATTTTCGTCAACAAATTTTTTTTTTTTTTTTTTTTTTTTTGCTTGTTTCTACTTTCTATTGCTTTGTTGGATATTTGAGCCGAGTTGTCGTCCGGTCCGGTCCTAAATTTTAATTAGATTCAATTTTTGGTCCTGGACCCGAACGGATCGGACTAAGATTGAGCAAAAGTGGTGGAATATTTTTTGCTAAAATGCAAATTACACCATCTAAATTAAGTTAATTTTATTTTAGATTTTTAACTTTATTTTTTTTCAATTGAATTCTTTAAACTTCAAAATTATTCAATTTAGCTTCCTGTTTAATTTTGTTGAAAATTTTCCATTATAAAAAAATCTATAAAAATTTTATAGATTTTTTTTTGCAAAAAATCTTTTTTTATTAGTTAATTGCATATTTGACAGAAACTTTTTTAATGGGGTTAAGAGCTCCTTAAAATCTACAGTTTTTATAGATACTTAGAGCACTTATCAGTGCTTGTATATAGAAAAATTAACATATTTTAGCTAATCAAGTCCAAAATTCACTCATATTTATATAAGTTGTTATACATGAAAGACGGGTGGGGTTTGGATCCGGCGTTTCTTGCGTCTGGGTTTTCTGCGTTTTCTTCCTTTTTTTTTTTTTTTTTTTTTTCACGCGTTTCAGAGGGGACAATTAGAACTGTTCATGTACTGTTGATTACTGTTCATGCACTATAGCAGCATTGTTCACACACTATTCATGGGACCCACAACCACTTTATTCAGAAAAAAAATATTAAAAATGAGTCTTACGGCACTATTCATACTTTAAAAATTATTTTACTACAGTGTTTTCAGTTTTCAGTTTTCAGATTTCAATTTCAGCAAAAATAAGTTGTATTCAAACGAACCCTAGGACTACCTATGTTTAGGCATTTGCTCTCTCTCTCTCTCTCTCTCTCTCTCTCTCAATAATGGTATGAGCATAATTTTAAAAATCGGAATGGTAAAAGAAACAAAACTAGGTTCGGTTTCTAGTTATTACCAAACCAATTTTGGGTTCGACTCGATTGAATCAGACAATTCGGTCCAGTTTTTTAAACGAGGGTATGAGTTCCACTAAGATTGAATGGTATAATCCTGTTCTCAAGTTTTGGAAGGTAACCATCACCTAGAATATCCAGCATTCTATTATTTAGATTCTTTTAGGCTTCCGTTTCAAGGTTTGTCACTATCTCACTGTGCATGTAGCTAATGAATTGTTGACACAAGAATGTGCCCAAAATGAACTATTAAACATTTTATATCCATTTGGCATGATTAATTTTGCTAACTTATTTTACTATTTAACTTAATAGACTCCATTGTACTTTTTGATACTATTTATGAGTCTCATTGTACTATTTCAGCTAACTTTTACCTTTATCTATAGTACCTTCAGCAAAAAGTTTTCAGTTTCAGCAAAATAAGCAAATCTCAAACAGACCCTTTAATTGTTTATGGACAGAAATAAACCCCCTTAAAAAAAATATTAAAAATAAGAATGATAATAGAACTTGAATTATATTTTAAAGATATATGAAAAGAATATATTAACTTATATTTCAGGTTCCATTTAATGCTTGAGATCAAGCAATACAACAATCGCAACAAGCAGATGACAGCCCTGGGTACCATTTTGTTGCTATTGCAGAGGCTGCTTCTTGCATAGAAATCTTGAGCTGACAAAATCTGAGAAGGTGATAATTGCACAGGCAATACTGGCTAAAAGTCTTGAATCAATTTGCAGTTTCATAATTTGCTCTTATCAGGCAATCTTTTAAACAGAAACAACTTTACATGAAGGCCAAATTGTATTGTTACCAAGTTTAGTTGCAGGCCAAAAGTCAATTTAGCAACAAATACTCTTGTAGGGGCCTTTTTTTGCTGTTATGTTGGGCTGGGCTGTTTCATGCGGTAATAGGCCCAAGTATTTCTAAGTAAGGAAAGTTGAGACCGGTCCAACTGCAACTCAATTTAGGCCGACTTGTGCACAAACTATGTCTCGTCTGCCAGGATTGTGCTTATGGCGGGCAGAGCTATTTCAGATGAGTCATAACAGGCAAATATAATAACAATAACAAAACAAAGTACTCTGAGTATTTAATAGAAAATAACCAAATAATCCCTATTCACGAAACATAATTACAGTAATAACAATGACTTTTGCAAGAAAAGTAAAACAGGAGCAAATGGAAAAAGGGATTAATCAAAAGAGACAGTAATCAAGTCAAGTCTGGTTCGCAAGAGCAAATCCAAAGAGGAAAGAGCGCCTCCTCTCAACGCAACTAATCTCTAGGGGAAAAAATCCTGTCGTGGAGATTAATGACTTTGAGAGAAGCGGACCTGAATGGTTGGTGTCCAAACGAACCATTTTTTACTTTTTGGAAGAGAGCTGGCTTTTGAGAGGGAGAGAGGGAAATCGATCTACTAGTGCATGCCTACCGTTTTTTTTTTTACTCTTTCTGTTTTTTCTTCCTTTCTTCTTTCTTAGTTTCTTTATCTTTTCTTTCTTTTCTTTTCTTTTTTTTACTTGTTTTTCTATTCTTTTTTATGATTCCTCTCAGACGATCTTGCTACCCCTCCCCTTTTTCTGGGCACGGCAAAGGTCTCCTTATATAGTGTCTGTCGTGACCAAATTTTACTATTTTAGCCCTTAACCATCTTTGTCTGGTCTGGGAGTACTTGTCGACCACCGCTGGTTTGTCTGTATGCCACTCCCCACTTCAAGACAAAGGAAAGCTATTTTATTTATTAGTCTGCCATGGCACCCTTTCCTGCCACGGTGTGGTTGCTCTCTCTCTATCCCTCATGGCATGCACCTAGCGGTTCCCCTCTCAACCTTGTTTCTTTTGGGTGGTCTGTCATCCCAGCAGGACGTACCCCCCAAAAGAGCTTGGGCAAGAACTGCAAAATAGATCTTTTCCTCTCTCCCTTCTGCCAAACCATACCCCCTTGCCTCTAACCCATAACCCCACCACGTCCTGTATTGGCTGGGTACAGGTTGGTGGCGTCTAGGCCTTGTGCATGCCTACCTTTCATGTATGTCCAAAATCTACCTACTGCTCATGCATTTGCCACAATCTAGAGGCTTGCTTGCACAGTCTGCCGCCCTTCTTTGACCTTCTATGTGGGCTGTTTTACAATTCCCCGCTCCCCTTAGGGGCTGGGCTTTATTTGATATTAGGCTTTATATTTCTTTCAGCCTATTCCTTGATTGCTCTCATGTCCTGTCATACTACTCTGTCATCCCTACTGTAATGACTTGATCCTGCTAGGCCTTTTTAGACCTGTCGTTTATTCTTTTCCCAGTGGCTTAGCATGGCCATGGGTTTTTTTTACTTATGAGCTTCTGTGTCCCTTTTGTTTTCCCTTGGGCATCCTCGGCCCATTTACTTGTCTTATGCTTCCTTGGCCCATTTACTTGTCTTAGGCTTCCTTGGCCCATTTCCTAACTTTGTGTTCCCATGGGCTTTTACTAACTTCATTGGGCTTCCTCGACCCAATTACCTCGTACTCATCTTTGGGGTTCATGGGCCTGCCATCAATCCCCTACTCTCTTTGCTTACATCGTTTTGGGCCTGCCACGGCTCATTCTTACTTTTCTACATCATACACTGCCCATGAGTTTGCTATTTGCTATTTCTCTCTTTCCGGGCTCTTTTGAGCCCATTTGTTTCCTCAAGACCCATTTATTTATTTTATGGATCTGTGATCTATTATTCATGCCGCTTGGATTTAATGGTTCTATCTTTTTCTGCCAACTCCTTTTCGGTCTGTGTTGCTGGGCTCCTTTCCTTCTTTATGACTTCTAAAAAATGGTCCTCAACAACTCTCAAAATGCCTTGTACAGCAAAGAAGCTAAACTCAAAATAATTTGAGTATCACCTACAATGAGCTACTATAGATAGCAGCACACTATAGCTTAAAACTTAAAACAAAAACAAAAAAAATTTAATGTGTGGTGTTAAAAAAATAGTATTTTAATGTGTTGATAGTTGTGATTGTTATTTTTTGTATTGGATATATTATTTTATTGTTTTGTTTATATTATTTTAATGTGTTGAATGTTAAAATAAAACTTTTGATATTGGATATATTATAAAGTGTGGTATTAAAATAGATAAAATAGTATTTTGAGTTGCTAAAAACTATGGATACGTTTGGTATATTGAATGTAAATTATATTAGGAATAGTCATTTTTATTACTAAGAATACAAGACATTATAATGAAATGACTATTATTATTCATAAATTTGGTTGTTAGATATAAAAAACTTGTAAAAGATGATGTATAAGAAAATTTTATATTTTTTAAAATATATTAATTTTAAAACATATTATATATACTAAGGAATAGTTATTCCATCCATTTTAAAGATGAATAGCTATTCTTCAATTTAAAGAATAGTTATTCAAATGTAATAACTAATCCATGTAATAAAGATGCAACTAAATGACCAAATTGATATTACATATGAATAACTTTTCCATTACAAGAGTTATTACAGCGTACCAAACGTACTCTATATTTTTTAACTTTGTTACTGTGAATACTATAACAAGTTATACTGTTAAATTATGGTCAATAGATCAATCATGAAACTGTAGTCAGATTAGATATGATGCATTAATTCTTAACAGTATAATTTGGACAGGGTCCGGATGAGCCCAATACAGCCCAAATAAGGGCAGCCCAATCTTAGCTTACCAAAGCGGCATGTTTTATAACTTTGAGCCCAATCATAAATAGATTTAAGACTCATAAGACATTTGTGCATTACTCTATTTCAATTAGATAATTGACCAAGAAAAAAAATATCACAATAAATTGAAAGCTACAGACTTTGGGATTTCGTAACAAGGGTGTTGATGAGTGTGGGGGCCTTTTTTGCTATGTTGGGCTGGGCTGCCTCTTCGTGATTGTAGGCCAAAGTGTTTTGGGTTGCAGGAGTCGAGACCGGGCCAACTGGAACTCAACTTGGCCTGGCTTGTGCGCGAACTATGCCTTGTCTGCCAGGGGAGTGCTTACCGCAGGCTGAGCTGTTTCGAAAAAAATGCTTGCGACAGGCAGAGCTTATTTCAGAAAAATGCTTGCGGCAGGCAGAGCTGTTTCAGAGAAAAGCTTACGGCAGGCAGATATAATTGATAAACAGAACCATGTATTCTGGAATGACCAGATAGTCCTTTTAATGGGAAATGACCAAATGATCCATAACTATAATAACATTTAACAATCTTTGACAAATAGATAGTAAAGGAGAATGGTAATAAAAATTAATCAACAGACATGGAATAAATTCAGTTCGGTCCGCAGGAGTAAAGCCAAAGAGGAAGAACACCTCTTCTCAACGCGATTAACCTCCGAGGAAAAGAAATCCTGCCGTGGAAGTTAATGGGTTTGAGGGAGGCGGACCCAAATGGACAATACTCGAAATAAGTATAGAAGAGAGCAGGGATTTGAGAGGGAGAGAAGGGAAGAGACCTATCGGTGCATGCCACTAACTCTCACTTTCTTTCTTTCTATCTTTCCTCCCTTTTTTCCTTTTAGTTTTTCCTTAATGATTTCCACCTTTGTGGTTTTTCTTAGTGTTGTGCTTCCCCTGTTTTCCTAAGCGTGTTACAGAGTATTTTTCCTAGTATTGTATTGCCTTACTCCTGTTGTTCCCTTTTCCTCTTTTTTGTACACGGCAGAGGCTCCCTTCTTATAGTGCCTGCCGTGAACGGATTTTACTATTCTACCCTCCAACCGTTTTTGTCTGGTCTGGGAGTACTTGCCGACATTACTGTTCCGTCTGCGGGTTCCCCTGTTACAAACACAGACACTTTTTGTCCGCTAGTCTGCCGCGGCACCTCTTCCTGCCGTGGTGATGTTTTTTCTCTCTTTATCCCTCATGGCATGCACCTATTGGTTCCAACTCAGCCTTCCTTCTTTTGGGTGGTATGTCATCCCAGCAGGACGTATCCCCCAAAAGAGCTTGAGCAGGAACCTCAAAACAGGCCTTCCCCTCTCCCCACCTCCAAACCATGCCCTCTTACCTCTGACCCACGACCCCACCGCGTCCCGTATTGGCTGGGTACAGGCTGGTAGTGCCTGAGCCTTGCGCGTGTTTATATCTGAATTCTGCCTGCTGTTCATGCATTTGCCGTAGACTGGAGACTTTACTTGCCTGCCATCCGTTTCTGGCTTTTCACGAGTTGCTACTCTGATTTCCCGCTCCTTCAGAATCTGGGCCTTACTCAGTATTGGGCTTTGTGTTCCTTTCAGCCCAATTCGTTAATTGCCTTTGCTTCCTTCCGCATTATTTAGCATTTCCTGCCACGGTGACTTCTTCCTGCTGGGCCTTTTCTCAGGCCTGCCGTTCCATTCTTTCCCCCAGTGGCTTAATGTGGCCACTGGTGTTCTTGCTTATGGGCTCCCATGTCACTTTCTTTTTCCTTGGGCCTCTCCGGCCCATTTCTTTGGATGTCCTCGGTCCATTTACTAACTCTGCATCCCATGGGCTCTTACTAACTTAATTGGGCTTTCCCGGCCCAATTTCCTCATTCTCATCCTTGGGGTTCATGGGCTTGCCATTATTCCCTACTTTCTTTGTTTACTTTACTTTGGGCCTGCCGCGGCCCATTCTCTCTTTTCCACAACACATACTACCCATGGATGCTATTTTCTCTCTTTCCGGGCCTTTTTAGGCCCACTTACTTCCTCAAGACCCATTCATTTGTATTGAGGGGCCTGTGATCCATTGTTCCTGCCGCTTGGGCCTAATGGTTTTCTTTCACTTGGTCTGCCGCTTCTCTGCTGCCCGTATTGCTGGGTTGGGCTGCCTTTGTCTATTTCGAAAAAATGACCCTCAACAATGAGTCAAGTCAGATCAAGTTTGTTGTCATATCGAGTGAGTATTTATCGAGTAATTTTTAGGTACTTCTAGAGTACGGAGAATGATATTTTTTTTTTCACATTTATAGTGGAGTTCACTCATTAAATTCATGATGAGATCTACTATGAATGTGAGAGGAAGGAGCATCATTTCTCTATACTTTAGAAGTACCTAAGAATTTTCCATATTTGTCACACTTATTACTAACTAGTAAATAAGTTAGAATCATCCTCCACTTTCCTTTGATTTGGCCATCAGGTATCAAGTGTGTGGTAGTTAACTGGAATTATAATTATATAAAAAAATTAGAATTTTAATATCACATCACAAAAAATCTTAGCCTCGCTATGAGCAAGCCAGTTATCACACTCTTCTATCCGACTTGATATCATGTAATCCTTAAATTGAACCACTATGCATTGTTACAAAGTGTGCAAATCAATTGAAAACAAAACAAATCAAATCAACTGAAATTATAATTTCATAAATAAATTCAGTCTTCCCCCATCCCTTTTTTGATAGAGTTTGCCTCCAAACTAGGTTGAAAGGAAATTCTTCTAACACACTACATGATGACCATAGAAACAAGTTTACACATATATTTTTAGTCATATAATCTATTTAATGAGTCATGTGACTTTCTTTTAAAAAAAATAAATAATAATCTACTTTGACAAAATGTCTTTGGCTCCAATGACATTCCAAGACATTACAAATATGTTTAGTTGTGTTGTTTAAATAACAGTTTTCGTTGTTTAAACAATACAACACGCATTTCTACAACACTCAAATAACATTACTAGAACAACATTACCAAACTTGGCTCACATTCCAAGAATGTGCATTCTTAATGTATATGGACTTTTACCAACTGTACTTGAAAAAAAAGAATTGGGAAAATAACTCTCCTTCATCATAACACAGATTATTATAGTCAAACATTAAGAACATTTATATTTAATTTCAATAATTTTGTTTTCTTGTTAAGATTTGTTATGTCAATGAAAACGTATTAAAACGAATGTTGATCGCCAAACATCAACTAGTGTGGACCACAGTACACTTATATTGTTTAATAAATTATGGAACGATTCTCGAAAAAACTACCTCTTTTGGAATAAATTTTGTTTTATCAGAACGACTTTTGGTATCCAATCCCTGGTTCAAAGTTCAAACACATAGTCGCTATACTTGCTGCACGTTGCAATTCGGAAAAGATATACCAAAAGACATATACATACTAAAAATAAAATAAAAAAATTCAAATAAAATATAGAAAAAAAAAAAAAGAGATGGGTCCGTTTGGTACGTATATTTAAACAACAGTTTTCAATTTTTTTTGAAAATATGTGTTGGTGAAAAAGTATATGAAAATACGTGTAATATTGTTTAAAGGGAAATGCTAACGAGTGTCCTTAGGACACTAGTTAATAATCCATTTAAAGAAAGTTTTTAGGACAGCTTTTTTTCATTTTCCATAAAAAAAGATATGAAAATTTTCTTAAAATAGATTATTAATAGGTACCCTAAGGTCACTCGTTAGCATGACCATTGTTTAAAAACTAAAAACATGTATTTAAAATGGTGTACCAAACAAGGCCTTGCTACGTTTGAAATCTAAAAGCTAATTGCATAAGTTCTATCAATTACACTTTTTTTCGTCAAAAAATAATAATCACACTCGATAACTCTTTGCTATTGTAATGCCCCAATTTGATTGATTGTGTGATGTGCGTGGATGTGTGATGAGTCCCATAAGGGCACTCGTTAGCATGACCATTGTTTAAAAACTAAAAACATGTATTTAAAATGGTGTACCAAACAAGGCCTTGCTACGTTTGAAATCTAAAAGCTAATTGCATAAGTTCTATCAATTACACTTTTTTTCGTCAAAAAATAATAATCACTCTATAACTCTGTTGATGCTCATTTTTGCAAATCTATACCCAAAGGCTTATGAGGAAGAAAGCCCCACAAAGAGCAAGGCCCAAAGGCCCACGAAGAAGACCAAAGAACAAGAAGAGTCAAACTAAAGGAAATGACAAATGCAGTAGGAAACGCATGAAGAAACAAGACAAAAACACGCAGCAGACGAAACAGAGCTAATCTGCTGCGGCAGGAATGGCGTGGGAGACAAAAACAAAAGACAGTGGAGCAAGAACAGAAGGGCCGGGGCACCACCAACCTGTACCCAGCCAATACAAGGGAGGTGGGCCCACGGTCAAAGAGATTTAGAGGGCGTGGTTTGGTGGTGGGGGGAAAAGGGGGTCTATATTTGGTTTCCTGCCATAACCTCTTTTGGGAACATATCCTGCTGGGATGATATCTTACCCAAAAGAAGTAATAAATGGTTGGGACCACTGATGCATGCCATAGAGCTAGGTAGTGAGGTAAAGGTATACGGGAGGAACAAACAAAATGGAATTTTGTCGTGCAACAAACATGTTCTGAGCAGATGGCAGTGGTCGGGGCAACCAATGGGTGAGTGGGTAATCTTGAAAGGATGCCCACAACAAACCAAAAACAGTTGGTGAAGCCCTAGGGGTAAAAGGGAGAAATCCCATTGAATTAGCTCACTATAAAAGAGAGGTAACCACGGCACAAAGAGAAGGGGGACCCGAAAAGGGGAAAGGAAGAAAGGACCGAGGTAGAGAAAAACAGGGGAATGAGTGAAAAACAGGGGAAGAAGAAAAACACCCAGAGAGGAGAAAAAGAAAGAAAGAAAGAAAGAAAAATAAGAGAGAAAACGCGGCAGGAATAGGGGCATGCATCAATAGACCTTCTTTTCCCTCCCTCTTAGCAAACCTACTCTTTGAAATCTCCAAAAGTAATAGCTAGTAGCCATTTAGGCCTATTCTCCAAAATCAACAACTTTTACGGCAAGAGCCCATGATAAGGTTGTTGAAGTTGGAGTTTGGGTTCCTTCTTGGTTTACTTATCTTATGGGCAGATTTAATACTTAATTTTGATTGCAAATATATTTGATTTTCAACTTATATTCACTGTATTTAGTCATCCTGCCGTAGCACGTTTTCACGTCTGCCGCAGCAGTTGTCCTGATGTGGTGTTTTACTTGCTGTATTAGTTATCCTGCCGTAGCACATTTTCATTATATTTACCGTGTTAATTATTATACAAGCTAATCATTTCCTGCCGAAGCTTTCTTCTCTATTTGTTATTACGTATTTTGCTTTTGATACACACTAACCATTATCCTGCTGTAAGTATATATACACATATACCCTGTTTCTCATGTTTCTAGAAAAATATATTTTATATATGTATATGTGAATATGTATAAGTATATATATATATTCATATATGTGTGTATATATTTGAGAATATGCTAACCCATTTAAACTAACACTTGTTTGATGGGTATTTTCTTTGGGTTTTTTTAGATTTGTTTATGCGCAGGAAGTAGAAATGTGTTTCTGCAGTAAAAATGGTAGTCATTCACATTGCCGAAGGCTTTACTGCACGGCAGGAAGTTTTAAAGCACGGCAGGCAGGAAGCTTTACTGCACGGCAGGAAGTTTTAAAGCACGGCAGGCAGGAAGCTTTACTGCACGGCAGGAAGTTTTAAAGCACGGCAGGCAGCTTCACTGCACGGCAGGAAGCCTTAAAGCACGGCAGGCAGGAAGCTTTACTGCACGGCAGGAAGTTTTAAAGCACGGCAGGCAGCTTCACTGCACGGCAGGAAGCCTTAAAGCACGGCAGGCAGCTTCACTGCACGGCAGGAAGCCTTAAAGCACGGCAGGCAGAAGCTTTAATGCACGGCAGGAAGTTTTGTTGCACAGCAAAAGGCTTTACGGCAGACAGCTTTAAAGCGCGGCAGACAGCTTTAAAGCATGACAGACAACTCTATTGCACCAGGCTTTACGGCAGGAAGCCTTAAAGCACAGCAGGCAGGAAGCTTTAATGCACGGCAGGAAGTTTTAAAGCACGGCAGGCAGCTTCACTGCATAGCAGAAGCTTTAAAGCACGGCGGACAGACTTGTTGCATAGCAGAAAAGTCAATCCTGCGGCAGAAACTGGGGAAAAGTTCTTGCGGCAGGAACAAAGGATAAGCCCATTTTGCAACGTCTTCCCTTGGACTTGGACTCAACGTTTGCGCACAAGCCGGCCCAAGTTGAGTTCCAGTTGGACCGGTCTCGACTCCCTTACTCAGAATACTCGGGCCTACTACCGCGGCAGGCAGCCCAGCCCAACATACAAAAAAGGCCCCCAGGACAGCTTTTTTTTCATTTTCCATAAAAAAAGGTATGAAAATTTTCTTAAAATAGATTATTAATAGGTACCCTAAGGTCACTCGTTAGCATGACCATTGTTTAAAAACTAAAAACATGTATTTAAAATGGTGTACCAAACAAGGCCTTGCTAGGTTTGAAATCTAAAAGCTAATTGCATAAGTTCTATCAATTACACTTTTTTTCGTCAAAAAATAATAATCACTCTATAACTCTTTGCTATTGTAATGCCCCAATTTGATTGATTGTGTGATGTGCGTGGATGTGTGATGAGTCCCATAAGGGCACTCGTTAGCATGACCATTGTTTAAAAACTAAAAACATGTATTTAAAATGGTGTACCAAACAAGGCCTTGCTACGTTTGAAAGCTAAAAGCTAATTGCATAAGTTCTATCAATTACACTTTTTTTCGTCAAAAAATAATAATCACTCTATAACTCTTTGCTATTGTAATGCCCAATTTGATTGATTGTGTGATGTTCGTGGATGTGTGATGAGTCCCATATCGGGTATTTATTGGGTAGATCTGAACTTTATTAACAACTATAAGAAACCTCAATTATGACTAGTCCTTTTGAGGTATAGCGTAGATGTGACTAGTGCTTTTGCTTAGGTCGTTACATGTGACTAGCGTTTTTCCTTAGTATCAGAGTCAGCTTGGTAACGCTGTGTGAGTTCGAAGACACTACCCCACAAAGTGGGCCCTAACAAGGACGTTAGAGATTTAAGTGGGGGAGATTATGATGTCCCAATTTGATTGATTGTGTGATGTGTGATGAGTCCCACATCGGGTATTTATTGGGTAGATCTAAGCTTTATTAAGCCTCAATTGTGACTAGTCCTTTTAAGGTTTAACGCAGATGTAGCTAGCACTTTTTCTTAGGTCGTTACATAATTGTAATGCCCCAATTTGATTGATTGTGTGATGTATAATTGTAATGTCCCAATTTGATTGATTGTGTGATGTGTATGGGTGTGTGATGAGTCCCACATCGGATATTTACAGGGTAGATCTGAGCTTTATTAACAACTACAAGGAGCCTCATTTGTGACTAGTTTTTTTGAGATATAGCGCAAATGTGACTAATACTTTTTCTTAAGTCGTTACAGCTATAATTTTTTTACTAGGTGAAAGTCTAATATGAAAATAAATATATCAAAAATAAAGATATTTGAAAAGGTTAGATTTTTTTTTTTACAAGTATTTTTTTTATCTCAATAATAATAAAAAAAAAACTCACAAATCTAAAAAAAATATGATATGATATAAACTATATATTATTACTTATTACAACAAGTGGGGTGGTGAATTTGATTCTAAATTATCACCAACAAAAAAAAATTAAACTAAAGAATATCTCTCAATCATAAGCCCCTAACTATTTTTCTAACTCAATAATTGGAGAATAAGAAGATTCAATCGTTGGATATCACTATTAAAAACACACACAAAAAAAATTTATATTGAACTACAAGTAGAATTTTCTTATTAGAAATATTTTACATTGAAACAAACACAATTTTAATTTCTCAAGAATAAAAATTTTCCCCAACTCATCAACCTAATCATCCTTAGAAAAATCACTAACAAAATTAAATAAAACATTTCTTATACTATATCCCTATTTCTTTATACTTAATTCTTAAATCCAATAGAATTTAGTTAGCTTAACCGGTAAAATTTTTAATGGTTAAATAAGAAATTTTGGATTCACCTATACCAAAAACTAACTGTTGTTCTAGTCTAATAATAAAAAAAAAATTCCCAAATTCAATAGTGAACTTTAAGATTCAAATTTTGTTTTCTCTATTTTAAATATATATATATATATACACACTTTTTCACATAGGAAAAAAACAAAGAAAATATTCCCTCATTCCAAAGAAGCAGGGAAAGAGTTGTGAAAGGTGAGGCCCACAAAGCCCAGCTGTCAAGAAAACCAAGCGAGTCTCAAATTTAACCAGTTGTACCTTTCACTCACTCCTCTCTTCTTTCTATTCCCTCCAAGGCTCCAACAAACACACACAGAGAGAGACAGAGAGAGAATATGGCTGAGAATGGTACCAACGGCGATTGCGGCGTCGACGTCGACGGCGGCGGCAGAGGAGGAGGAGAGAGAGGAGATTGCATAACTAGCCACGTGGAGGAAGGGAGGTCGGAGAGCCACAGGTACTACCTGTCGCGGCGCACCGTTTTGGAAATGCTGAGGGACCGAGGCTACGTGGTGCCTGACTCGGAGCTGACTCGCTCGCTTGCCGAGTTCCGTTCCGTCTTCAGCGACAAGCCTAACCTCCTCAGCCTCCGCATTACTGTCCCTCACTCCTCCAATCCCTACAATCGGGTATTCATTCACAAACTCTCTCTCTCTCTCTCTCTCTCGCTCTGTATATATGTATGAATGAATGTATGTGTATTGATGAAGATGTTGTTGGTTAAGTTTTGTTTGGTTGCGGAGATAATACAGAGAGGGAGAGAGAGAAAAGAAGCATTTTTCTGTTTTGTTTTTCGATTTTGGGAACTAATGCTGCATTTTTTTTTATTGCTCGGCTAAGTTTTGGTTTGGTTTTCGGGAAAACAGAGATGAGAGAAAGTAGAAAATTTGATGAACATGTTGTTGGTTAAGTTTTGTTTGGTTGCGGAGATATCAGAAGGAGATAGAGAGAGAAAGGAAACGTTTCTCTGTTTTGTTTTTGGATTTTGGGAGCTAATGCTGCATTTTTTTTTTTGTTTGGCTAAGTTTTGTTTGGTTTTCGGGAAAACAGAGATGAGAAAAAGTAGAAAATTTGATAAAGATGTTGTTGGTTAAGTTTTGCTTGGTTGAGGAGATAACACAGAGGGAGAGAGAAAGGAAGCGTTTTTCTGTTTTGTTTTTGGACTTGGGAGCTAATGCTGCATTTTTTTTTTTTTTTGGCTAAGTTTTGTTTGGTTGTCGGGAAAACAGAGATGAGAAAAAAAAAATGAAACTTTAATGAAGATGTTGTTGGTTTAGTTTTGTTTGGTTGTGGAGAGAACATAGAGAGAGAAAAGGATGCATTTTTCTTTTGTTTAACCATTGTTTGGTTGTGGAGAGAACAGAGGATGAGTAAAAAAGATAATTTTTTGTGGATTTTATTCTGATTTCTTGTTTTGTCCAAGCTCTTTTTGATTAAATTGATATTTATGCTCTTTGTTCTTTGGTTTTAGTTTTGTTTGGTTGTCGAGAAACAAGGAATTCTTATTTTGTTTATGCATTGTTTGTTTATCGAGAAAACAGGGAAGTGAAGAAATGAAACGTTTTTCTTTCTTTATTTGGATTATATTTCTGCCTTCTTTTGCTTAACCTCTGTTTGGTTGTTGGGAAAACAGAGAAGATAAAAAAAAAATAAATAAATAAATAAAACCAAGCTTTTTTGTTTGCTTTGGATGATATTTGTATGATTTTTCCCCTTTTGGTTAAGTTTTGTTTGTTTACAGGGAAAACAGAGATGAAAAAAAGAGGAAACTTTTACTACTACTACTAGTAGTTTGAAATCCCAAAGTAGTGGATTTTGTTCCTATGATACCCCAGAACACAAAACTTCACTTGAAATTTATACAATCAAAAGATTGGAAACTTTTTTTTTTCTTTGGTGATATTTGTGTGTTTTCCCCCTTTTGGTTAAGTTTTGTTTGCTTACCAGGAAAACAGAGATGAAAAAAGAAAAGGAAACTTTTACTACTACTTCTAGTTTGAAATTCCAAAGTAATGCATTTTGTTCCTGTGATACAATCAAAAGATTAGAAATTTTTTTTATTGTGAATGTGACAATGTCAGAGCAGAAGATATTGTATTGAAATGGTGCTTATGTTAATCTGTAATTTATCATCAAATAACCAACAAATTATCAATCTGCCAATAATTTAGATCACTTCTGGTAAGTTAGAACTTTCGAGTAATATTAATATCTAATTCTTTCATAAAAAGTTTTTGCTTCCTCGTTTCATTGTATTGTATGCTTCCCATTGTGAAAGATCTCATTTTGTGTACTGCCTATTAGATAAAGTTTACTATGGAAGTCCTTGAAGAGGCTCATTTTGCAGTAGCATAACTTAATATTTGCTTTGTAGATGATGGTTATCTTCTTTGGAACCGAGGAGATCAGAACAGCATCAGTTCGTAACCTTTATGCTCAGATCATGAGCGTAGAACATCTGAAGGGGCTAATTCTTATTCATCAGAGTAAGATTAACCATTTTGCTCGAAAAGGACTGGAAAAATATCCGTACAAAGTTGAGGTTTTCCAAGTAAGTTCCAAATTTTAACATTTCATGCTCTACTTTTGCTCAAGAGGTTTCATTCTTTACTTGTTTGCTAGCAAATAACAGGCAAATTGTTGACAGGATTTCATTCTTTACTGCTATGGTTATACCAGCTCTTGAGTGTTATTCTGCATGAATATTTCCTTTCTCTTGAGGTCATTCAGTAGTTGCATATCAAAATTAATGTTGCAGCATTCTAGGTCATAGATTGGATATGCAGATAATAGTCTGTTATAATAGTTTATTATTATTTAAAAATAAGTAATTTACTTTATTAAAGGAAAAGACTTCCTCATATATGTAGTTTTTTTTTAACAAGCAGTTTAATTTATTTGAAGTAAGAGACTACCTCATATATAAGTGATACACAAGAAAAGAACTATAAGCAAATGAGAGAGATTCATTGAACTCTCCAATGGATTTATAGGTTGTAGAATCAAAGCTGTAGAGAGAATATGAATGACCTCTTTTGGCACTTTGTCAGTTACAATGATAGCTTATTTGCTAGAGACATGTATATAGTTAATAGTTTAATTGTGTCTGAATGATAACCACAAAGACAACATAAATTGTTTCAACTATAGCTGGTGGTGTTAGGGATGACTGATTGGATGATTGATCCGAGTGTTTTAAAGAGAAGGCAGGGAAAATGTAAAGAGATTATTTAGATTGATAGAAGTGATGATGGGGTCCATGATCAAGATTATTATGTAGCATAATATTGAGGTCCTAAGATAATTTTTTCATCACCAATACTAAAATGTAGTGTGTATATTTTATATTTTCATATTCCATTTGTTTGACTAAGAAAGAAGGATACTTTGAAATTCCTTTCTACTAGCATCGATATGGGTCCTTTGAGAGTATAGAAAAAAGGTAGGAGTACAAATCTGGTAGTTGTAACGGATTCCTCACCTGTGTTGTTCATACAAATTTGAACTCTGATATAATGACATGTAATCTATCTCTTGTTTATTTATTTTTATTACTTTATGGCTTAACATCTATTCCGCTTTCAGCTCTATTTTTGTTTTGTTTTGTTTTTAACACCACACTATGACTTGTTTGCCTTCAGATTACTGACTTGTTGGTTAATATTACGAAGCACATTTTGATGCCGAAACATGAGATACTGAATGCTGAAGGAAAACAAAGGCTGTTAAGTCAGTACAAAGTGAAAGATACACAGGTAATTATATGTTTCGAAATTCGAACGCACCCTTAACAAGGATAGTGACTGACAAGAAGAGAGACCGTTTCTCTTTTTATCAGTTAATTAATATATACATTTTTATGGTGCATATTGCAATCATTTATGATTGCATATGTTGATGTCACATGTGTTGATCTTCACACATATGGTATTTTATACAGGTCAATTAGGACATGCTTAATCTTCATTTTTAATTTATCTAAGTCTGCACCTAATTAATGGTTACCAATGGGGTAAAAGAGAAATTTCATTTTTTTGAGAAAGTGGTCTTAGATACTTCAATTAATCCATTTATTGAAGGAACTTCAGAGTTCCAATTAATCCATTAATTTATGAGGTATTTCATTTGGAGGGAAAAGTGGGATTGTGATTTAAGGGAAAAGAGTATTGTTTTGTCTAATAAATTTAGAATTATGCTACGCTAATGCAATCAATATGCCAAATGCAGTTTGAGTGTTGAATAAAAGCCAATAATGAACCTATCTTTTCCATGAGGAATTACAAATTCGATTTTTTTTTTTTGTATTATTCATGAAAGTGGGTTTAATCTTCATTCTTTATCCACATGATAACTTTAAATGATTGATCAAATTAAATTGTTTCACATTAAGTTACTCAATCTTAATTGTTTTCCAGCTACCTCGGATGCTAGAAACTGACCCTGTTGCACGATACTATGGGCTGGAGAAGGGGCAAGTGGTCAAAGTTACTTATAGTGGCGAATTTATTGATTCACTCGAAACTTACCGTGCTGTTCTGTGATGCTTCTACTAGAAGATCGTGACTCCTGCATTGATAACGTGCTAAAGTTATTACTAGATAGAAAATTAGGAGTTCATTAGGCCTGCATTTATTTTGTCTACAAGTTTACAATGGCACCGTCACATGGAAACAAGTTGTATAGTTGACTAGTTTGCATATTACAGGTTTAAAATGGCATAGGAATTTTTAAACTTGACTTACCCAAAATAGAAAAAAAGGGTACCATTGAATTGATGTCTTGTGATGAGGTTTTGTGTGGCACCATGCTTATCTGCTTATATGTGTCTGTTATGAATTTTTTAACCTTGCTTAGCTGAAAATTGAAAAAATATGATCACCAGAGTCGGTGCAAGTGAGTTCTAAAGTATGCTATTGCTGTTAGAAGGGTTGGTCTTGCATATCAATGTTGTGTTTACAAAAAATGTGGTTAGATGGTAGGGAATAGTTTTTGGATTTGCATTTCTTGTGCAATTTTACAAGATTTCTACCCACAGAAGTGCATCAGCATTATCCATAGTGTCTAGAGGCATCTGAGAGAGCAAGTGAAGTGATGTTTCACTGGCACAAACCTCTACGAAAGGAATTTCCAAGCACCCTTGCATTGAAGCCAAGAAAACTCACAAATCCAATGACAAATGTCACACCAGAAAGGCAGGAACTATATAAACTGGAGGTCTGGAAGGATGATAGTTACAATCGTCTGCAAATTTCAGTACTAAATGGTTTACTTTACTCATATTTAAAACTTGTGGTCCGTTTGGATTGAGGGGGAAGGAGGTAGAGTAGAGTAGTGTAAATCTCACTCAAAATTAGTCTATTGTCAGCTAACTCAACTCTACTCTACTCCCCTCCCCTTCCCTTCCTTCCCCCCTCCATCCAAACAACCCTTAAATCATTCAACTTGTTCCTCAGTTGGACAAAGTACACACAAACATTGGTAATAACATTGTGCCTTGCATTACCAATGTTTTGATAATATGATTCATCACCCACATTCATAGATCAAGTATCGGGTAAACTCCTTAGGTGATGTGAATGTCTCTTGGGATGAATTTATAGATGGAAAGCACAAGCAATTGTTGGGGGTTGTTAATGCAAGAAAGAGGAGGATTGGCGTTAAATAAGCAAAGATAGAGATAAATATTTCATTTCTGAATATATATTAAGTTACAAAGGAGCTTTTCTCCCAAGTGTTAGCACTTTGGTGAGCAATGGTAATTCCAAAAACAATTGCCAAGTTGCTCAAAGAACAATACTATGATCATTGTGGTGGGCCTTTTGTGATTTTGGGCTAGACTGCCTCTTGCTGTACTGAGGCCCAAGTGTTCTGGATAGGAGAGTCGGGACTGGTCTAATTGCAACTCACCTTGGGTCGGCTTGTGCACAAACTATGCCCCTTTTGCTGCAATTTTGGTCACATGCCCCTGGCAGGCAAAGCTGTTACAAAAGAGTTATGACAGACAAATACAATATGACAATAATAACGGCAATATGCTTCCCGTTAGACAAAATAAATAAGAAATCCTTAAGTAAAGCAGGGAAAAGAACGATATAGCAACAAGAAACACATTATAAGTGAAATTGCAAAGGCAAGAGAGGAAATAATTATGATAAATAATAAAATTAAAAGAAAAAGGTTAGTCTGCCGTGTTTAATTATGTTATAGGACTAAGGCCAAAGAGAAAACCATTTCCTCAATGCGGGTAACCTCGCAGGGGAGTCTTGCTATAGAAATTATCCACTTTAAGGGAACGGGCCTAAATGACTTATACTTAAACAAATCATTTTTCCTTAACAGAGGGAAGGCTTTTAGAGGGAGAGAAGGAATTAATCTATTGGTGCATGTCTGCCATTTTATTCTCTCTCTGTTTCTTTTCCTAGCTCTCTCTTTTTTTTCTCTGTTTTGTTGCTCTGCTTTTCCCACTCTTTTCTTTCTTTCTTAGTGCTTGCTCATGTGGTGTTATGGTAATGGTGGTGCTGTAATTCTCTCCTAGTGGTTGTTTCTGTTTCCATGATCCCATTGTGCATGGTGAGAACCCTTTATATACTGTCTACTGTGACTGATTTTTTACCATTTTGCCCTTTAACTGCTTTTGTATGGATGTGAGTGTCCTTCCCGACCACCTACTGGTTTATCAGCTGCCCAGCCACCACCATTTACCTATGCTGGCTGTGCCATTCCCCATTACTAGACAAAGTAAACTGTTTTGTTTACTTGTTCACCGTGGCATTCTTATCCACCACAGTGTGGGTATTCTCTCTTACTATCCCTCATGGCATGCACCTAATGGTTCCAACTCATCATTCTCTCTTTTAGGTGGCATGTCATCCTAGCAGGACATTTCTCCCAAAAGAGTTTAAGCGGGAACCCCAGAATAGGCTTTCCCTTCTCCCCATCGCTAGACCATACCCTCTCTTACCTTTGACCCATGATCCATCACTCCTGTATTAACTGGGTACAGGTTGGTGGTGCCTGAGCCTTATGTGTGCTCCACTTTCGTGTATGTCCAAAGCTTGTTTGCTGCTCTTGCGTTTGCCACGAACTAGAGGCTCGTCTGTGTATTCTACCGCTCATTCTTTTGACCTCTTGTGGCATGAACTGTTTTTTGATCCTCCATCCTTTAGGGCTTGTTTCCTCCAAGGGATGGACCTTGCCTGATTGTAGGCTTATCTCTCTTTTAGTTGTTTGCTCCTTCCGTTGGCTTACTAGTATTCCTGCTACGTCATTCTGTTATTCCTGCTGTGGTGCTATCTGATCTGTGCTCGCTGGGCCTCCTTTGGGCATGCTATATGCTCTTTTCTCACTTGGTTATAATAACCCAGTATGGTCATTGGGTTTATATTCATGCTACTTTGGGCTTTCTTAACCCATTACATTGCTCGTGGACTCCTTTGGCCCATTTCTTCCTCCTTGGGCATCCTCAGCCCATTTGCTTTCCTTAGGCATCCTCGGCCCATTTCCAACTCTATATTCTCATGGCTTTTACTAACTCTTTTGGGCTTCTTTGACCCAATTACCACATCCTTCATCCTTGGAATTCATGGACTTTCCCTCAACCTTTTACTTTCTTACTTTGGGCTTGCCGTGACCCATTCTTACTTTTCTACATCACATAATGCCCATGAGTTTGCTAATTCCTTCACTGTGCTCCTTTAGGCCCATTTGCTTTCCTCAAGACCCACTTGTTTATTTCATGGGCCTATGATCCATTATTCCTGCCATTCGGGCTTAATGGGTTTTCTCTCAATCCTGCTAACTCCTTCTTGCCCATATTGTTAGGCTTCTTCCTGTTGTTGGGCTTTTCCAAAATGAGCATCAACAATCATCTAATTCGAATTTGTATAATATAAATAGTGATTGATATCAAGATCTTATTAACAGTCTCTTCAATATACTAGACTGAGCTTCATAATGAAGTGCATCTGTTATAATTTAGAATAATGTAATTACCAGCCAAACTCGGACTTGGCATATACGTATCTGCCATGACTTATTGACATTAAGTAGCTTCAATTTTCACACATCAAACATTACATATTGAAACACATATCACCATAAGTGTTATATGGATACAGAAAATTCAATCTTCAAACAATAGATAAATAGCCATATGTTGAACATAATACTTGAAGCATAGCATCCATGTAACTTTCTTGGATCTTCCACAATAATGATGCTTGAGGCTTCTTGATCCACTCTTGATAAAGATCCAGTGAGCTGACAATATAAGAAAAACTACCACTACCAGTAAATCTATATAATTATGTGTGGAAAGCATATTAAAAGGCATGGAAGAGATAAAGGAATGAATTACCCTTATATAATTCTGGAAAAAAAATAACACCATTCATTTAGAGGCTTCAACATCCCTAGCTCCACCATCTGCAGGCTCATTGTTTGAAGCGTTCTCTGAAGTGTCCATGCAAGGACTGTTTTTAAACTGATCGACATGTTGGGGCTCAGGCAACGGGTAAGAATTCTTAGGTCCTTGGTGAGGTAAGTTTTGTTTACTTTTTGAACTCTCTGGCAAGCATCCCATAGTCAAGTTCAATGAACCTACTACTTTGTGTTCACATGGGAGCTTTGTAGAAATAGGTGATTCAGGAGTATCAGAAAGTTTTCCTGGTAACTCCAGAGGCCTATGGAAGAGCAAATGAGCCACAGTTCGGTCTATGGGATTGGTCTCTGTTTCTATATCAGGCATCCCTGGATTCCTGCAATACCATATGGTTCAAGTATGAAAACTAATTGAAAGTAGATCATCCAACACAAAAGAGGTTGCAACTGCTAATGACTTAAAACATGATGATACTGTTAAAGCATCCAATCTAAAAGCTAAACTTGTAGGTGGGGAGACCCAAATAGTAACTGAATTTATATGAAGGTCCAACCTAAGCAATATGGGATTTTTCGTCTAACACTATTTCCCATGTACAGACCTAAAAAATTTAGAAGAAATCCAAAATAGCAAAATGCTCTCAAGCAGCTCAACCGAAAAAATATACATAAGAAATCTACCCAAAGATGCAAATAGGCTAAGCACAAGGAGTCCAACAACAAACACAGCACTCTGAACTGTTTTATTGCATCCAATTCAAAAACTTAAGTTAATAGGTGGAGAGACTCAACTAGTGCATAAGCCTATACAAAGTCCACACGTGACCAACATGGGGCTTTTTCTATAAAAATACTTTGTCTGCACTCACATCACATACTCACACACATGACATGAATTCTCAACTGTAAATAAATAATGTGACTATGAAAAGATATGAAAAGGTGTATGGGTGAAGAACCACAGGATGCAAATCATAGAACCAATTATTGAATTCATTAAATCATTTGTTTCAGAAGATTCGTGATATACAGTTTCTCTCATTCAACTGCAACATATAGATTTTTCAAAGCCAAGTCACCATTTACATCTGCCAATTTTTTGCAGCAGGAATTTTCACTAAATTAAGTTGTTACATTAGTAATATGTAATTTGTAAGCCATCAATTATCTAGTTTCAACAAAATTTTTGAGATAGAAATTAATGAAAGTTACATGACCTATTTCCATGTGTGGCAAAAGAAAGAAGAGGTGTCCAATTTGAAGATATAGACTGATAATTGTATTGGTGTACTAACCTATTATAGCTATTGATATCTTCTTGACCCACAACTTCATGTTCATCCCTGCTACTTTTGTTGGTACTGAATGTATCACCAGCATATTGCCTTTGCATTGCGCTTTGAGCCAAACGGAACAAGCTATCCCGTATACAGAGTCTTAATTTCATGTCCAACTGTAGCAAAATGTTGGCATTGTAAGTTTATAACTAGTCAACTTACTTTATGAGGAAACTAATCCACACAAAAGTCAAGCATACCTTTGAAATAACATCTTGAAGCCTAAAAAGTACTGTTTCCTCCGCTGAATAATCATCAACTGCCACAGATACTGTATTGGAATCATCTTGTTCTAAAGGAGAGTTTGGATCCAGAGCAGGAAAATTGCTTATATCTTCAACTTCAAGATCAGCTCCCTCAAAGGGCAGAGTTTGACTTTCTTGAGTAGACTTTTGGGTGATAGAATGATTTACAGAAGGGACTTGATGATTGAATTGTTGCTGCTGTTTCTGAATGGCAAGCATTGCCTGCATTTGTTGCCGCCTCCTTAGTTTTTCAATTTTTTCCTGAGGTGTCATGATCAGAGGTTTCACATGGGCATTCACTGACTTGCTTATGGGGTTTGCTCCCCCTGGAGAACCTTCATAACCAGGAAGCAAAGGTTGATGCTTACGCTCGGCAGACTGAACATGGGAAAGCACAGGCATGGCAGGATATGGATTTGTGAGATTCCCATAGGCTGATGGAGCCACAAATAGATTGGTCATGTGCTGATATTGCAAAGACTCAGGTCCTGGAAACTGCCTCTGATGACTGAGCATTGAAGAGGGAGGAGACTGTAGCATGGAGGGAGCTAATTGGTTCTCAAATTGTCTAGATGTGTTTCCTGATGGAGACCAAGTACCATACAAATGTGGTAATGCCTTGACCTTGCTCTTCTCTGGCTTTCTCCGAGATTTCAACAGTTTTTTTTGCCTAGTAGCCTGTACATATGAACAAGAAACTAATGGTTGGTGGACATTTTGGGGATTAAAGGAATACAAATTGGCAAATTGCTCTGAGTAAAGCGATTGTGCACACTTATAGTCTTCATAATATAATAATGGCACACACAACAGAGAAAAACACAAAATACATGCACGTTAGAGCAAACACAATTGTTGTACATTAGGAATATAGCTACCACCGATGGAAAGAATTAGTTTGAGCCAACAAAAAACATATCCAATATGGGGAGATTACACAGTAAACAGAACCAGATGTTCCTTTGATACTCATCAATAGCTTTTCCAGTTGTAACAAGTAACCAAATGATGACTTCAGGTACTTCACATCGTGAACATCATGCACTTAGCAGCCAAGTCTAGGTTGTTTTACATCAGAATTAGTTGTCTACCTGCAACTTTATCTAAGCAAATATCTAAGTCCTCCCACAGAACTAATCAGGTAACAATTCTTTTTCCAATGTTTAAGATCATTATATGACACACATGGCTGAAGCTATATAAGATGCACATATTCCACCTAAATAGGAACTCTGAGCCTATAGTCATCATAAAAGAACTCCATTTAATATCAGCACAATATTGGACAATACATCAGTATAAAATTGTAGCACAAAGGATAAGATTATGTTCAGTTAGAAGCATAAGTTTCAATAAATCATAAGCCTGACTACTATACATTGCCAAGTGTAAAGTGGCAGGTACATTCTCTCTGGAACAATTGAAGGCATTGCAGTGCTGCTTTTTTTCTTTTTTCTTTTTTCTTTTTTTAAATTATCAATAAGTTATATACGCATCTGGTGGGTCTTGAACTCTTGACCTCACCTTCCACCTTGTACTTATATGGGGAGGAGCTGCAATTTCAGCTGAAGGTTTTGAGGACAATTCTGCACCCTAAATTCTTAGAGACATGAGGAGTTTCTAACAAGTCAGACTGCCATCTAACAAGACTGGTTCCTAAAATTTTACCGCTTCAGGTTTCCAGGCAATTCTTGCATGAGATAAGCCTACCAGCCCTAAATACCAGCCCTACCCAAAGCTACCCCAATACTATATTTCACTTTGCTTAAGCTTTTGGTTCCAGCCAATTATTATTCACACAAAGAAAAAGGTACATATGAGCAAAAAACTAACAAAATATCCACAAATGACAAAATAAGTAATGGTATTTTGTCATCCATTGCAGGTCTGTGTTTTATGTTTGGTATTTTCAACTTGAAAATATTAAAGTTTGACAACAAAATGGTTCTAATAAAAGGAATACTGTTTGTCTATCATCAGCTGGCACTGTTTTTGTAGACCACCCTATGAGAATATTATTTGAGCTGTAATCTTCAATGCAGATTGCAGACACCATAAATGAGGGATAAGTCACTAGGTATTAAGTATTATACTATTATGAAGTTGAATGGAGAGTGTAAAAGAATGTACCTTATCTGTAAACACATTGGTGGTCACAACATTTTCAGCAGCTGGGTGAAAGGTCACCGCAGAGGTTTTCCCCACCATGTCCATATCTGTCTGCAAGAGAAACAAATATGATGTGATTTTTGTGTTCCACTTGTTTAAGTGAAAACCATAATGCTATTGGGACTGATTGCACTGCAAATTATCTCGTAATACCTGTTCCTTCGCCATAGTATTAATTTTGTCTCCAGCACATTCTATGTGATCTAAGATTGCATGTGCATTCTGCATACCATGAAGTGCAGGATCTTTGAGTTTTCCATAGCCAATGCTAAATGGCTGGTCATCATCTTGTTGCACATATTCTGTTTTGATTTCCATTTTCTCGGATGCATTTCTTAGTTCTCCTGACCCCAAATTTGGTGAGCCCACAGACATTGGGAATGTTTTTACCGGGCTGTTAACATCTTTAGAAGAAGGCCATAGCTCATCATCATTACCAAGACTTGCATGGCCAAAAATTGGGTCATCATTGCTGTATGATCATCACTTGTGAGGATATTGAGTCAGATGGATACCATAATATTGAGAGAAAGGAGGAGAAAACAAGGAAAATAAGTTAAGGAATATTAGAGTAATAAAGGGACATAGAGACTCTTCAGAGTTAATTAAGCTCACCATGCTCTTCTATCAAATTTTTAATTGACCCATTTCACTTTTAGCTTAAGACATTATGTTACAAACTCCAAAAAAACAGATAACAACAATTCTAAAATTGAAAAGGCAAAAGGCTAATCATTCAGACAAACTCCTAACACCACTTCCAATTATGAAAGAAAAAAACATAAAGCAAAGCTCAAAAAATTGCCAAATCAGTTCCTAAATTTAAATTTTATTGTCTCATTTGTAAGGGTAAAGAACTTGGACAATTTAAGGGAAAATGGTGGGCCCATGATATTTGGAAGAAAATCATATTTTGGAAGAAATTATCAGGTATCTCGAGTAGCATAAGTTCTCTGCAGCATGCATATTTGTCAAATTCTGAAAAGGAGAAAAGAGAATAAAAGGAATTTTTTTTATTTAATTATATGAGCGCATGGCTACCAAGAATATATTGCAGGATGTTGTCAAGACTAAGCTTCATTACTATATAGAGAGAAAGATACAGCTATCTTCAAGTACCTGAAAATTCGGTCAAGATCATCAAAGCTTCCAATGTTAGCCCAGCCATAGTCAACCAAATCGCCTTGCTCTTTACTTTCATCGGTATTTTCAAAAATTTCAGCATCTTTGTCCAGTTGTTCTGTCTCTGCTTTCAATAAATATCACATAAAAATGAGTAAATCAAATAAGAAATCATGCCCCTTCTATTGGTCAGTGCACACACATACAACACAAAAACATGCACATATATAGACATGCAATTCATTCCAATGACTGGTATTTTCAGCACCTCTTGTTGAATTATATGTGCTAATTTCAGTTAAATTGTTAGATACTCCAGTACCCATGGAATCCTGTTCAGCTTTGACAGCATTAGATAAAGACAAATCAGGCCATGAGTCCACACCAAATCCAGAAGTAGAAATCTCTCCATTGGTTTCAAGGTTGGAACTGCTCTCTAGCTTTATGCCATGCAAGTGAGTTTTAGCCCCAGCTGTCCACTGCTGAGTAGGCTTGTTGGTAGCAGCTTGGGTCCATTCCTTCTTGCGATAATCTTCACTAGCCTCAGGATAAGGCACAATATGGTCACCACTCTCATCAGCCTCACCCCATATTATGTTCGCAAGCTGAAATTTTAAGTGTAAAGCATCACCATGACAAGTGAGAATAACAATGTTATCTAACCGGATAAAATATCTTTGAGCAGTTGATGGTATAAATGCTTGAAAAGTAAACAAAAACTTATAACAACCCAGCAAAACTTACTGATGTGTTTGTGAAAGCAAAAAAGTATGAATTAAAACCAGAGCATAGGTATCCAGAAGGACACATAGTATAGTAACAATAATACACATGTTTGCATGTACACATAATACTGGGAGAGAGAGAGAGAGAGATTCAGTAAGGGGAAATCTCTGAAAAGGTTTCAACAACAAAATCAATGAAATCTAAATCTAGCCATTCACTACCAGGGAGGTCTTCAAGTTACCTTTCCCCTGCTATTCTCTTTTTCTCAAAGCCCAAAAACAAATAAATCCAACTAGATCCTCTTCCTTTTTTTGCATCTTTTATTTATTGAAATTATTGATGAAAATGAGAGTCTTGAGTAATTGAAAACCCTATCAACCTTATTTTTTGTCCCAGATGTTTTCAGATCTTGTTAAGAAGCATTGAAAAAAAGGGTGTAAATTACTCCAACCTCCCTTAACATTTTAAAAGATGATACCCCACCCCACCCCCCCTTCCGCCCAAACTATGGACAAAATGACATGCCTCCCCCTCTGAGGTTTGTATAAATGCAACAAATAAGTTTATGTTCGACTTTCCTAACAAAAAAAATCCATTTAAAAAAATTCTATTAATCTGTACAAGCCTCAAGGGGGAGATTGTCAATTTTTCCTACTTTGAGACTTTAATAACAATTTTTTCCCTTGAACTGTGTAACCCCTACTTGCTTGACTTTCTCACTTTCTCCAACACTTTGGGTCCTGATGCTGGACCGTAAAGCTGCAAGTAGAAAGAATGAGCCACATTATTGGGCCCTTTCGGTCTAGAGTATGACTTTGTTTGAAGTCTTCTTCCAGCATTGAGACTTGATCGAGAAGGCTTGGGCAATTTTTTATTCCAATCATTTAGCTTTCTTTCTACTCGCCTGCCTACTATACTATACTCCTCTTGTCATGTCCCCCAAATACACGTTTCGCATCTCCACATGGAATCTCTCAACACAATAATATACATTGTCTCGCTGTCTTCAACAGAATGGGCACAATAACATTGTCAATCTTGCGATCCATTGCCTTATCAAGTAAGATCAGTCCAAGCTCGCCGGCTTACCCTGAATAGTATGTATTCTTTTGGGTTCATAATACATACCTCAAGGAGGAAAGTGTCATTTTTTCCATAATTAGGGTAGGATTTTTTTGAATGGAATATTAAGTTAGGATAATCACAGTGTTAGAAGGAACGGGCTTATCTTTTGTATTTATAGAAACCTCAAGGGGGAATGTAATTTATACAAATGTTTGGGGGGATATTTTCATTTTGATAAAGCTTTTGATTATTTGATAATTGGGGGAGCGAGGATTTGACCTAGGATGCCTCCTTTGGAAAGACCAAGAGGTGCCAACCAATTGAGTTAGAAGGCTCTCGGTAGTCATTTCAATAAACCTCAAGGGAGGTTGGTGTAATTTACCCCCAAAAAAAAAAAAAAAAAGTGAATCTTTAAATACAATAATAACTTAGAAGACCATCCTTGAACAGCCTTCCCTTCAAAACCTAATCATGAATCTTTTTTCTTTTTTTTTTTTTTTTTTGGGGGGGGGGGGGGTGGGGGGGGTGGGGGGGGGGGGGTTATTGGGGGCTGGGGGCGGAGGGGGAGTGCGAAACAGTAATGATGATGTATCTGATTAAAATAGAACAGGACAAAAGGGTCCTTGTACAAAATCTACGAGGTACTTAAAGAAGTGGTGCAAAACAGATACGTAGTTACCACCTGTAAAATCACTTCCATTCCTATAAAAAAATATTTCCATTACAGATCAACTACAACAAAGCCAAAAAGTTTTGTTTCCACTAAATCCCTCTGTTGGGATGATCCCCTCCCTCAATAACAGGCATTCAAAATCCA
Organism: Quercus aquifolioides; assembly: GCA_019022515.1. Taxonomy (NCBI): domain Eukaryota; kingdom Viridiplantae; phylum Streptophyta; class Magnoliopsida; order Fagales; family Fagaceae; genus Quercus; species Quercus aquifolioides. The sequence goes on from CM032333.1 coordinate 16,166,730, forward strand.
ACAAAGGGAAGATGGAAAATCCATCAAATCAGCTATTGTGCTACAACGGAGAAAGAAACCTGAACTGAAAGCATGGTAAAAAAAAATTGGTGATCAACTGATTCCTCTTGCCCTCTGTGTATCAAACATCTCTTATTAATAATCCCCACAATATGTTATGAGTGGCCAAAACCTTATCCAATTCCTCTGATTATCAAAAAAAAGTCAACCTTCAACAAACAGAAGCACACTCCATATCAAACAAGCCAAAAAGGATGCACCAACACGACTCACAAGTGCAACAAGAAAAGTTTTAACGGTGGAAACTCAATATATCACATATCTATATTAACCAAAACCCTCATTTGGACCATAATCTGACACCACAGAAAACACTATCTTGATATTTTCTCTGAAACCAAGATGACTAAACAACTCCAGTCACCCCCCTTCAGCAGATAGCCGCTTGATGACTACTACTTATTCACTATTAAACCATAACAATCTAGCAATTAAATACGTAGTGCGGTTGACCCGTGCACTACATTTTCTTGAAAAGACAACATAAACAGGGTCCCCTTCATCTCATCCTCCTTTTTCTTTACAGGACAATGGGACTCACGTGAAACTCATATCCTGATGAAGGTGGGATCTGACGCCAAGCCTCTGCTTGAAGAAGCCGCGGACTTCACTAGCAAGCTACCCAGCACCTTTTCAGTCTCATATTTTTCACATTTCTGTCTAAACCCTAACCAAAATATTAATCTTTCAGCTAAATCATAAAAATCCAAAGATCAAAATCTCCTATATGACTCCACTTAGAGCAATATTTCATATTGGAATATCACTTTCAGAAATTCGCCCAATTCTTGTTTCTTCATTCATGTTGCTTTCACTCCATGAAAAGAACACTTCCCTGCACCATACAAACTAACTTCAACCCCTATTCTTTTCATATTGAAATACCATTTAAACCTAAAACAAACTCATGGCCACTTCAAACTCAAGTGAAATTGCGATTCAATTTCCAACAGAGAGACACTAGTTTAGCTTCAAGTTTTCCATGATTGCCTATAACTTTGAAGTGTAACCCACATTCATTCTGTTCTAAAATCTATAGATTATGACACTATTCTCTCTCTATTTATATTGTCCTTGATAAGTAAAAAAAAAAAATTTGGTGAACATCCAAGTGGATTTTTTAGTTAAAAATAAACAACTATATATAAAGAAAATTTTCAAAATGATACAACCATACCAAAGAAGGTATTCAAATTATATGGAACATTTTTCTACTCATCTAAGTCTCTTCAGCAAAAAGTGAACTTCACAGTAGTACATACTACACAGCCATGTGCTTTTGAGCTAACAAAATCAAAACATATTTCTGCATTCTATTCCCATATCAAAGATCCTTCAAAGCACAGTGAAAATTCATAAATTAAGCTGGAAAAAAGAAAAAAAGAAAAAGAAAGAAAACACACCACAATAAGAACACAGCAATCTAAACAGTACCCAGAAAGCAAGTTCACATCTTAACCTCAAATCCTCATACATATAATCATTCTGAAAACTACATCCCACCAAACTAAGACTACCAAACTTCAATCATATACATAAACAAACAAATTCAATTACAAAATTTTCAAACTTCTCCATTCAAAAAAAAAAAAAAAAAAAAAAAGGTTACATACCTCTTCTTCGTTCCAATCAAACATTGCTGAAAACTCCAGAAAAACTCTCTAAGCCAAAACCCAATTCATAGCCACTCAAGTAGATTGTCTTGCACATCGCCAAAAAAAAAAACCACCCACAAATTTTTTTTTTTTTTTTTCACAGATAAAGCTTCAAACTTTAGTACAAAAACAACATGGAAATCCAACAGGAACCTCACATTTAAAAAAAAAAAAAAAATGCAAAACAAAAACTTGGTTTTTTTCTTCTTTTTTCTTCTTTTGGTTTGTACTTTAGTTTTTTTGTTAACGTTGTAGTTGATGTTTCACAGTAAAACCAAGCTTTCCAGAGTTGGGTGTGGGGTGGTGGGGTCCATATCACGTGATTTTCACGTGGGTCAAGTGGATTTTCGGAGTGACACGTGTCTAGGCGTATCTAAGTTTGTGGCCAGGAGAGAATGATCTAATGCTTCAATACCATTGGCTGGGTGCCTGATTTTATTTAATATTATATTCTTTTCATTTTACTATTTTTGTGTTTTCAATTATGTTGAATTTTTGGGTTTTGGGTGTGGGGCGGGGGCCCACCTTGAATGGATCTTGAGGTTGGTGACTGAGCTCATTTTGGTGGTCGCTTTCGTTTTTGAGTGGGACCCACAGTGTTTGCCTACTTGCCTCTGTTTTTTTTGTGTTTTGTGTTTATCATTTCATTTTCTTTACAGCCAGATTTTTTTTTTTTTTTATGGGTGGGATTGGAAGTTTAGAAAGTTTTGGTCTAAATTGATTATAGGTAGGAAAAAAATTTATGGTCACGAGGATCAAGCTTCGGTATATAGTTGACTCTTGGCTTAAAAGTATGAAGGATGTCATTTTCTTGTTCTGGTTTTGTTTTAACAATTAGTTTTGACTAGTTTACAGGTGGTATGTCACATAACTTAGTAAGACAATTCATGTAACTATTCACTTGTGTTCTAATTACAGGTACGTCAACATGTGGGTTTGTCCAGTGGAAAGGGCTCAGGCCAACATTTAGGGTATGAGTTTGAGTTCTCCCATTTACATACTGCAGCTCCTTATATACACTTACAGGTTGTTCACTTAGTTCATCAACGATTGTAGTGTTAAGAGTCTTAGCCTTAGAGTGGTTCACATTAGCTCTTTTAAAAATTTCTATCCATTTTACAAAAAAACTTACTTTTTTCTATTTTACTTCATCACTTGTACAAAGTACCCATATCTGTTTATCTATTCTAAACAATTTGTTTCAATAAAATATTCATTTTATTGCTTTTTTTTATTATTTCTTTCCCACACTCTCCTTTTCTCTAGAACCCTCTCACTCCCTCCCTCCACAGCCTAAAATCACCAACAACCAGCCACCATCAACAAAACAACACACACCTACCATCAATCCACCCAACCACCATCAGCGGATCAAACTCATTAATGGATCAGCCACCATCATCAACCCACCATCAACGGACCAACCCTATTAATGGATCAGCCACTATCATCAACTTGCCATCAACCCACCTTTATCAAGCAACTAGCCAACATTAGCCCACCCAAGCCACCATTAATGGCTCAACCCCACACCCATCATCCCACCCATCGTCAACTCACCCTTCATCGAGCAACCAACCTCCATCAACCCACCATTGATTGACTAAGTGACCCATTTGTTTGGGTTTTTTTGGCTATCAAGTGGTAAAAGAGGTTGGGTCAAGCAGTGGGTTTTGTGTTTGGTTTAGGGTGGTGGTTTGGAATGAAGGAGAAGATGAAGAAACAAAGAAGGGAAAAAAACAGATTGAGGAAAAAAATTAAAGGAGAAGAGGAATCTTATGTGAAGAGAGGGAAAAAAAAAAAAAAAAAACAAGGAGAAGAGATGGTATCTTGTATGCAGAAAAAAAGCGAAGAAGAAAGAGAGCAAGAGATATGATTATGGCAAGAAGAGAGAGAAGAAAAGGAAATTAATAAATAAATTGATACAAAGTTACTGTAACCGTGTATATTTACACTATTACTATAGCTCCTTTGTATATTTGCACAATTATAAACAAAACTGATGCGGGTGCTTTTCATGCCATATTGTATAAATTCTGTTACTTTTTGTATTTTAGCAGGACTGATGCAACTGCTTTAAGAGTACTACTATGGCCATGTTCAGATAAAAAAAATCACACTAGCTGCCATTTTTAACCTTTTCTTTTTTTCTAACCAAAAAAAAAAAAAAAAAAAAAATCTCTAAGTAACTGTGGGGCCAGAAAGAGTCAGGCAACCCCGACCCACTTCGAACCAGGCCCAAAGGCCCACGCCGAAGATGCGTCCAAGGTCCGAGGACGAAAGTGTAAAACTCAGTTCCTCAGGAAACAGTGCCGAGGATGATAACTTCCTCGAACGGCCGAGATCAGAAAGTGGACAAGCAGCACACCATCAAGGGGAGTCTCCCTGAGCATCCAAGGAGCAAATAGCAAGTACCAAGCGCCAGCAAGGGAAGCATGGTGGAGGAGCAAGTCCCAGATGAACTGTCACCTCCACATTAAATGCCCTCAACTAACGCCCTGGCCGCATTAATGAGGATAGGACTCCTGAACAGTGCTGTCTTAGGCGTTGCAACCCACAGGAGGAATGGGAATGCGACTGATGGGACAGGTTCTCAAGTGGTGGCCTAGCTGATCAATAAATGTAGGGCTAGGATCAACTGAGAGAGATGTATATAATGTAAGGAGTCCTTCTTGAAAGAGGGACGGACGGAGAAACCAGAATTAAGAAGTACTGTAGCGACTTATATTCTCTCAAACCTTGTAACCATTCTTCAAAGAAATAATAAGAACTCCAAGCTCTGAAAGGCCAGTCCGAGGAGCATTATTGTGCATCCCAATTCATGCTTAAGTTATTATATCCATATGCAATCATGCATGGTCGCTGCATTCCTCACTAGGACCTAGTTCTTGAACCCACTCTCTATAAATTCATTGCAGGGCTAGCTGGGCTTGGGTCCACTCTCTCAGTAACAGAAATGCCCAAAATCGATCCCTACAATTGGCGCCGTTTGTGGGAAGAACTCGTGCGTTAGTAAGGACAACAGCCAAGCATGGTAGGATCAGGCCCTCACCAAGGAAATCCCCATCGACCTGAACCGGCTAAATCCCGGCACCAGGGTAACTATGGCGACCCCGGGGGCGGTCAGAACGAGAACAGACGATTTCGAGAGGGAAGCGTGCATACCGCAGCAACGAGCAGAAGCCAAACCCGCCAAGACGGGCACGTTCCCCAGAAGCGCGACAATGGCCACGCCATGCGATCAGAAGAGGCCCATAGCCATGCTTCCCAGAGAAAGGATGATAAGGTGGTCATGCAGCGCGAGATAGATGATCTGAAGAGGAAGCTGCACCGTGCGCGGCGAAGACAGTCCGAACCCAGCCCTGACCTGCCCTCAGACGACGAAAGTGATGACGAATACAGGCAAAGGTCAAGAACACCCCCCAGCGAGACTTTCTCCCACGAGGAGGAGCACTACCAGAGGCGTAGGCGTGACAGCCCAACTCCCAGGGGCTTAGGGAGTGACGCCATGGCAAGGCGCTGGATCGGCTCTCCAAGTCGCCCTTCACACGTCGTATAGAGGAGGCAGTGCTCCCTCGGCGGTTCCAGCAGCCAACCTTCACTGCTTACAACGGCAAAACGGACCCCGTGGAGCATGTGAGCCAGTTCAACCAGAGGATGGCTATCCACTTTAAGAACGAGGCGCTGATGTGCAAAGTCTTCAAATCTAGCTTGGGACCTGTGGCAATGAGGTGGTTCAACGGTCTAAGGACGAATTCCATAGACTCGTACAGACAGTTGACCCAGGATTTTGGCTCTCGCTTTGTTACGAATAGCAGGCCTCCTCGGCCCATGAGTGCGTTACTGTCCCTGTCCATGCGTGATGGGGAGACCCTCAAGGCTTACTCGGACAAGTATTGGGAGATTTACAACGAGCTGGACGGCAAGTACGACGATGTCGCCATCAATACATTCCAGAACGGACTACCAATGGGGCACGGCCTGAGGAAGTCCTTAACCGGTAAGCCCGCCACCAGCGTGCGGCAATTGATGGATAGGATCGATAAATACAAGCGAGTAGAGGAAGATCTACTGCAGGACAAGGGGAAGGAGAAGGTTATCCCTCAGGAGATGAGGGATTTCAGGTCGGACCGGCATAGCAACGCCTGCCCGAGGAGGGATTTCGGTGGGCAATCTGGGGCGACCAACGCCCAGACTGTCAGCGCTGTGTTCCGAGAACCAGTACATAGGGTGTTGGAAAGGATAAAGAACGAACCATATTTCAGGTGGCCGAATAAGATGGCTGGGGAACCCGAGAGGCGCAATCAGAATCGCTACTGCCAATACCACCAGGACCACGGACATGCCACGGAGGACTGCAGGAACCTCTGGAACCACCAGGACCAGCTAGTCCGGGAGGGAAAGCTGAAGCACCTTCTGCACCATTCCAGCAGCCAGCAAGGCCAGACCTACCAAGAACCTCGGAGGGACACCGCCATGGGGCAGCCCGCTGGAACGATTAATGTAATCTTGGCGGCACCAGGAAGAATAGGCACACGCCCTACGCGAGTGTTGTCCGTAGGCCAACAGCCTGCCGAGGAGTCCCGGACAGAGCCGAAGAGGGCCAGGAGGAGTTTTCCCCCAGCCTT